>BTRK01000001.1:12566450-13066049 GCA_036245805.1 Pristionchus mayeri | reverse complement strand
GTAGGGACCCATGGTTGTCAGAGACACCCCCGGTTGTTAGAGGGACCCATTGTTGTTAGAGGGACCCATGGTTGTTAGAGGGACCCATGGTTGTTAGAGGACCCCCGGTTGTTGGAGGGACCCATGGTTGTTAGAGAGACCCATGGTTGTCAGAGACACCCCCGGTTGTTAGAGACACCCCGGTTGTTAGAGAGACCCATGGTTGTCAGAGACACCCCCGGTTGTTAGAGGGACCCATGGCTGTTAGAGGGACCCATGGTTGTTAGAGAGACCCATGGTTGTCAGAGACACCCCCGGTTGTTAGAGGGACCCATGGTTGTCAGAGACACCCCCGGTTGTTAGAGGGACCATTGTTGTTAGAGGGACCCATGGTTGTTAGAGGACCCCCGGTTGTTGGAGGGACCCATGGTTGTTAGAGAGACCCATGGTTGTCAGAGACACCCCCGGTTGTTAGAGACACCCCCCGGTTGTTAGAGGGACCCATGGTTGTTAGAGGGACCCATGGTTGTTAGAGGACCCCGGTTGTTAGAGGGACCCATGGTTGTTAGAGTGACCCATGGTTGTTAGAGGGACCCATGGTTGTTAGAGGACCCCCGGTTGTTAGAGGGACCCATGGTTGTTAGAGAGACCCATGGTTGTCAGAGACACCCCCGGTTGTTAGAGGGACCCATGGCTGTTAGAGGGACCCATGGTTGTTAGAGAGACCCATGGTTGTCAGAGACACCCCCGGTTGTTAGAGGGACCCATGGTTGTCAGAGACACCCCCGGTTGTTAGAGGGACCCATTGTTGTTAGAGGGACCCATGGTTGTTAGAGGGACCCATGGTTGTTAGAGGACCCCCGGTTGTTGGAGGGACCCATGGTTGTTAGAGAGACCCATGGTTGTCAGAGACACCCCCGGTTGTTAGAGGGACCCATGGCTGTTAGAGGGACCAATGGTTGTTAGAGAGACCCATGGTTGTCAGAGACACCCCCGGTTGTTAGAGGGACCCATGGTTGTCAGAGACACCCCCGGTTGTTAGAGGGACCCATGGTTGTTAGAGGGACCCATGGTTGTTAGAGGACCCCGGTTGTTAGAGGGACCCATGGTTGTCAGAGACACCCCGGTTGTTAGAGGGACCCATGGTTGTTAGAGGGACCCATGGTTGTTAGAGGACCCCGGTTGTTAGAGGGACCCATGGTTGTCAGAGACACCCCCGGTTGTTAGAGGGACCCATGGTTGTTAGAGGGACCCATGGTTGTTAGAGGACCCCGGTTGTTAGAGGGACCCATGGTTGTTAGAGTGACCCATGGTTGTTAGAGGGACCCATGGTTGTTAGAGGACCCCCGGTTGTTAGAGGACCCATGGTTGTTAGAGAGACCCATGGTTGTCAGAGACACCCCCGGTTGTTAGAGGGACCCATGGCTGTTAGAGGGACCCATGGTTGTTAGAGAGACCCATGGTTGTCAGAGACACCCCCGGTTGTTAGAGGGACCCATGGTTGTCAGAGACACCCCCGGTTGTTAGAGGGACCCATTGTTGTTAGAGGGACCCATGGTTGTTAGAGGGACCCATGGTTGTTAGAGGACCCCCGGTTGTTGGAGGGACCCATGGTTGTTAGAGAGACCCATGGTTGTCAGAGACACCCCCGGTTGTTAGAGACACCCCCGGTTGTTAGAGAGACCCATGGTTGTCAGAGACACCCCCGGTTGTTAGAGGGACCCATGGCTGTTAGAGGGACCCATGGTTGTTAGAGAGACCCATGGTTGTCAGAGACACCCCCGGTTGTTAGAGGGACCCATGGTTGTCAGAGACACCCCCGGTTGTTAGAGGGACCCATTGTTGTTAGAGGGACCCATGGTTGTTAGAGGACCCCCGGTTGTTGGAGGGACCCATGGTTGTTAGAGAGACCCATGGTTGTCAGAGACACCCCCGGTTGTTAGAGACACCCCCGGTTGTTAGAGGGACCCATGGTTGTTAGAGGGACCCATGGTTGTTAGAGGACCCCGGTTGTTAGAGGGACCCATGGTTGTCAGAGACACCCCCGGTTGTTAGAGGGACCCATGGTTGTTAGAGGGACCCATGGTTGTTAGAGGACCCCGGTTGTTAGAGGGACCCATGGTTGTCAGAGACACCCCGGTTGTTAGAGGGACCCATGGTTGTTAGAGGGACCCATGGTTGTTAGAGGACCCCGGTTGTTAGAGGGACCCATGGTTGTTAGAGTGACCCATGGTTGTTAGAGGGACCCATGGTTGTTAGAGGACCCCGGTTGTTAGAGGGACCCATGGTTGTTAGAGAGACCCATGGTTGTCAGAGACACCCCCGGTTGTTAGAGGGACCCATGCTGTTAGAGGGACCCATGGTTGTTAGAGAGACCCATGGTTGTCAGAGACACCCCCGGTTGTTAGAGGGACCCATGGTTGTCAGAGACACCCCCGGTTGTTAGAGGGACCCATTGTTGTTAGAGGGACCCATGGTTGTTAGAGGGACCCATGGTTGTTAGAGGACCCCCGGTTGTTGGAGGGACCCATGGTTGTTAGAGAGACCCATGGTTGTCAGAGACACCCCCGGTTGTTAGAGACACCCCCGGTTGTTAGAGAGACCCATGGTTGTCAGAGACACCCCGTTGTTAGAGGGACCCATGGTTGTCAGAGACACCCCCGGTTGTTAGAGGGACCCATTGTTGTTAGAGGGACCCATGGTTGTTAGAGGGACCCATGGTTGTTAGAGGACCCCCGGTTGTTGGAGGGACCCATGGTTGTTAGAGAGACCCATGGTTGTCAGAGACACCCCCGGTTGTTAGAGACACCCCCGGTTGTTAGAGAGACCCATGGTTGTCAGAGACACCCCCGGTTGTTAGAGGGACCCATGGCTGTTAGAGGGACCCATGGTTGTTAGAGAGACCCATGGTTGTCAGAGACACCCCCGGTTGTTAGAGGGACCCATGGTTGTCAGAGACACCCCCGGTTGTTAGAGGGACCCATTGTTGTTAGAGGGACCCATGGTTGTTAGAGGACCCCCGGTTGTTGGAGGGACCCATGGTTGTTAGAGAGACCCATGGTTGTCAGAGACACCCCCGGTTGTTAGAGACACCCCCGGTTGTTAGAGGGACCCATGGTTGTTAGAGGGACCCATGGTTGTTAGAGGACCCCGGTTGTTAGAGGGACCCATGGTTGTCAGAGACACCCCCGGTTGTTAGAGGGACCCATGGTTGTTAGAGGGACCCATGGTTGTTAGAGGACCCCGGTTGTTAGAGGGACCCATGGTTGTCAGAGACACCCCCGGTTGTTAGAGGGACCCATGGTTGTTAGAGGGACCCATGGTTGTTAGAGGACCCCGGTTGTTAGAGGGACCCATGGTTGTTAGAGTGACCCATGGTTGTTAGAGGGACCCATGGTTGTTAGAGGACCCCCGGTTGTTAGAGGGACCCATGGTTGTTAGAGAGACCCATGGTTGTCAGAGACACCCCCGGTTGTTAGAGGGACCCATGGCTGTTAGAGGGACCATGGTTGTTAGAGAGACCATGGTTGTCAGAGACACCCCCGGTTGTTAGAGGGACCCATGGTTGTCAGAGACACCCCCGGTTGTTAGAGGGACCCATTGTTGTTAGAGGGACCCATGGTTGTTAGAGGGACCCATGGTTGTTAGAGGACCCCCGGTTGTTGGAGGGACCCATGGTTGTTAGAGAGACCCATGGTTGTCAGAGACACCCCCGGTTGTTAGAGACACCCCGGTTGTTAGAGAGACCCATGGTTGTCAGAGACACCCCCGGTTGTTAGAGGGACCCATTGTTGTTAGAGGGACCCATGGTTGTTAGAGGGACCCATGGCTGTTAGAGGGACCCATGGTTGTTAGAGAGACCCATGGTTGTCAGAGACACCCCCGGTTGTTAGAGGGACCCATGGTTGTCAGAGACACCCCGGTTGTTAGAGGGACCCATTGTTGTTAGAGGGACCCATGGTTGTTAGAGGGACCCATGGTTGCTAGAGGACCCCCGGTTGTTGGAGGGACCCATGGTTGTTAGAGAGACCCATGGTTGTCAGAGACACCCCCGGTTGTTAGAGACACCCCCGGTTGTTAGAGAGACCCATGGTTGTCAGAGACACCCCCGGTTGTTAGAGGGACCCATGGCTGTTAGAGGGACCCATGGTTGTTAGAGAGACCCATGGTTGTCAGAGACACCCCCGGTTGTTAGAGGGACCCATGGTTGTTAGAGGACCCCCGGTTGTTGGAGGGACCCATGGTTGTTAGAGAGACCCATGGTTGTCAGAGACACCCCCGGTTGTTAGAGGGACCCATGGTTGTCAGAGACACCCCCGGTTGTTAGAGGGACCCATGGTTGTTAGAGGGACCCATGGTTGTTAGAGGACCCCGGTTGTTAGAGGGACCCATGGTTGTCAGAGACTCCCCCGGTTGTTAGAGGGACCCATGGTTGTTAGAGGACCCCGGTTGTTAGAGGGACCCATGGTTGTCAGAGACACCCCCGGTTGTTAGAGGGACCCATGGTTGTTAGAGGGACCCATGGTTGTTAGAGGACCCCCGGTTGTTAGAGGGACCCATGGTTGTTAGAGAGACCCATGGTTGTCAGAGACACCCCCGGTTGTTAGAGGGACCCATGGCTGTTAGAGGGACCCATGGTTGTTAGAGAGACCCATGGTTGTCAGAGACACCCCCGGTTGTTAGAGGGACCCATGGTTGTCAGAGACACCCCCGGTTGTTAGAGGGACCCATTGTTGTTAGAGGGGACCCATGGTTGTTAGAGGGACCCATGGTTGTTAGAGGACCCCCGGTTGTTGGAGGGACCCATGGTTGTTAGAGAGACCCATGGTTGTCAGAGACACCCCCGGTTGTTAGAGACACCCCCGGTTGTTAGAGAGACCCATGGTTGTCAGAGACACCCCCGGTTGTTAGAGGGACCCATGGCTGTTAGAGGGACCCATGGTTGTTAGAGAGACCCATGGTTGTCAGAGACACCCCCGGTTGTTAGAGGGACCCATGGTTGTCAGAGACACCCCCGGTTGTTAGAGGGACCCATTGTTGTTAGAGGGACCCATGGTTGTTAGAGGACCCCCGGTTGTTGGAGGGACCCATGGTTGTTAGAGAGACCCATGGTTGTCAGAGACACCCCCGGTTGTTAGAGACACCCCGGTTGTTAGAGGGACCCATGGTTGTTAGAGGGACCCATGGTTGTTAGAGGACCCCGGTTGTTAGAGGGACCCATGGTTGTCAGAGACACCCCCGGTTGTTAGAGGGACCCATGGTTGTTAGAGGGACCCATGGTTGCTAGAGGACCCCCGGTTGTTGGAGGGACCCATGGTTGTTAGAGAGACCCATGGTTGTCAGAGACACCCCCGGTTGTTAGAGACACCCCCGGTTGTTAGAGAGACCCATGGTTGTCAGAGACACCCCCGGTTGTTAGAGGGACCCATGGCTGTTAGAGGGACCCATGGTTGTTAGAGAGACCCATGGTTGTCAGAGACACCCCCGGTTGTTAGAGGGACCCATGGTTGTTAGAGGACCCCCGGTTGTTGGAGGGACCCATGGTTGTTAGAGAGACCCATGGTTGTCAGAGACACCCCCGGTTGTTAGAGGGACCCATGGTTGTCAGAGACACCCCCGGTTGTTAGAGGGACCCATGGTTGTTAGAGGGACCCATGGTTGTTAGAGGACCCCGGTTGTTAGAGGGACCCATGGTTGTCAGAGACTCCCCCGGTTGTTAGAGGGACCCATGGTTGTTAGAGGACCCCGGTTGTTAGAGGGACCCATGGTTGTCAGAGACACCCCCGGTTGTTAGAGGGACCCCATGGTGTTGTTAGAGGGACCCATGGTTGTTAGAGGACCCCCGGTTGTTAGAGGGACCCATGGTTGTTAGAGAGACCCATGGTTGTCAGAGACACCCCCGGTTGTTAGAGGGACCCATGGCTGTTAGAGGGACCCATGGTTGTTAGAGAGACCCATGGTTTGTCAGAGACACCCCCGGTTGTTAGAGGGACCCATGGTTGTCAGAGACACCCCCGGTTGTTAGAGGGACCCATTGTTGTTAGAGGGACCCATGGTTGTTAGAGGGACCCATGGTTGTTAGAGGACCCCCGGTTGTTGGAGGGACCCATGGTTGTTAGAGAGACCCATGGTTGTCAGAGACACCCCCGGTTGTTAGAGACACCCCCGGTTGTTAGAGAGACCCATGGTTGTCAGAGACACCCCCGGTTGTTAGAGGGACCCATGGCTGTTAGAGGGACCCATGGTTGTTAGAGAGACCCATGGTTGTCAGAGACACCCCCGGTTGTTAGAGGGACCCATGGTTGTCAGAGACACCCCCGGTTGTTAGAGGGACCCATTGTTGTTAGAGGGACCCATGGTTGTTAGAGGACCCCCGGTTGTTGGAGGGACCCATGGTTGTTAGAGAGACCCATGGTTGTCAGAGACACCCCCGGTTGTTAGAGACACCCCCGGTTGTTAGAGGGACCCATGGTTGTTAGAGGGACCCATGGTTGTTAGAGGACCCCGGTTGTTAGAGGGACCCATGGTTGTCAGAGACACCCCCGGTTGTTAGAGGGACCCATGGTTGTTAGAGGACCCATGGTTGTTAGAGGACCCCGGTTGTTAGAGGGACCCATGGTTGTCAGAGACACCCCCGGTTGTTAGAGGGACCCATGGTTGTTAGAGGGACCCATGGTTGTTAGAGGACCCCGGTTGTTAGAGGGACCCATGGTTGTTAGAGTGACCCATGGTTGTTAGAGGGACCCATGTGTTGTTAGAGGACCCCCGGTTGTTAGAGGGACCCATGGTTGTTAGAGAGACCCATGGTTGTCAGAGACACCCCCGGTTGTTAGAGGGACCCATGGCTGTTAGAGGGACCCATGGTTGTTAGAGAGACCCATGGTTGTCAGAGACACCCCCGGTTGTTAGAGGGACCCATGGTTGTCAGAGACACCCCCGGTTGTTAGAGGGACCCATTGTTGTTAGAGGGACCCATGGTTGTTAGAGGGACTCATGGTTGTTAGAGGACCCCCGGTTGTTGGAGGGACCCATGGTTGTTAGAGAGACCCATGGTTGTCAGAGACACCCCCGGTTGTTAGAGACACCCCCGGTTGTTAGAGAGACCCATGGTTGTCAGAGACACCCCCGGTTGTTAGAGGGACCCATTGTTGTTAGAGGGACCCATGGTTGTTAGAGGGACCCATGGCTGTTAGAGGGACCCATGGTTGTTAGAGAGACCCATGGTTGTCAGAGACACCCCCGGTTGTTAGAGGGACCCATGGTTGTCAGAGACACCCCCGGTTGTTAGAGGGACCCATTGTTGTTAGAGGGACCCATGGTTGTTAGAGGGACCCATGGTTGCTAGAGGACCCCCGGTTGTTGGAGGGACCCATGGTTGTTAGAGAGACCCATGGTTGTCAGAGACACCCCCGGTTGTTAGAGACACCCCCGGTTGTTAGAGAGACCCATGGTTGTCAGAGACACCCCCGGTTGTTAGAGGGACCCATGGCTGTTAGAGGGACCCATGGTTGTTAGAGAGACCCATGGTTGTCAGAGACACCCCCGGTTGTTAGAGGGACCCATGGTTGTTAGAGGACCCCCGGTTGTTGGAGGGACCCATGGTTGTTAGAGAGACCCATGGTTGTCAGAGACACCCCCCGGTTGTTAGAGGGACCCATGGTTGTCAGAGACACCCCCGGTTGTTAGAGGGACCCATGGTTGTTAGAGGGACCCATGGTTGTTAGAGGACCCCGGTTGTTAGAGGGACCCATGGTTGTCAGAGACTCCCCCGGTTGTTAGAGGGACCCATGGTTGTTAGAGGACCCCGGTTGTTAGAGGGACCCATGGTTGTCAGAGACACCCCCGGTTGTTAGAGGGACCCATGGTTGTTAGAGGGACCCATGGTTGTTAGAGGACCCCGGTTGTTAGAGGGACCCATGGTTGTTAGAGTGACCCATGGTTGTTAGAGGGACCCATGGTTGTTAGAGGACCCCCGGTTGTTAGAGGGACCCATGGTTGTTAGAGAGACCCATGGTTGTCAGAGACACCCCCGGTTGTTAGAGGGACCCATGGCTGTTAGAGGGGACCCATGGTTGTTAGAGAGACCCATGGTTGTCAGAGACACCCCCGGTTGTTAGAGGGACCCATGGTTGTCAGAGACACCCCCGGTTGTTAGAGGGACCCATTGTTGTTAGAGGACCCATGGTTGTTAGAGGGACCCATGGTTGTTAGAGGACCCCCGGTTGTTGGAGGGACCCATGGTTGTTAGAGAGACCCATGGTTGTCAGAGACACCCCCGGTTGTTAGAGACACCCCCGGTTGTTAGAGAGACCATGGTTGTCAGAGGACACCCCCGGTTGTTAGAGGGACCCATGGCTGTTAGAGGGACCCATGGTTGTTAGAGAGACCCATGGTTGTCAGAGACACCCCCGGTTGTTAGAGGGACCCATGGTTGTCAGAGACACCCCCGGTTGTTAGAGGGACCCATGGTTGTTAGAGGGACCCATGGTTGTTAGAGGGACCCATGGTTGTTAGAGGACCCCCGGTTGTTAGAGGGACCCATGGTTGTTAGAGAGACCCATGGTTGTCAGAGACACCCCCGGTTGTTAGAGGGACCCATGGCTGTTAGAGGGACCAATGGTTGTTAGAGAGACCCATGGTTGTCAGAGACACCCCGGTTGTTAGAGGGACCCATGGTTGTCAGAGACACCCCCGGTTGTTAGAGGGACCCATGGTTGTTAGAGGGACCCATGGTTGTTAGAGGACCCCGGTTGTTAGAGGGACCCATGGTTGTCAGAGACACCCCCGGTTGTTAGAGGGACCCATGGTTGTTAGAGGGACCCATGGTTGTTAGAGGACCCCGGTTGTTAGAGGGACCCATGGTTGTTAGAGGACCCCGGTTGTTAGAGGGACCCATGGTTGTCAGAGACTCCCCCGGTTGTTAGAGGGACCCATGGTTGTTAGAGGACCCCGGTTGTTAGAGGGACCCATGGTTGTCAGAGACACCCCCGGTTGTTAGAGGGACCCATGGTTGTTAGAGGGACCCATGGTTGTTAGAGGACCCCGGTTGTTAGAGGGACCCATGGTTGTTAGAGTGACCCATGGTTGTTAGAGGGACCCATGGTTGTTAGAGGACCCCCGGTTGTTAGAGGGACCCATGGTTGTTAGAGAGACCCATGGTTGTCAGAGACACCCCCGGTTGTTAGAGGGACCCATGGCTGTTAGAGGGGACCCATGGTTGTTAGAGAGACCCATGGTTGTCAGAGACACCCCCGGTTGTTAGAGGGACCCATGGTTGTCAGAGACACCCCCGGTTGTTAGAGGGACCCATTGTTGTTAGAGGGACCCATGGTTGTTAGAGGGACCCATGGTTGTTAGAGGACCCCCGGTTGTTGGAGGGACCCATGGTTGTTAGAGAGACCCATGGTTGTCAGAGACACCCCCGGTTGTTAGAGACACCCCCGGTTGTTAGAGAGACCCATGGTTGTCAGAGACACCCCCGGTTGTTAGAGGGACCCATGGCTGTTAGAGGGACCCATGGTTGTTAGAGAGACCCATGGTTGTCAGAGACACCCCCGGTTGTTAGAGGGACCCATGGTTGTCAGAGACACCCCCGGTTGTTAGAGGGACCCATGGTTGTTAGAGGGACCCATGGTTGTTAGAGGGACCCATGGTTGTTAGAGGACCCCCGGTTGTTAGAGGGACCCATGGTTGTTAGAGAGACCCATGGTTGTCAGAGACACCCCCGGTTGTTAGAGGGACCCATGGCTGTTAGAGGGACCAATGGTTGTTAGAGAGACCCATGGTTGTCAGAGACACCCCCGGTTGTTAGAGGGACCCATGGTTGTCAGAGACACCCCCGGTTGTTAGAGGGACCCATGGTTGTTAGAGGGACCCATGGTTGTTAGAGGACCCCGGTTGTTAGAGGGACCCATGGTTGTCAGAGACACCCCCGGTTGTTAGAGGGACCCATGGTTGTTAGAGGGACCCATGGTTGTTAGAGGACCCCGGTTGTTAGAGGGACCCATGGTTGTCAGAGACACCCCCGGTTGTTAGAGGGACCCATGGTTGTTAGAGGGACCCATGGTTGTTAGAGGACCCCGGTTGTTAGAGGGACCCATGGTTGTTAGAGTGACCCATGGTTGTTAGAGGGACCCATGGTTGTTAGAGGACCCCCGGTTGTTAGAGGGACCCATGGTTGTTAGAGAGACCCATGGTTGTCAGAGACACCCCCGGTTGTTAGAGGGACCCATGGCTGTTAGAGGGACCCATGGTTGTTAGAGAGACCCATGGTTGTCAGAGACACCCCCGGTTGTTAGAGGGACCCATGGTTGTCAGAGACACCCCCGGTTGTTAGAGGGACCCATTGTTGTTAGAGGGACCCATGGTTGTTAGAGGGACCCATGGTTGTTAGAGGACCCCCGGTTGTTGGAGGGACCCATGGTTGTTAGAGAGACCCATGGTTGTCAGAGACACCCCCGGTTGTTAGAGACACCCCCGGTTGTTAGAGAGACCCATGGTTGTCAGAGACACCCCCGGTTGTTAGAGGGACCCATGGCTGTTAGAGGGACCCATGGTTGTTAGAGAGACCCATGGTTGTCAGAGACACCCCCGGTTGTTAGAGGGACCCATGGTTGTCAGAGACACCCCCGGTTGTTAGAGGGACCCATTGTTGTTAGAGGGACCCATGGTTGTTAGAGGGACCCATGGTTGTTAGAGGACCCCCGGTTGTTGGAGGGACCCATGGTTGTTAGAGAGACCCATGGTTGTCAGAGACACCCCCGGTTGTTAGAGACACCCCCGGTTGTTAGAGGGACCCATGGTTGTTAGAGGGACCCATGGTTGTTAGAGGACCCCGGTTGTTAGAGGGACCCATGGTTGTCAGAGACACCCCCGGTTGTTAGAGGGACCCATGGTTGTTAGAGGGACCCATGGTTGTTAGAGGACCCCGGTTGTTAGAGGGACCCATGGTTGTCAGAGACACCCCCGGTTGTTAGAGGGACCCATGGTTGTTAGAGGGACCCATGGTTGTTAGAGGACCCCGGTTGTTAGAGGGACCCATGGTTGTTAGAGTGACCCATGGTTGTTAGAGGGACCCATGGTTGTTAGAGGACCCCCGGTTGTTAGAGGGACCCATGGTTGTTAGAGAGACCCATGGTTGTCAGAGACACCCCCGGTTGTTAGAGGGACCCATGGCTGTTAGAGGGACCCATGGTTGTTAGAGAGACCCATGGTTGTCAGAGACACCCCGGTTGTTAGAGGGACCCATGGTTGTCAGAGACACCCCCGGTTGTTAGAGGGACCCATTGTTGTTAGAGGGACCCATGGTTGTTAGAGGGACCCATGGTTGTTAGAGGACCCCCGGTTGTTGGAGGGACCCATGGTTGTTAGAGAGACCCATGGTTGTCAGAGACACCCCCGGTTGTTAGAGACACCCCCGGTTGTTAGAGAGACCCATGGTTGTCAGAGACACCCCCGGTTGTTAGAGGGACCCATTGTTGTTAGAGGGACCCATGGTTGTTAGAGGGACCCATGGCTGTTAGAGGGACCCATGGTTGTTAGAGAGACCCATGGTTGTCAGAGACACCCCCGGTTGTTAGAGGGACCCATGGTTGTCAGAGACACCCCCGGTTGTTAGAGGGACCCATTGTTGTTAGAGGGACCCATGGTTGTTAGAGTGACCCATGGTTGTTAGAGGGACCCATGGTTGTTAGAGGACCCCCGGTTGTTAGAGGGACCCATGGTTGTTAGAGAGACCCATGGTTGTCAGAGACACCCCCGGTTGTTAGAGGGACCCATGGCTGTTAGAGGGACCCATGGTTGTTAGAGAGACCCATGGTTGTCAGAGACACCCCCGGTTGTTAGAGGGACCCATGGTTGTCAGAGACACCCCCGGTTGTTAGAGGGACCCATTGTTGTTAGAGGGACCCATGGTTGTTAGAGGGACCCATGGTTGTTAGAGGACCCCCGGTTGTTGGAGGGACCCATGGTTGTTAGAGAGACCCATGGTTGTCAGAGACACCCCCGGTTGTTAGAGACACCCCCGGTTGTTAGAGAGACCCATGGTTGTCAGAGACACCCCCGGTTGTTAGAGGGACCCATTGTTGTTAGAGGGACCCATGGTTGTTAGAGGGACCCATGGCTGTTAGAGGGACCCATGGTTGTTAGAGAGACCCATGGTTGTCAGAGACACCCCCGGTTGTTAGAGGGACCCATGGTTGTCAGAGACACCCCCGGTTGTTAGAGGGACCCATTGTTGTTAGAGGGACCCATGGTTGTTAGAGGGACCCATGGTTGCTAGAGGACCCCCGGTTGTTGGAGGGACCCATGGTTGTTAGAGAGACCCATGGTTGTCAGAGACACCCCCGGTTGTTAGAGACACCCCCGGTTGTTAGAGAGACCCATGGTTGTCAGAGACACCCCCGGTTGTTAGAGGGACCCATGGCTGTTAGAGGGACCCATGGTTGTTAGAGAGACCCATGGTTGTCAGAGACACCCCCGGTTGTTAGAGGGACCCATGGTTGTCAGAGACACCCCCGGTTGTTAGAGGGACCCATTGTTGTTAGAGGGACCCATGGTTGTTAGAGGGACCCATGGTTGTTAGAGGACCCCCGGTTGTTGGAGGGACCCATGGTTGTTAGAGAGACCCATGGTTGTCAGAGACACCCCCGGTTGTTAGAGACACCCCCGGTTGTTAGAGAGACCCATGGTTGTCAGAGACACCCCCGGTTGTTAGAGGGACCCATGGCTGTTAGAGGGACCAATGGTTGTTAGAGAGACCCATGGTTGTCAGAGACACCCCCGGTAGTTAGAGGGACCCATGGTTGTCAGAGACACCCCCGGTTGTTAGAGGGACCCATGGTTGTTAGAGGGACCCATGGTTGTTAGAGGACCCCGGTTGTTAGAGGGACCCATGGTTGTTAGAGAGACCCATGGTTGTCAGAGACACCCCGGTTGTTAGAGACACCACCGGTTGTTAGAGGGACCCATGGTTGTTAGAGGGACCCATGGTTGTTAGAGAGACCCATGGTTGTCAGAGACACCCCCGGTTGTTAGAGGACCCATGGTTGTTAGAGAGACCCATGGTTGTCAGAGACACCCCCGGTTGTTAGAGGGACCCATTGTTTTTAGAGACACCCCCGGTTGTTAGAGGGACCCGTGGTTGTTAGAGGGACCCATGGCTGTTAGAGGGACCCATGGTTGTTAGAGAGACCCATGGTTGTCAGAGACACCCCCGGTTGTTAGAGGGACCCATGGTTGTTAGAGGGACCCATGGTTGTTAGAGGGACCAATGGTTGTTAGAGGGACCCATGGTTGTTAGAGGACCCCGGTTGTTAGAGGGACCCATGGTTGTTAGAGGGACCCATGGTTGTTAGAGGGACCTATGGTTGTTAGAGGACCCCCGGTTGTTAGAGGGACCCATGGTTGTTAGAGAGACCCATGGTTGTCAGAGACACCCCCGGTTGTTAGAGGGACCCATGGCTGTTAGAGGGACCAATGGTTGTTAGAGAGACCCATGGTTGTCAGAGACACCCCCGGTAGTTAGAGGGACCCATGGTTGTCAGAGACACCCCCGGTTGTTAGAGGGACCCATGGTTGTTAGAGGGACCCATGGTTGTTAGAGGGACCCATGGTTGTTAGAGAGACCCATGGTTGTCAGAGACACCCCCGGTTGTTAGAGGGACCCGTGGTTGTTAGAGGGACCCATGGTTGTTAGAGAGACCCATGGTTGTCAGAGACACCCCCGGTTGTTAGAGGGACCCGTGGTTGTTAGAGGGACCCATGGCTGTTAGAGGGACCCATGGTTGTTAGAGAGACCCATGGTTGTCAGAGACACCCCCGGTTGTTAGAGGGACCCATGGTTGTTAGAGGGACCCATGGTTGTTAGAGAGACCCATGGTTGTCAGAGACACCCCCGGTTGTTAGAGACACCCCCGGTTGTTAGAGGGACCCATGGTTGTTAGAGGGACCCATGGTTGTTAGAGAGACCCATGGTTGTCAGAGACACCCCCGGTTGTTAGAGGACCCATGGTTGTTAGAGAGACCCATGGTTGTCAGAGACACCCCCGGTTGTTAGAGGGACCCATGGTTTTTAGAGACACCCCCGGTTGTTAGAGGGACCCATGGTTGTTAGAGGGACCCATGGCTGTTAGAGGGACCCATGGTTGTTAGAGAGACCCATGGTTGTCAGAGACACCCCCGGTTGTTAGAGGGACCCATGGTTGTTAGAGGGACCCATGGTTGTTAGAGGGACCAATGGTTGTTAGAGGGACCCATGGTTGTTAGAGGGACCCATGGTTGTTAGAGGGACCCATGGTTGTTAGAGGACCCCCGGTTGTTAGAGGGACCCATGGTTGTTAGAGAGACCCATGGTTGTCAGAGACACCCCCGGTTGTTAGAGGGACCCATGGCTGTTAGAGGGACCAATGGTTGTTAGAGAGACCCATGGTTGTCAGAGACACCCCCGGTAGTTAGAGGGACCCATGGTTGTCAGAGACACCCCCGGTTGTTAGAGGGACCCATGGTTGTTAGAGGGACCCATGGTTGTTAGAGGACCCCGGTTTTTAGAGGGACCCATGGTTGTTAGAGTGACCCATGGTTGTTAGAGGGACCCATGGTTGTTAGAGGACCCCCGGTTGTTAGAGGGACCCATGGTTGTTAGAGGGACCCATGGTTTTTAGAGACACCCCCGGTTGTTAGAGGGACCCATGGTTGTTAGAGGGACCCATGGCTGTTAGAGGACCCCCGGTTGTTGGAGGGACCCATGGTTGTTAGAGAGACCCATGGTTGTCAGAGACACCCCCGGTTGTTAGAAGGACCCATGGTTGTTAGAGGACCCCCGGTTGTTGGAGGGACCCATGGTTGTTAGAGAAACCCATGGTTGTCAGAGACACCCCCGGTTGTTAGAGGGTCCCATGGTTGTTAGAGGGACCCATGGTTGTTAGATAGACCCATGGTTGTCAGAGACACCCCCGGTTGTTAGAGGGACTAGAGGGACCCATGGTTGTTAGAGGGACCCATGGTTGTTAGAGGGACCCATGGTTGTTAGAGGGACCCATGGTTGTCAGAGGGACCCATGGTTGTTAGAGGGACCCATGGTTGTTAAGGGGACCCATGGTTGTTAGAGGGACCCATGGTTTTTAGAGACACCCCCGGTTGTTAGAGGGACCCATGGTTGTTAGAGGGACCCATGGCTGTTAGAGGGACCCATGGTTGTTAGAGAGACCCATGGTTGTCAGAGACACCCCCGGTTGTTAGAGGGACCCATGGTTGTTAGAGGGACCCATGGTTGTTAGAGGGACCAATGGTTGTTAGAGGGACCCATGGTTGTTAGAGGACCCCGGTTGTTAGAGGGACCCATGGTTGTTAGAGGGACCCATGGTTGTTAGAGGGACCCATGGTTGTTAGAGGACCCCCGGTTGTTAGAGGGACCCATGGTTGTTAGAGAGACCCATGGTTGTCAGAGACACCCCCGGTTGTTAGAGGGACCCATGGCTGTTAGAGGGACCAATGGTTGTTAGAGAGACCCATGGTTGTCAGAGACACCCCCGGTAGTTGGAGGGACCCATGGTTGTCAGAGACACCCCCGGTTGTTAGAGGGACCCATGGTTGTTAGAGGGACCCATGGTTGTTAGAGGACCCCGGTTTTTAGAGGGACCCATGGTTGTTAGAGTGACCCATGGTTGTTAGAGGGACCCATGGTTGTTAGAGGACCCCCGGTTGTTAGAGGGACCCATGGTTGTTAGAGGGACCCATGGTTTTTAGAGACACCCCCGGTTGTTAGAGGGACCCATGGTTGTTAGAGGGACCCATGGCTGTTAGAGGACCCCCGGTTGTTGGAGGGACCCATGGTTGTTAGAGAGACCCATGGTTGTCAGAGACACCCCCGGTTGTTAGAAGGACCCATGGTTGTTAGAGGACCCCCGGTTGTTGGAGGACCCATGGTTGTTAGAGAAACCCATGGTTGTCAGAGACACCCCCGGTTGTTAGAGGGTCCCATGGTTGTTAGAGGGACCCATGGTTGTTAGATAGACCCATGGTTGTCAGAGACACCCCCGGTTGTTAGAGGGACTAGAGGGACCCATGGTTGTTAGAGGGACCCATGGTTGTTAGAGGGACCCATGGTTGTTAGAGGGACCCATGGTTGTCAGAGGGACCCATGGTTGTTAGAGGGACCCATGGTTGTTAAGGAGACCCATGGTTGTTAGAGGGACCCATGGTTGTCAGAGGGACCCATGGTTGTTAGAGGGACCCATGGTTGTTAAAGGGACCCATGGTTGTTAGAGGACCCCCGGTTGTTAGAGGGACCCATGGTTGTCAGAGACACCCCCGGTTGTTAGAGGGACCCATGGTTGTTAGAGGGACCCATGGTTGTTAGAGGACCCCGGTTGTTAGAGGGACCCATGGTTGTTAGAGTGACCCATGGTTGTTAGAGGGACCCATGGTTGTTAGAGGACCCCCGGTTGTTAGAGGGACCCATGGTTGTTAGAGGGACCCATGGTTGTTAGAGGGACCCATGGTTGTTAGAGGGACCCATGGTTGTTAGAGGGACCCATGGTTGTCAGAGGGACCCATGGTTGTTAGAGGGACCCATGGTTGTTAAAGGGACCCATTGTTGTTAGAGGGACCCATGGTTGTTAAAGGGACCCATTGTTGTTAGAGGGACCCATGGTTGTTAGAGGGACCCATGGTTGTTAGAGGGACCCATGGTTGTTAGAGGGACCCATGGTTGTTAGAGGGACCCATGGCTGTTAGAGGGACCAATGGTTGTTAGAGAGACCCATGGTTGTCAGAGACACCCCCGGTTGTTAGAGGGACCCATGGTTGTCAGAGACACCCCCGGTTGTTAGAGGGACCCATGGTTGTTAGAGGGACCCATGGTTGTTAGAGGACCCCGGTTGTTAGAGGGACCCATGGTTGTTAGAGTGACCCATGGTTGTTAGAGGGACCCATGGTTGTTAGAGGACCCCCGGTTGTTGGAGGGACCCATGGTTGTTAGAGAGACCCATGGTTGTCAGAGACACCCCCGGTTGTTAGAGGGACCCATGGTTGTTATAGGGACCCATGGTTGTTAGAGAGACCCATGGTTGTCAGAGACACCCCCGGTTGTTAGAGGGACTAGAGGGACCCATGGTTGTTAGAGGGACCCATGGTTGTTAGAGGGACCCATGGTTGTTAGAGGGACCCATGGTTGTCAGAGGGACCCATGGTTGTTAGAGGGACCCATGGTTGTTAAAGGGACCCATTGTTGTTAGAGGGACCCATGGTTGTTAGAGGGACCCATGGTTGTTAGAGGGACCCATGGTTGTTAGAGGGACCCATGGTTGTCAGAGGGACCCATGGTTGTTAGAGGGACCCATGGTTGTTAGAGGACCCCCGGTTGTTAGAGGGACCCATGGTTGTTAGAGAGACCCATGGTTGTCAGAGACACCCCCGGTTGTTAGAGGGACCCATGGCTGTTAGAGGGACCAATGGTTGTTAGAGAGACCCATGGTTGTCAGAGACACCCCCGGTTGTTAGAGGGACCCATGGTTGTTAGAGGGACCCATGGTTGTTAGAGGGACCAATGGTTGTTAGAGGGACCCATGGTTGTTAGAGGACCCCGGTTGTTAGAGGGACCCATGGTTGTTAGAGGGACCCATGGTTGTTAGAGGGACCCATGGTTGTTAGAGGACCCCCGGTTGTTAGAGGGACCCATGGTTGTTAGAGAGACCCATGGTTGTCAGAGACACCCCCGGTTGTTAGAGGGACCCATGGCTGTTAGAGGGACCAATGGTTGTTAGAGAGACCCATGGTTGTCAGAGACACCCCCGGTAGTTAGAGGGACCCATGGTTGTCAGAGACACCCCCGGTTGTTAGAGGGACCCATGGTTGTTAGAGGGACCCATGGTTGTTAGAGGACCCCGGTTTTTAGAGAGACCCATGGTTGTTAGAGTGACCCATGGTTGTTAGAGGGACCCATGGTTGTTAGAGGACCCCCGGTTGTTAGAGGGACCCATGGTTGTTAGAGGGACCCATGGTTTTTAGAGACACCCCCGGTTGTTAGAGGGACCCATGGTTGTTAGAGGGACCCATGGCTGTTAGAGGACCCCCGGTTGTTGGAGGGACCCATGGTTGTTAGAGAGACCCATGGTTGTCAGAGACACCCCCGGTTGTTAGAGGGACCCATGGTTGTTAGAGGACCCCCGGTTGTTGGAGGGACCCATGGTTGTTAGAGAGACCCATGGTTGTCAGAGACACCCCCGGTTGTTAGAGGGACCCATGGTTGTTAGAGGGACCCATGGTTGTTAGAGAGACCCATGGTTGTCAGAGACACCCCCGGTTGTTAGAGGGACTAGAGGGACCCATGGTTGTTAGAGGGACCCATGGTTGTTAGAGGGACCCATGGTTGTTAGAGGGACCCATGGTTGTCAGAGGGACCCATGGTTGTTAGAGGGACCCATGGTTGTTAAAGGGACCCATGGTTGTTAGAGGGACCCATGGTTGTCAGAGGGACCCATGGTTGTTAGAGGGACCCATGGTTGTTAAAGGGACCCATGGTTGTTAGAGGACCCCCGGTTGTTAGAGGGACCCATGGTTGTCAGAGACACCCCCGGTTGTTAGAGGGACCCATGGTTGTTAGAGGGACCCATGGTTGTTAGAGGACCCCGGTTGTTAGAGGGACCCATGGTTGTCAGAGGGACCCATGGTTGTCAGAGACACCCCCGGTTGTTAGAGGGACCCATGGTTGTTAGAGGGACCCATGGTTGTTAGAGGACCCCGGTTGTTAGAGGGACCCATGGTTGTTAGAGTGACCCATGGTTGTTAGAGGGACCCATGGTTGTTAGAGGACCCCCGGTTGTTGGAGGGACCCATGGTTGTTAGAGAGACCCATGGTTGTCAGAGACACCCCCGGTTGTTAGAGGGACCCATGGTTGTTATAGGGACCCATGGTTGTTAGAGAGACCCATGGTTGTCAGAGACACCCCCGGTTGTTAGAGGGACTAGAGGGACCCATGGTTGTTAGAGGGACCCATGGTTGTTAGAGGGACCCATGGTTGTTAGAGGGACCCATGGTTGTTAGAGGGACCCATGGTTGTCAGAGGGACCCATGGTTGTTAGAGGGACCCATGGTTGTTAAAGGGACCCATTGTTGTTAGAGGGACCCATGGTTGTTAGAGGGACCCATGGTTGTTAGAGGGACCCATGGTTGTTAGAGGGACCCATGGTTGTCAGAGGGACCCATGGTTGTTAGAGGGACCCATGGTTGTTAAAGGGACCTATGGTTGTTAGAGGACCCCCGGTTGTTAGAGGGACCCATGGTTGTCAGAGACACCCCCGGTTGTTAGAGGGACCCATGGTTGTTAGAGGGACCCATGGTTGTTAGAGGACCCCGGTTGTTAGAGGGACCCATGGTTGTTAGAGTGACCCATGGTTGTTAGAGGGACCCATGGTTGTTAGAGGACCCCCGATTGTTAGAGGGACCCATGGTTGTTAGAGGGACCCATGGTTGTTAGAGGGACCCATGGTTGTTAGAGGGACCCATGGTTGTTAAAGGGACCCATGGTTGTTAGAGGACCCCCGGTTGTTAGAGGGACCCATGGTTGTCAGAGACACCCCCGGTTGTTAGAGGGACCCATGGTTGTTAGAGGGACCCATGGTTGTTAGAGGACCCCGGTTGTTAGAGGGACCCATGGTTGTTAGAGGGACCCATGGTTGTTAGAGGACCCCGGTTGTTAGAGGGACCCATGGTTGTTAGAGTGACCCATGGTTGTTAGAGGGACCCATGGTTGTTAGAGGACCCCCGGTTGTTGGAGGGACCCATGGTTGTTAGAGAGACCCATGGTTGTCAGAGACACCCCCGGTTGTTAGAGGGACCCATGGTTGTTATAGGGACCCATGGTTGTTAGAGAGACCCATGGTTGTCAGAGACACCCCCGGTTGTTAGAGGGACTAGAGGGACCCATGGTTGTTAGAGGGACCCATGGTTGTTAGAGGGACCCATGGTTGTTAGAGGGACCCATGGTTGTCAGAGGGACCCATGGTTGTTAGAGGGACCCATGGTTGTTAAAGGGACCCATTGTTGTTAGAGGGACCCATGGTTGTTAGAGGGACCCATGGTTGTTAGAGAGACCCATGGTTGTCAGAGACACCCCCGGTTGTTAGAGGGACCCATGGTTGTCAGAGACACCCCCGGTTGTTAGAGGGACCCATGGTTGTTAGAGGGACCCATGGTTGTTAGAGGACCCCGGTTGTTAGAGGGACCCATGGTTGTTAGAGTGACCCATGGTTGTTAGAGGGACCCATGGTTGTTAGAGGACCCCCGGTTGTTGGAGGGACCCATGGTTGTTAGAGAGACCCATGGTTGTCAGAGACACCCCCGGTTGTTAGAGGGACCCATGGTTGTTATAGGGACCCATGGTTGTTAGAGAGACCCATGGTTGTCAGAGACACCCCCGGTTGTTAGAGGGACTAGAGGGACCCATGGTTGTTAGAGGGACCCATGGTTGTTAGAGGGACCCATGGTTGTTAGAGGGACCCATGGTTGTCAGAGGGACCCATGGTTGTTAGAGGGACCCATGGTTGTTAGAGGGACCCATGGTTGTTAGAGGGACCCATGGTTGTTAGAGGGACCCATGGTTGTCAGAGGGACCCATGGTTGTTAGAGGGACCCATGGTTGTTAGAGGGACCCATGGTTGTTAGAGGGACCCATGGTTGTCAGAGGGACCCATGGTTGTTAGAGGGACCCATGGTTGTTAAATGGACCTATGGTTGTTAGAGGACCCCCGGTTGTTAGAGGGACCCATGGTTGTCAGAGACACCCCCGGTTGTTAGAGGGACCCATGGTTGTTAGAGGGACCCATGGTTGTTAGAGGACCCCGGTTGTTAGAGGGACCCATGGTTGTTAGAGTGACCCATGGTTGTTAGAGGGACCCATGGTTGTTAGAGGACCCCCGGTTGTTAGAGGGACCCATGGTTGTTAGAGGGACCCATGGTTGTTAGAGGGACCCATGGTTGTTAGAGGGACCCATGGTTGTTAGAGGGACCCATGGTTGTCAGAGGGACCCATGGTTGTTAGAGGGACCCATGGTTGTTAAAGGGACCCATGGTTGTTAGAGGACCCCCGGTTGTTAGAGGGACCCATGGTTGTCAGAGACACCCCCGGTTGTTAGAGGGACCCATGGTTGTTAGAGGGACCCATGGTTGTTAGAGGACCCCGGTTGTTAGAGGGACCCATGGTTGTTAGAGGGACCCATGGTTGTTAGAGGACCCCGGTTGTTAGAGGGACCCATGGTTGTTAGAGTGACCCATGGTTGTTAGAGGGACCCATGGTTGTTAGAGGACCCCCGGTTGTTGGAGGGACCCATGGTTGTTAGAGAGACCCATGGTTGTCAGAGACACCCCCGGTTGTTAGAGGGACCCATGGTTGTTATAGGGACCCCCGGTTGTTAGAGGGACCCATGGTTGTTAGAGGGACCCATGGTTGTTAGAGGGACCCATGGTTGTCAGAGGGACCCATGGTTGTTAGAGGGACCCATGGTTGTTAAAGGGACCCATGGTTGTTAGAGGACCCCCGGTTGTTAGAGGGACCCATGGTTGTCAGAGACACCCCCGGTTGTTAGAGGGACCCATGGTTGTTAGAGGGACCCATGGTTGTTAGAGGACCCCGGTTGTTAGAGGGACCCATGGTTGTTAGAGTGACCCATGGTTGTTAGAGGGACCCATGGTTGTTAGAGGACCCCCGGTTGTTAGAGGGACCCATGGTTGTTAGAGGGACCCATGGTTGTTAGAGGGACCCATGGTTGTTAGAGGGACCCATGGTTGTCAGAGGGACCCATGGTTGTTAGAGGGACCCATGGTTGTTAAAGGGACCCATTGTTGTTAGAGGGACCCATGGTTGTTAGAGGGACCCATGGTTGTTAAAGGGACCCATGGTTGTTAGAGGACCCCCGGTTGTTAGAGGGACCCATGGTTGTCAGAGACACCCCCGGTTGTTAGAGGGACCCATGGTTGTTAGAGGGACCCATGGTTGTTAGAGGACCCCGGTTGTTAGAGGGACCCATGGTTGTTAGAGTGACCCATGGTTGTTAGAGGGACCCATGGTTGTTAGAGGACCCCCGGTTGTTAGAGGGACCCATGGTTGTTAGAGGGACCCATGGTTGTTAGAGGGACCCATGGTTGTTAGAGGGACCCATGGTTGTTAGAGGGACCCATGGTTGTCAGAGGGACCCATGGTTGTTAGAGGGACCCATGGTTGTTAAAGGGACCCATTGTTGTTAGAGGGACCCATGGTTGTTAAAGGGACCCATTGTTGTTAGAGGGACCCATGGTTGTTAGAGGGACCCATGGTTGTTAGAGGGACCCATGGTTGTTAGAGGGACCCATGGTTGTTAGAGAGACCCATGGCTGTTAGAGGGACCAATGGTTGTTAGAGAGACCCATGGTTGTCAGAGACACCCCCGGTTGTTAGAGGGACCCATGGTTGTCAGAGACACCCCCGGTTGTTAGAGGGACCCATGGTTGTTAGAGGGACCCATGGTTGTTAGAGGACCCCGGTTGTTAGAGGGACCCATGGTTGTTAGAGTGACCCATGGTTGTTAGAGGGACCCATGGTTGTTAGAGGACCCCCGGTTGTTAGAGGGACCCATGGTTGTTAGAGGGACCCATGGTTGTTAGAGGGACCCATGGTTTTTAGAGACACCCCCGGTTGTTAGAGAGACCCATGGTTGTTAGAGGGACCCATGGCTGTTAGAGGACCCCCGGTTGTTGGAGGGACCCATGGTTGTTAGAGAGACCCATGGTTGTCAGAGACACCCCCGGTTGTTAGAGGAACCCATGGTTGTTAGAGGACCCCCGGTTGTTGGAGGGACCCATGGTTGTTAGAGAGACCCATGGTTGTCAGAGACACCCCCGGTTGTTAGAGGGACCCATGGTTGTTAGAGGGACCCATGGTTGTTAGAGAGACCCATGGTTGTCAGAGACACCCCCGGTTGTTAGAGGGACTAGAGGGACCCATGGTTGTTAGAGGGACCCATGGTTGTTAGAGGGACCCATGGTTGTTAGAGGGACCCATGGTTGTCAGAGGGACCCATGGTTGTTAGAGGGACCCATGGTTGTTAAAGGGACCCATGGTTGTTAGAGGGACCCATGGTTGTCAGAGGGACCCATGGTTGTTAGAGGGACCCATGGTTGTTAAAGGGACCCATGGTTGTTAGAGGACCCCCGGTTGTTAGAGGGACCCATGGTTGTCAGAGACACCCCCGGTTGTTAGAGGGACCCATGGTTGTTAGAGGGACCCATGGTTGTTAGAGGACCCCGGTTGTTAGAGGGACCCATGGTTGTTATAGGGACCCATGGTTGTTAGAGAGACCCATGGTTGTTAGAGGGACCCATGGTTGTTAGAGGGACCCATGGTTGTTATAGGGACCCATGGTTGTTAGAGAGACCCATGGTTGTCAGAGACACCCCCGGTTGTTAGAGGGACTAGAGGGACCCATGGTTGTTAGAGGGACCCATGGTTGTTAGAGGGACCCATGGTTGTTAAAGGGACCCATGGTTGTTAGAGGGACCCATGGTTGTCAGAGGGACCCATGGTTGTTAGAGGGACACATGGTTGTTAAAGGGACCCATGGTTGTTAGAGGACCCCCGGTTGTTAGAGGGACCCATGGTTGTCAGAGGGACCCATGGTTGTTAGAGGGACCCATGGTTGTTAAAGGGACCCATGGTTGTTAGAGGACCCCCGGTTGTTAGAGGGACCCATGGTTGTCAGAGACACCCCCGGTTGTTAGAGGGACCCATGGTTGTTAGAGGGACCCATGGTTGTTAGAGGACCCCGGTTGTTAGAGGGACCCATGGTTGTTATAGGGACCCATGGTTGTTAGAGAGACCCATGGTTGTCAGAGACACCCCCGGTTGTTAGAGGGACCCATGGTTGTTATAGGGACCCATGGTTGTTAGAGAGACCCATGGTTGTCAGAGACACCCCCGGTTGTTAGAGGGACTAGAGGGACCCATGGTTGTTAGAGGGACCCATGGTTGTTAGAGGGACCCATGGTTGTTAGAGGGACCCATGGTTGTTAGAGGGACCCATGGTTGTCAGAGGGACCCATGGTTGTTAGAGGGACCCATGGTTGTCAGAGGGACCCATGGTTGTTAGAGGGACCCATGGTTGTTAAAGGGACCCATTGTTGTTAGAGGGACCCATGGTTGTTAAAGGGACCCATTGTTGTTAGAGGGACCCATGGTTGTTAGAGGGACCCATGGTTGTTAGAGGGACCCATGGTTGTTAGAGGACCCCGGTTGTTAGAGGGACCCATGGTTGTTAGAGAGACCCATGGCTGTTAGAGGGACCAATGGTTGTTAGAGAGACCCATGGTTGTCAGAGACACCCCCGGTTGTTAGAGGGACCCATGGTTGTCAGAGACACCCCCGGTTGTTAGAGGGACCCATGGTTGTTAGAGGGACCCATGGTTGTTAGAGGACCCCGGTTGTTAGAGGGACCCATGGTTGTTAGAGTGACCCATGGTTGTTAGAGGGACCCATGGTTGTTAGAGGACCCCCGGTTGTTAGAGGGACCCATGGTTGTTAGAGGGACCCATGGTTGTTAGAGGGACCCATGGTTTTTAGAGACACCCCCGGTTGTTAGAGAGACCCATGGTTGTTAGAGGGACCCATGGCTGTTAGAGGACCCCCGGTTGTTGGAGGGACCCATGGTTGTTAGAGAGACCCATGGTTGTCAGAGACACCCCCGGTTGTTAGAGGAACCCATGGTTGTTAGAGGACCCCCGGTTGTTGGAGGGACCCATGGTTGTTAGAGAGACCCATGGTTGTCAGAGACACCCCCGGTTGTTAGAGGGACCCATGGTTGTTAGAGGGACCCATGGTTGTTAGAGAGACCCATGGTTGTCAGAGACACCCCCGGTTGTTAGAGGGACTAGAGGGACCCATGGTTGTTAGAGGGACCCATGGTTGTTAGAGGGACCCATGGTTGTTAGAGGGACCCATGGTTGTCAGAGGGACCCATGGTTGTTAGAGGGACCCATGGTTGTTAAAGGGACCCATGGTTGTTAGAGGGACCCATGGTTGTCAGAGGGACCCATGGTTGTTAGAGGGACCCATGGTTGTTAAAGGGACCCATGGTTGTTAGAGGACCCCCGGTTGTTAGAGGGACCCATGGTTGTCAGAGACACCCCCGGTTGTTAGAGGGACCCATGGTTGTTAGAGGGACCCATGGTTGTTAGAGGACCCCGGTTGTTAGAGGGACCCATGGTTGTTATAGGGACCCATGGTTGTTAGAGAGACCCATGGTTGTTAGAGGGACCCATGGTTGTTAGAGGGACCCATGGTTGTTATAGGGACCCATGGTTGTTAGAGAGACCCATGGTTGTCAGAGACACCCCCGGTTGTTAGAGGGACTAGAGGGACCCATGGTTGTTAGAGGGACCCATGGTTGTTAGAGGGACCCATGGTTGTTAAAGGGACCCATGGTTGTTAGAGGGACCCATGGTTGTCAGAGGGACCCATGGTTGTTAGAGGGACCCATGGTTGTTAAAGGGACCCATGGTTGTTAGAGGACCCCCGGTTGTTAGAGGGACCCATGGTTGTCAGAGGGACCCATGGTTGTTAGAGGGACCCATGGTTGTTAAAGGGACCCATGGTTGTTAGAGGACCCCCGGTTGTTGGAGGGACCCATGGTTGTTAGAGAGACCCATGGTTGTCAGAGACACCCCCGGTTGTTAGAGGGACTAGAGGGACCCATGGTTGTTAGAGGGACCCATGGTTGTTAGAGGGACCCATGGTTGTTAGAGGGACCCATGGTTGTCAGAGGGACCCATGGTTGTTAGAGGGACCCATGGTTGTTAAAGGGACCCATGGTTGTTAGAGGGACCCATGGTTGTCAGAGGGACCCATGGTTGTTAGAGGGACCCATGGTTGTTAAAGGGACCCATGGTTGTTAGAGGACCCCCGGTTGTTAGAGGGACCCATGGTTGTCAGAGACACCCCCGGTTGTTAGAGGGACCCATGGTTGTTAGAGGGACCCATGGTTGTTAGAGGACCCCGGTTGTTAGAGGGACCCATGGTTGTTATAGGGACCCATGGTTGTTAGAGAGACCCATGGTTGTTAGAGGGACCCATGGTTGTTAGAGGGACCCATGGTTGTTATAGGGACCCATGGTTGTTAGAGAGACCCATGGTTGTCAGAGACACCCCCGGTTGTTAGAGGGACTAGAGGGACCCATGGTTGTTAGAGGGACCCATGGTTGTTAGAGGGACCCATGGTTGTTAAAGGGACCCATGGTTGTTAGAGGGACCCATGGTTGTCAGAGGGACCCATGGTTGTTAGAGGGACCCATGGTTGTTAAAGGGACCCATGGTTGTTAGAGGACCCCCGGTTGTTAGAGGGACCCATGGTTGTCAGAGGGACCCATGGTTGTTAGAGGGACCCATGGTTGTTAAAGGGACCCATGGTTGTTAGAGGACCCCCGGTTGTTAGAGGGACCCATGGTTGTCAGAGACACCCCCGGTTGTTAGAGGGACCCATGGTTGTTAGAGGGACCCATGGTTGTTAGAGGACCCCGGTTGTTAGAGGGACCCATGGTTGTTATAGGGACCCATGGTTGTTAGAGAGACCCATGGTTGTCAGAGACACCCCCGGTTGTTAGAGGGACCCATGGTTGTTATAGGGACCCATGGTTGTTAGAGAGACCCATGGTTGTCAGAGACACCCCCGGTTGTTAGAGGGACTAGAGGGACCCATGGTTGTTAGAGGGACCCATGGTTGTTAGAGGGACCCATGGTTGTTAGAGGGACCCATGGTTGTTAGAGGGACCCATGGTTGTCAGAGGGACCCATGGTTGTTAGAGGGACCCATGGTTGTCAGAGGGACCCATGGTTGTTAGAGGGACCCATGGTTGTTAAAGGGACCCATTGTTGTTAGAGGGACCCATGGTTGTTAAAGGGACCCATTGTTGTTAGAGGGACCCATGGTTGTTAGAGGGACCCATGGTTGTTAGAGGGACCCATGGTTGTTAGAGGACCCCGGTTGTTAGAGGGACCCATGGTTGTTAGAGTGACCCATGGTTGTTAGAGGGACCCATGGTTGTTAGAGGCCCCCCGGTTGTTAGAGGGACCCATGGTTGTTAGAGGGACCCATGGTTTTTAGAGACACCCCCGGTTGTTAGAGAGACCCATGGTTGTTAGAGGGACCCATGGCTGTTAGAGGACCCCCGGTTGTTGGAGGGACCCATGGTTGTTAGAGAGACCCATGGTTGTCAGAGACACCCCCGGTTGTTAGAGGGACCCATGGTTGTTAGAGGACCCCCGGTTGTTGGAGGGACCCATGGTTGTTAGAGAGACCCATGGTTGTCAGAGACACCCCCGGTTGTTAGAGGGACTAGAGGGACCCATGGTTGTTAGAGGGACCCATGGTTGTTAGAGGGACCCATGGTTGTTAGAGGGACCCATGGTTGTCAGAGGGACCCATGGTTGTTAGAGGGACCCATGGTTGTTAAAGGGACCCATGGTTGTTAGAGGGACCCATGGTTGTCAGAGGGACCCATGGTTGTTAGAGGGACCCATGGTTGTTAAAGGGACCCATGGTTGTTAGAGGACCCCCGGTTGTTAGAGGGACCCATGGTTGTCAGAGACACCCCCGGTTGTTAGAGGGACCCATGGTTGTTAGAGGGACCCATGGTTGTTAGAGGACCCCGGTTGTTAGAGGGACCCATGGTTGTTAGAGTGACCCATGGTTGTTAGAGGGACCCATGGTTGTTAGAGGACCCCCGGTTGTTAGAGGGACCCATGGTTGTTAGAGGGACCCATGGTTGTTAGAGGGACCCATGGTTGTTAGAGGGACCCATGGTTGTTAGAGGGACCCATGGTTGTCAGAGGGACCCATGGTTGTTAGAGGGACCCATGGTTGTTAAAGGGACCCATTGTTGTTAGAGGGACCCATGGTTGTTAAAGGGACCCATTGTTGTTAGAGGGACCCATGGTTGTTAGAGGGACCCATGGTTGTTAGAGGGACCCATGGTTGTTAGAGGGACCCATGGTTGTTAGAGGGACCCATGGCTGTTAGAGGGACCAATGGTTGTTAGAGAGACCCATGGTTGTCAGAGACACCCCCGGTTGTTAGAGGGACCCATGGTTGTCAGAGACACCCCCGGTTGTTAGAGGGACCCATGGTTGTTAGAGGGACCCATGGTTGTTAGAGGACCCCGGTTGTTAGAGGGACCCATGGTTGTTAGAGTGACCCATGGTTGTTAGAGGGACCCATGGTTGTTAGAGGACCCCCGGTTGTTGGAGGGACCCATGGTTGTTAGAGAGACCCATGGTTGTCAGAGACACCCCCGGTTGTTAGAGGGACCCATGGTTGTTATAGGGACCCATGGTTGTTAGAGAGACCCATGGTTGTCAGAGACACCCCCGGTTGTTAGAGGGACTAGAGGGACCCATGGTTGTTAGAGGGACCCATGGTTGTTAGAGGGACCCATGGTTGTTAGAGGGACCCATGGTTGTTAGAGGGACCCATGGTTGTTAGAGGGACCCATGGTTGTTAGAGGGACCCATGGTTGTCAGAGACACCCCCGGTTGTTAGAGGGACCCATGGTTGTCAGAGACACCCCCGGTTGTTAGAGGGACCCATGGTTGTTAGAGGGACCCATGGTTGTTAGAGGGACCCATGGTTGTTAGAGGGACCCATGGTTGTTAGAGGGACCCATGGCTGTTAGAGGGACCAATGGTTGTTAGAGAGACCCATGGTTGTCAGAGACACCCCCGGTTGTTAGAGGGACCCATGGTTGTCAGAGACACCCCCGGTTGTTAGAGGGACCCATGGTTGTTAGAGGGACCCATGGTTGTTAGAGGACCCCGGTTGTTAGAGGGACCCATGGTTGTTAGAGTGACCCATGGTTGTTAGAGGGACCCATGGTTGTTAGAGGACCCCCGGTTGTTAGAGGGACCCATGGTTGTTAGAGGGACCCATGGTTTTTAGAGACACCCCCGGTTGTTAGAGAGACCCATGGTTGTTAGAGGGACCCATGGCTGTTAGAGGACCCCCGGTTGTTGGAGGGACCCATGGTTGTTAGAGAGACCCATGGTTGTCAGAGACACCCCCGGTTGTTAGAGGGACCCATGGTTGTTAGAGGACCCCCGGTTGTTGGAGGGACCCATGGTTGTTAGAGAGACCCATGGTTGTCAGAGACACCCCCGGTTGTTAGAGGGACCCATGGTTGTTAGAGGGACCCATGGTTGTTAGAGAGACCCATGGTTGTCAGAGACACCCCCGGTTGTTAGAGGGACTAGAGGGACCCATGGTTGTTATAGGGACCCATGGTTGTTAGAGGACCCCGGTTGTTAGAGGGACCCATGGTTGTTAGAGTGACCCATGGTTGTTAGAGGGACCCATGGTTGTTAGAGGACCCCCGGTTGTTAGAGGGACCCATGGTTGTTAGAGGGACCCATGGTTGTTAGAGGGACCCATGGTTGTTAGAGGGACCCATGGTTGTTAGAGGGACCCATGGTTGTCAGAGGGACCCATGGTTGTTAGAGGGACCCATGGTTGTTAAAGGGACCCATTGTTGTTAGAGGGACCCATGGTTGTTAGAGGGACCCATGGTTGTTAAAGGGACCCATGGTTGTTAGAGGACCCCCGGTTGTTAGAGGGACCCATGGTTGTCAGAGACACCCCCGGTTGTTAGAGGGACCCATGGTTGTTAGAGGGACCCATGGTTGTTAGAGGACCCCGGTTGTTAGAGGGACCCATGGTTGTTAGAGTGACCCATGGTTGTTAGAGGGACCCATGGTTGTTAGAGGGACCCATGGTTGTTAGAGGGACCCATGGTTGTTAGAGGGACCCATGGTTGTCAGAGGGACCCATGGTTGTTAGAGGGACCCATGGTTGTTAAAGGGACCCATTGTTGTTAGAGGGACCCATGGTTGTTAAAGGGACCCATTGTTGTTAGAGGGACCCATGGTTGTTAGAGGGACCCATGGTTGTTAGAGGGACCCATGGTTGTTAGAGGACCCCGGTTGTTAGAGGGACCCATGGTTGTTAGAGTGACCCATGGTTGTTAGAGGGACCCATGGTTGTTAGAGGACCCCCGGTTGTTAGAGGGACCCATGGTTGTTAGAGGGACCCATGGTTGTTAGAGGGACCCATGGTTGTTAGAGGGACCCATGGTTGTTAGAGGACCCCGGTTGTTAGAGGGACCCATGGTTGTTAGAGTGACCCATGGTTGTTAGAGGGACCCATGGTTGTTAGAGGACCCCCGGTTGTTAGAGGGACCCATGGTTGTTAGAGGGACCCATGGTTTTTAGAGACACCCCCGGTTGTTAGAGAGACCCATGGTTGTTAGAGGGACCCATGGCTGTTAGAGGACCCCCGGTTGTTGGAGGGACCCATGGTTGTTAGAGAGACCCATGGTTGTCAGAGACACCCCCGGTTGTTAGAGGGACCCATGGTTGTTAGAGGACCCCCGGTTGTTGGAGGGACCCATGGTTGTTAGAGAGACCCATGGTTGTCAGAGACACCCCCGGTTGTTAGAGGGACCCATGGTTGTTAGAGAGACCCATGGTTGTCAGAGACACCCCCGGTTGTTAGAGGGACTAGAGGGACCCATGGTTGTTAGAGGGACCCATGGTTGTTAGAGGGACCCATGGTTGTTAGAGGGACCCATGGTTGTCAGAGGGACCCATGGTTGTTAGAGGGACCCATGGTTGTTAAAGGGACCCATTGTTGTTAGAGGGACCCATGGTTGTTAGAGGGACCCATGGTTGTTAGAGGGACCCATGGTTGTTAGAGGGACCCATGGTTGTCAGAGGGACCCATGGTTGTTAGAGGGACCCATGGTTGTTAGAGGGACCCATGGTTGTTAGAGGGACCCATGGTTGTTAGAGGGACCCATGGTTGTTAGAGGGACCCATGGTTGTTAGAGGGACCCATGGTTGTTAGAGGGACCCATGGTTGTCAGAGACACCCCCGGTTGTTAGAGGGACCCATGGTTGTCAGAGACACCCCCGGTTGTTAGAGGGACCCATGGTTGTTAGAGGGACCCATGGTTGTTAGAGGGACCCATGGTTGTTAGAGGGACCCATGGTTGTTAGAGGGACCCATGGCTGTTAGAGGGACCAATGGTTGTTAGAGAGACCCATGGTTGTCAGAGACACCCCCGGTTGTTAGAGGGACCCATGGTTGTCAGAGACACCCCCGGTTGTTAGAGGGACCCATGGTTGTTAGAGGGACCCATGGTTGTTAGAGGACCCCGGTTGTTAGAGGGACCCATGGTTGTTAGAGTGACCCATGGTTGTTAGAGGGACCCATGGTTGTTAGAGGACCCCCGGTTGTTAGAGGGACCCATGGTTGTTAGAGGGACCCATGGTTTTTAGAGACACCCCCGGTTGTTAGAGAGACCCATGGTTGTTAGAGGGACCCATGGCTGTTAGAGGACCCCCGGTTGTTGGAGGGACCCATGGTTGTTAGAGAGACCCATGGTTGTCAGAGACACCCCCGGTTGTTAGAGGGACCCATGGTTGTTAGAGGACCCCCGGTTGTTGGAGGGACCCATGGTTGTTAGAGAGACCCATGGTTGTCAGAGACACCCCCGGTTGTTAGAGGGACCCATGGTTGTTAGAGGGACCCATGGTTGTTAGAGAGACCCATGGTTGTCAGAGACACCCCCGGTTGTTAGAGGGACTAGAGGGACCCATGGTTGTTATAGGGACCCATGGTTGTTAGAGGACCCCGGTTGTTAGAGGGACCCATGGTTGTTAGAGTGACCCATGGTTGTTAGAGGGACCCATGGTTGTTAGAGGACCCCCGGTTGTTAGAGGGACCCATGGTTGTTAGAGGGACCCATGGTTGTTAGAGGGACCCATGGTTGTTAGAGGGACCCATGGTTGTTAGAGGGACCCATGGTTGTCAGAGGGACCCATGGTTGTTAGAGGGACCCATGGTTGTTAGAGTGACCCATGGTTGTTAGAGGGACCCATGGTTGTTAGAGGACCCCCGGTTGTTAGAGGGACCCATGGTTGTTAGAGGGACCCATGGTTTTTAGAGACACCCCCGGTTGTTAGAGAGACCCATGGTTGTTAGAGGGACCCATGGCTGTTAGAGGACCCCCGGTTGTTGGAGGGACCCATGGTTGTTAGAGAGACCCATGGTTGTCAGAGACACCCCCGGTTGTTAGAGGGACCCATGGTTGTTAGAGGACCCCCGGTTGTTGGAGGGACCCATGGTTGTTAGAGAGACCCATGGTTGTCAGAGACACCCCCGGTTGTTAGAGGGACCCATGGTTGTTAGAGGGACCCATGGTTGTTAGAGAGACCCATGGTTGTCAGAGACACCCCCGGTTGTTAGAGGGACTAGAGGGACCCATGGTTGTTATAGGGACCCATGGTTGTTAGAGGACCCCGGTTGTTAGAGGGACCCATGGTTGTTAGAGTGACCCATGGTTGTTAGAGGGACCCATGGTTGTTAGAGGACCCCCGGTTGTTAGAGGGACCCATGGTTGTTAGAGGGACCCATGGTTGTTAGAGGGACCCATGGTTGTTAGAGGGACCCATGGTTGTTAGAGGGACCCATGGTTGTCAGAGGGACCCATGGTTGTTAGAGGGACCCATGGTTGTTAAAGGGACCCATTGTTGTTAGAGGGACCCATGGTTGTTAGAGGGACCCATGGTTGTTAAAGGGACCCATGGTTGTTAGAGGACCCCCGGTTGTTAGAGGGACCCATGGTTGTCAGAGACACCCCCGGTTGTTAGAGGGACCCATGGTTGTTAGAGGGACCCATGGTTGTTAGAGGACCCCGGTTGTTAGAGGGACCCATGGTTGTTAGAGTGACCCATGGTTGTTAGAGGGACCCATGGTTGTTAGAGGGACCCATGGTTGTTAGAGGGACCCATGGTTGTTAGAGGGACCCATGGTTGTTAGAGGGACCCATGGTTGTTAGAGGGACCCATGGTTGTTAGAGGGACCCATGGTTGTCAGAGGGACCCATGGTTGTTAGAGGGACCCATGGTTGTTAAAGGGACCCATTGTTGTTAGAGGGACCCATGGTTGTTAAAGGGACCCATTGTTGTTAGAGGGACCCATGGTTGTTAGAGGGACCCATGGTTGTTAGAGGGACCCATGGTTGTTAGAGGACCCCGGTTGTTAGAGGGACCCATGGTTGTTAGAGTGACCCATGGTTGTTAGAGGGACCCATGGTTGTTAGAGGACCCCCGGTTGTTAGAGGGACCCATGGTTGTTAGAGGGACCCATGGTTGTTAGAGGGACCCATGGTTGTTAGAGGGACCCATGGTTGTTAGAGGACCCCGGTTGTTAGAGGGACCCATGGTTGTTAGAGTGACCCATGGTTGTTAGAGGGACCCATGGTTGTTAGAGGACCCCCGGTTGTTAGAGGGACCCATGGTTGTTAGAGGGACCCATGGTTTTTAGAGACACCCCCGGTTGTTAGAGAGACCCATGGTTGTTAGAGGGACCCATGGCTGTTAGAGGACCCCCGGTTGTTGGAGGGACCCATGGTTGTTAGAGAGACCCATGGTTGTCAGAGACACCCCCGGTTGTTAGAGGGACCCATGGTTGTTAGAGGACCCCCGGTTGTTGGAGGGACCCATGGTTGTTAGAGAGACCCATGGTTGTCAGAGACACCCCCGGTTGTTAGAGGGACCCATGGTTGTTAGAGAGACCCATGGTTGTCAGAGACACCCCCGGTTGTTAGAGGGACTAGAGGGACCCATGGTTGTTAGAGGGACCCATGGTTGTTAGAGGGACCCATGGTTGTTAGAGGGACCCATGGTTGTCAGAGGGACCCATGGTTGTTAGAGGGACCCATGGTTGTTAGAGGACCCCCGGTTGTTGGAGGGACCCATGGTTGTTAGAGAGACCCATGGTTGTCAGAGACACCCCCGGTTGTTAGAGGGACCCATGGTTGTTAGAGGGACCCATGGTTGTTAGAGAGACCCATGGTTGTCAGAGACACCCCCGGTTGTTAGAGGGACTAGAGGGACCCATGGTTGTTATAGGGACCCATGGTTGTTAGAGGACCCCGGTTGTTAGAGGGACCCATGGTTGTTAGAGTGACCCATGGTTGTTAGAGGGACCCATGGTTGTTAGAGGACCCCCGGTTGTTAGAGGGACCCATGGTTGTTAGAGGGACCCATGGTTGTTAGAGGGACCCATGGTTGTTAGAGGGACCCATGGTTGTTAGAGGGACCCATGGTTGTCAGAGGGACCCATGGTTGTTAGAGGGACCCATGGTTGTTAAAGGGACCCATTGTTGTTAGAGGGACCCATGGTTGTTAGAGGGACCCATGGTTGTTAAAGGGACCCATGGTTGTTAGAGGACCCCCGGTTGTTAGAGGGACCCATGGTTGTCAGAGACACCCCCGGTTGTTAGAGGGACCCATGGTTGTTAGAGGGACCCATGGTTGTTAGAGGACCCCGGTTGTTAGAGGGACCCATGGTTGTTAGAGTGACCCATGGTTGTTAGAGGGACCCATGGTTGTTAGAGGGACCCATGGTTGTTAGAGGGACCCATGGTTGTTAGAGGGACCCATGGTTGTTAGAGGGACCCATGGTTGTTAGAGGGACCCATGGTTGTTAGAGGGACCCATGGTTGTCAGAGGGACCCATGGTTGTTAGAGGGACCCATGGTTGTTAAAGGGACCCATTGTTGTTAGAGGGACCCATGGTTGTTAAAGGGACCCATTGTTGTTAGAGGGACCCATGGTTGTTAGAGGGACCCATGGTTGTTAGAGGGACCCATGGTTGTTAGAGGACCCCCGGTTGTTGGAGGGACCCATGGTTGTTAGAGAGACCCATGGTTGTCAGAGACACCCCCGGTTGTTAGAGGGACCCATGGTTGTTAGAGAGACCCATGGTTGTCAGAGACACCCCCGGTTGTTAGAGGGACTAGAGGGACCCATGGTTGTTAGAGACACCCCCGGTTGTTAGAGGGACCCATGGTTGTTAGAGGACCCCCGGTTGTTGGAGGGACCCATGGTTGTTAGAGAGACCCATGGTTGTCAGAGACACCCCCGGTTGTTAGAGGGACCCATGGTTGTTAGAGAGACCCATGGTTGTCAGAGACACCCCCGGTTGTTAGAGGGACTAGAGGGACCCATGGTTGTTAGAGGGACCCATGGTTGTTAGAGGGACCCATGGTTGTTAGAGGGACCCATGGTTGTCAGAGGGACCCATGGTTGTTAGAGGGACCCATGGTTGTTAGAGGACCCCCGGTTGTTGGAGGGACCCATGGTTGTTAGAGAGACCCATGGTTGTCAGAGACACCCCCGGTTGTTAGAGGGACCCATGGTTGTTAGAGGGACCCATGGTTGTTAGAGAGACCCATGGTTGTCAGAGACACCCCCGGTTGTTAGAGGGACTAGAGGGACCCATGGTTGTTATAGGGACCCATGGTTGTTAGAGGACCCCGGTTGTTAGAGGGACCCATGGTTGTTAGAGTGACCCATGGTTGTTAGAGGGACCCATGGTTGTTAGAGGACCCCCGGTTGTTAGAGGGACCCATGGTTGTTAGAGGGACCCATGGTTGTTAGAGGGACCCATGGTTGTTAGAGGGACCCATGGTTGTTAGAGGGACCCATGGTTGTCAGAGGGACCCATGGTTGTTAGAGGGACCCATGGTTGTTAAAGGGACCCATTGTTGTTAGAGGGACCCATGGTTGTTAGAGGGACCCATGGTTGTTAAAGGGACCCATGGTTGTTAGAGGACCCCCGGTTGTTAGAGGGACCCATGGTTGTCAGAGACACCCCCGGTTGTTAGAGGGACCCATGGTTGTTAGAGGGACCCATGGTTGTTAGAGGACCCCGGTTGTTAGAGGGACCCATGGTTGTTAGAGTGACCCATGGTTGTTAGAGGGACCCATGGTTGTTAGAGGGACCCATGGTTGTTAGAGGGACCCATGGTTGTTAGAGGGACCCATGGTTGTTAGAGGGACCCATGGTTGTTAGAGGGACCCATGGTTGTTAGAGGGACCCATGGTTGTCAGAGGGACCCATGGTTGTTAGAGGGACCCATGGTTGTTAAAGGGACCCATTGTTGTTAGAGGGACCCATGGTTGTTAAAGGGACCCATTGTTGTTAGAGGGACCCATGGTTGTTAGAGGGACCCATGGTTGTTAGAGGGACCCATGGTTGTTAGAGGACCCCGGTTGTTAGAGGGACCCATGGTTGTTAGAGTGACCCATGGTTGTTAGAGGGACCCATGGTTGTTAGAGGACCCCCGGTTGTTAGAGGGACCCATGGTTGTTAGAGGGACCCATGGTTGTTAGAGGGACCCATGGTTGTTAGAGGGACCCATGGTTGTTAGAGGACCCCGGTTGTTAGAGGGACCCATGGTTGTTAGAGTGACCCATGGTTGTTAGAGGGACCCATGGTTGTTAGAGGACCCCCGGTTGTTAGAGGGACCCATGGTTGTTAGAGGGACCCATGGTTTTTAGAGACACCCCCGGTTGTTAGAGAGACCCATGGTTGTTAGAGGGACCCATGGCTGTTAGAGGACCCCCGGTTGTTGGAGGGACCCATGGTTGTTAGAGAGACCCATGGTTGTCAGAGACACCCCCGGTTGTTAGAGGGACCCATGGTTGTTAGAGGACCCCCGGTTGTTGGAGGGACCCATGGTTGTTAGAGAGACCCATGGTTGTCAGAGACACCCCCGGTTGTTAGAGGGACCCATGGTTGTTAGAGAGACCCATGGTTGTCAGAGACACCCCCGGTTGTTAGAGGGACTAGAGGGACCCATGGTTGTTAGAGGGACCCATGGTTGTTAGAGGGACCCATGGTTGTTAGAGGGACCCATGGTTGTCAGAGGGACCCATGGTTGTTAGAGGGACCCATGGTTGTTAAAGGGACCCATTGTTGTTAGAGGGACCCATGGTTGTTAGAGGGACCCATGGTTGTTAGAGGGACCCATGGTTGTTAGAGGGACCCATGGTTGTCAGAGGGACCCATGGTTGTTAGAGGGACCCATGGTTGTTAAAGGGACCCATGGTTGTTAGAGGACCCCCGGTTGTTAGAGGGGGTCCTCTAACACCACCCTGAAGAAATCCTCAAACTAGGCGACCATTATTTTCAGTTCTGATTTATGTATCCTGTTCATGGTCCAAAATGTGATTTTGAGTGAAAAAGCATGGTTGAATATGCACCACATACCATAATCAATCTATACCTAAGTTACTGTGTAATGATAGTTGTTGGGATGATGAATTATAAGAGAGGAATCGCGAGAGAATTGCCTACTCCGCGGCGGTAGGAATCAAAATCGTAGTACTCGGAAGAAAATTGAACTCAAAGTATTTCAAATGATGATCTTTCAAAAAAAGGAGGCGCGCGCGAGAGCACTAAATGGAGGGGAGGGAGAGGGAGGTCAGGCGCAGAGAGCGCCAGACGGTTAGAGCGCGCGTTCCCGGGGATTCTAGCATATTTCTGCCCAACTTCTAAGCTCTGCAGCGTGCTTCAATAAGAAGATAGAGACTCACTTTCAACAGATAATATGTTCAGCACATCGAGCTCTACATTTCTAGCATTTTTTTAAAATTTTTTTTATACCACCTCCGATTTCTTAGATTTTTTTGCGTACAGTTAGTCACCCATAGGCATAATCGATCGCGCAAAGGGGCTTTAATCACTTTTTCCGATTTCCAGATTTCGGTTATTTTTGGTTCACTCGACCACCCCGCACTGGGACCTACACGGGGAATGACATGTTCAATATATAGCTTGTAGAGAAAGTTCTTAGCATTATTTCCGAGCAAAGAACGACTTTCTATCTTCATTCTAAACGGAATTATGACCATTTAAGTGTACTCGATTTGACTCCTAAATAGTGAGTGTCCCATGTTTGGCCTTCTGAATCTCGAAGAGGACGTCAGTTATCAAAATTCTGACAACGCAGTTTGAAAGATCATCATTTGAAATACTTTGAGTTCAATTTTCTTCCGAGTACAACGATTTTGATTCCTACCGCCGCGGAGTAGGCAATTCTCTCGCGATTCCTCTCTTATAATTCATCATCCCAACAACTATCATTACACAGTAACTTAGGTATAGATTGATTATGGTATGTGGTGCATATTCAACCATGCTTTTTCACTCAAAATCACATTTTGGACCATGAACAGGATACATAAATCAGAACTGAAAATAATGGTCGCCTAGTTTGAGGATTTCTTCAGGGTGGTGTAGTAGAGAGCCTATTGATAACAATGCAACAACTCCCAAGTTGAATATGAAGATGAATTGTATTCCCCTTTCGTTTCTTTTTTTTTCCTTTTTGTACGACCCCCATTGTTTTCTTTTTCGACCTGGATAAAAATGATGATGATGATGATGATCAATACATCGTTAACCTTGGAATGTTGAGTTTCACATCGACGATACATAACGACAGTCGAATTATGCTCAGTGACCGGCAAGAAGTAGTTAACTCTAATAACGATAAGATTCGATCATCAATTGAGATCTGAAAATAATACTTTCGGCATTTATGCGACTGCGTTATGTCTGTGGTTTATTTATCCACATCACATTGGCACTTACAATAAAACTACGCATTCATAAAGATACCTCTGAAACATCAAGTTCTCCGAATTCCAATCGTTTAACATGGCTGACTTGTCAATAATCTGATTGTATCCATGAGCATTGGAGCACTTCTTAATTTGGGAATTTACTAAGACTTTCAGTTCTCGCTCTATCAATTTACCACGTATTTTGCATTCCGCTTGAAAATGTTCTGATCTATGTTGAAAATATACCTCTGTTCTACAAACTCCACCTCGATGAGCAATTTTGCTTTGTCCACCTGATATTGAAACTATAGCGCATTGTTATCGCAACTATGTTTTTTTGGATTTAAATAATTTTCAGGACATGCCCGATGCCCAGCCACGACTGACCGCTGTGATTTTTTTGGAACAATGATTTTAGGAGCTTTTGAGCGAGCCAATTCCGAAAATCGGTGCACGACTCGGCTAGTTGTTGAGCATTCATCGAGATAACTTCTGAATCAGTTTACATATAATATTTACCTTAATCAACTCGCTTACTGATCCACTCTTTCCAGAACGTCCAAAAGGCAGTCTTCGGGAAGCACCGATAAAGGATTTTTAACTGATTGCTCTTTCATTTTAGGCGCATGTTCGTTTGCTGATGGCCGTGTAGAGTGTTTACGTCGCATTCCTAAAAAAGCGGTAGAGCGAGGATGACAAAACATGGGACATAATCACACTACCAACCACTAAATGAAGCCGAAAGTCTGAGTTCAACGAGGAAAGCATACTAGATAAACCTAATTTCCCAAACCAATAAAATATATGCGGGGGAAAAAGTAAGGAAGGAAAGGGAAGAGGAGTCGCGGAGGGTCGATAGAATCCACGTTGTGTCTGAAAAAAAAAGAAAAATAATCTGAAAAGAGGGAAGGGGCCTTGGTGACATTTCGCCTGCGCTTTCCCGTTACCATGGGAGCCGAGACGTAACGGGGAGCCGAGACACGAAATTGCGGGTATTCAAATTTGAACTTTCCAGGCTTTGGGACGGCGTGTTTCCAAAGTATGAGATGGAAAATAAAGCATATTAGTATAACCTCAAATGTTGTCACTTTCCCGTTTCGTCGTGTCATACTGATTGGTAACCTAAAACTAACAGCTCTTTCACAGCCTCCAACACCCCTCGACACGGCAACACAACGAGCATAACACCGCAAGTGTGAGGCTCGTTGTGTTACAGATTTTGGCACAAGTTCGGCATATAACGCCCAGGTCCGTCACAATGATCACGCACGTCATCACTCAAATATAGTGATAAATTGTGAATCATTTCTCATTTCACCACAGTATTCGAAACACCTGACCTTACCTGCAACAAAACACCTGAAACACCTGAATGCGAGGCTCGTTGTGTTACTGATTTTGGCACAAGTTTGGCAGACGCCCAGATCCGTCGCAATGATCACGCACGTAATCACTCAATGGCGTAGCGCTTGCAACTAAAAATGACACGGCATCGGCAAGCTGGCTTGGTTCAACCTCCCAAGCAGGATTCAGCTGGGACAATTAAGCCATTTTCTCATACTAAATTTGAACAAATTATTGCCATGAACCCGTAAATCCAGCGTTTCTTCCTTATTATTCATACATCTCGATGCGATTTATTGGTTTCATGATACAGAGTATTCCGAGACAACGCCCAGACAAGTGTGAATAATCTCATAAAAGGAGGGCGTGAAAGAAGATGATAAATAATCAGATAGATGATAAGGAGAGATCAGACACCAATGCACATGAGTGCACGTCGAACTGATTTCATGGGAATTGAACAATTTCAACTCTCAATTGCAATTACACAAATTTATTTCTGAAATCCATTCATTAAAATTTACTGATATCAAGAGTATCAGATTTCTATGAATAATCGTTGCAAATCTCTGTCTGTGGTAGTGTAGTAAAAGTGATGTGTCATCGGCGATATCAATAGCTCAAAAGCGCCTTGATAAGGCGAGCTATTCATTGAACGAGCTCAGTTCAATAGCGCACAAGTCTGAGATTCTCTTCATGCAGCACTTCATTCTTCTTTCTCTCACTCGATCTAAGCGGCTCTCTAGATTTCGTAACTCACAGTTCCTTGATGTCCCACAATCTCTAGCCGACCGACCGGTCCATAGAGTCGGGGAAATGAAGAGACGGTGACCCGAATTCCGAACTCTACTGCTCGCTTTCATCATTCCATATATATTTGAAACTGAATTTATCAATTGAAAAACATCGTATGTTTCCAGAATATTTCCTTGAGATGTTGTTCGTATTCGTCCTTCTTCTCCCTCTCGCTGCGGTCGATGCCCGAGTGACATTCGAGAAGTCAGAAGTGCTGGACAACGTTGATCTAAAAGGAGCTAATGCTGTCGTAAGTACTAATGACAGTTGGTCTGACGAGCAATGTTGTATGAATACCAAAACGTAGAGCCCATCTTAGCGTGTTCTCAGTAGATGCCACCAGTAACAGAAAGGCTAACATACCCAGGAATGGTGGTATGACAGAACCGCAACGACAAAAGCGCAACTAGGTTTAAAAATCGCCAGCGACAAAAGCGCAACTCTAAATATCTTAGTACTGAGCGGTGATAGAACTTTGTGGTTGGTATCAATTAATTACTAATGACGAGCACTATCTGCCCTGAGGGCTAATTAATGACGTCACCGAAAAAAGTGACGTCACTTTTTTCAGACGTATAGGGGTTCATGGCAAACAATCGTGATAGAAGTTTGTGTTGGATCTAGACGAGGTATCAAAGCCCACACAATCTACGATATACCCTCATTAATTTGTCGGCTACCGTATCCCGATACACCATAATCTAGCTGAGATATGCTTGAAAGTTGATGGAGAACAACCCTGTTTTCTCTACCATATCTCGGCTAGATTAAGGTGTATCGGGATACGGTAGCCGACAAATTAAAGAGGGGGTATCGTAGATTGTGTGGGCATTGATACGTCCTCTAGATCCAACACACACGTTTTTCCGATTTTTTAGCATGAACCCCTACGTCTAAAAATAGTGACGTAACTTTTTTCGGTGACGTCACTAATTAGCCCTCAGGGCAGATAGTGCTCGTCATTAGTAATTAATTAATAAAAACCACAAAGTTCTATCACCGCTCTGTACTAAGATATTTAGAGTTGCGCTTTTGTCGTTGGCGCTTTTGTCGGTTGCGCTTTTGTCGTTTTTGGCACTTGGCGCTTTTGTCATTGCGGTTCTGTCATACCCCCCTCCCAGGAAGTCACACCTATCATATGATCTAGCACAACGCTAATCGATGATCTACTACCTTTGATCGCATAGGTTAATTTGTTTTTAGAACGAAGAACGTAATACAATGTTGATGACCGATAATGTATGTGTTGGATCGCGTTAGCTTATTCTGATTTATCCTTCCAGGCGCCCTTCCGATGCGCAAATGGTTGTCGAGTCTACTCTCCAACCCAGAGCGACACGATCGGCATCTTTGATGGAGCAGGGAATCAGAAAAAGAGGTGATTCAAAACAAAAATATGCAGTTTTCTTGATTTTAGTCACGCTATATTGAGAATTTGTGAAGAAGGCATGGAATGATTCAGTATGCATAGTAGAAAGGCTGGGCCCACCAATCTACTCGATTACTTTAGCTTGCGAGACCTCTCGAACGACAATCAAGGCTTCGAACTTCCAGTGAGTTCCATAGTGGTATATTTTTAGTATAATAATTCCAGTTTTTGTTTTATAGAAAAGTATCTATTTGAAGGGTCAGATCGATTTTTTAAGGGAGGTACCTACCAACTGAAGAACACGGGTATGGCCGACCCCTCCTTCGTCTTCTACGCAGTGGAGAAGGGCGCCGGTGAGCGAGGTTTTAACAACCAAAATCCTACCGAACCGTGTTCCAGCTTTCTTGACACAATTCCATGAATATAACATAATAAAAATATCAATATTGATTCAAGCTTCAGGTGGTGTGCCTGTTGAATGATGCTAGTCTGCCACAGAAAGGAGTTTTTTCTGCACAATAAATATGAATCATGTTTTGAAACAGTTACAATATGACATATTCCAAATGATTCAAAACATGATTCAAATAAGTTTGCAGCCGACTACGGCTGCGCAGTCTTCTACCGGACCGATACTCAACCATTCATCCTCGAAGCCACGGAGATCGGGCCGGTGACAATCCTTTCCACTACTGGAGCCGTTACCTTCTCGGTCTTCACAGGATTCAAAACGGTAGATACGTCCGAGATCATATTTTAATCCGATATTTTGGATGTCGACATCCACAAAGGGCATTTCAGATTTATGAAATTAACGAAACCTATTTGACAAAAATCGGCAATCATTCGTTTTCGGAGCGATCATTTTTTTCTAAAGTTAATTTCAGGTTGTGATGCGTTTCCAAGAAATGCGCTTGTTAATTATCTATACCTATATATAAAGCGCTAATTCCTGGCGTTTTACCGGATTGCGAAACAGTTGCGAAACGATTACGAAATGTGGAGGGAGAGAGATCGCGCGTCAACAAGTTGCGAAACAAGTGATTGCGAAACCTAGATACTCCGCTACGACGGGGCCCCCGCCAAAGGCGGGGGGCAGCCGGACTAGTTACTGTATAAAGAAATATCGTAACGTATGTCTGTCCGTCTGTCCTTCTGTCCGAAGCCCCATCCCAACTTTTTCGAATTGCCCGAGGCCTCACGAGCCTTTTACAACGTTTTAAGCAGGCTCTCACCATTCGCGTCCAATTGTTATCCATAAAACACAACCCCGCGAACCACGTAGCGACCGAAGGTCGCTTGTTTACGATTAAACAAAGAATGCTTTTAGATGGGATACCTGCCTACTGTGTACGCCGCCGGGTTCGACTCCACCACCCCCTGTCGACCAGTGTACACTCCGAGGTTTGGAAACGCTTTTTTTGTATCACCCTCACATTTTGAATTTTTGTTTGAAAATAATCGATTCACTACAAATGATACAAAGTAAATTATCAATCAATCAATTTATCTTATCAGGCGGAAACGCTCAGAAGATGATAGGTCGGTAGTCTTCATAAGTTGCACTCCACCAATGGCTGCCAATAGCTCGGGATAGGTCGTCTCTCCATCGCGCGCGAGGCTTTCCGGGGGGACGAGTCCTATTGAATGGAGTCCAGACAGTTGTCGCACGGCTCCACTGTTCCACTCCCATTCTTCTCCCTGCATCTTTTCTGCCTCGCCTTGCCAGGGAGGGAGAGGCACATCCGAACAAGGCGATGGTCGGAGTCAAACTCAAACCGACCAACGACTCCACAGTTGACTACTCTCGCTGTGGCGGGCGCTGCAACGTAGTCAATTTGGTGGAATGCGGAGCCGTTTGGGGATCGCCAGGTCCAGATTCGATCGTGCCGTCTCTTGGGGAACGTGTTCAGGATGCGCACTTTGTTCCTCACGCAGAGCTCAATGAAGCAGCGTCCGCGTGAGTTCGGTGTGGGAGAGGCAAAGTTACCGACAAATCTTTCATTGCCAGGTTCCCTCGCCACTCGACAGTTGAAGTCACCAACCAGAACTGGCATATGGCCTTTTGGGGCACTCCGCAGGGCGGTCTCAACCTGGTCTAGGAAGTCTTCATACGCGAAAAGTAGGAAGACGTAGGGGCGTAAGCGCAGACCAGGAAGAGCCGTAGGTCGGGAAGGAGCAGAGTGGCCAAACGAGGGGAGAGGCCATTGAACACAGCTCCGCGCGCGAGTTGCGGTCGAAGCAAAAATGCCACGCCATGGGAAGCAGTGGGCCCGCCCGAGTGGTAGACTACAGTGCCTGAGGATGTAAGATTGAACGAGGCACAACCCACAATCCTGGCTTCCTGCACTGCAACCACGTCCCACTCGATCTTGTCGAGGGCGAGTTCCATCTCCGACTGTTTCTCCCTTGGGCCGAGCGTCCTGGCGTTGATGGTGCCGATGTAGAAGTGGCGACCCATCGTGGCGGCGTACAACTCCCGCGTGCCAACGCGTCTGGGAGAGGGAATCCGGGCGGGCGGAACCGGAGACGGAGAGACGAAATCGCACTCAACCGCTCGCCACACACTTGAGAACCCAGAATGATATCATAATGATATTATAATGATATTATATAATGATATTACAGAATGATATTATCAATACATACAAATGATTCAGTTCGCCCGAAACCCTCACTGCTACTTCGATCTCCGTCCATTCTCCGATCGCGACGGTTGACATCAAGACGAAAGCAGATGGACAGTTGCTGACCGTGTCTGGAGCGGGTAACATTTAATATGTACTCGTTATCTCCGACGCCTTGTGCAATTAAGAAGGGTTACATATTGTTTTTGCTGTATTTCCTTCGCGAAACAGTCAAAAGCGAATGTTGATGTTTGCTGCGTTGAATTACTCCTATAATTTCAAATGCATACATTATGCAGATGCTTATCCCATGTCAGATTCGAAATATACGTTGGCACAGGACGCAAGTGCCGTGTACGTCTCACCAGGCGAGTCCACAATAGCCTAGTAATAATTCCGAAATTTATTGATTGAATATTTATTGAATTTATTGATTTATCAAAGTGTTTTGAATGAAATTATAGGCTATATTTTAAAATTATAGGTTATATCGGATGCCCGGCCATTCCCTCGATCGGCGATTCTCTGTACACCCTCCTTCCTAAAGTAGCAGGCATTCAAGAGTACATAAAGGCGTCAGACTCAAAGTTAGCTTTGTTTTGAATAACTTGTTAAACATTAGACAAATTAGTTTTCAATTTGACTGTTTCCTGCATATTTTCTGACCTATCTGTATATTTTGCAGATCTAGATTGAATGCGTATCCATATTTTGTGTGTGTCACCAAAGATCCATTGAGTAAATTAAAAAATAGCTATGTATATACGCCAGTTATCAGTGGTCTCTCCGTGTCGGTCCATGACGAGCTTATAATAGTGATTAGTGTGCTTACTTAGCTTACTTAAGTGAGCTTAGGCTTATACTAGCAAATTTAGATCTTACAAATGTGTGCTCTACACATTCTCTGTGAATATATGATGCACTAAGAATGCAAATTGTAGCGGTCTTTCGCTCGCAGTCCATGGCGACTACAACATCGCCAAGGAGGCGGACGCCATCGAATTAACAGTCAACGACAAGGCGAAAAAGCAAGTTGCTAGTGATTAGAGTTCGAGAAACGATACCACGGTCACTTTATTTTTTGAACTATCTCGTCGCGAAAACGTGGGCAATAAAGAGCCGAAGGCAGGACTTACGAACTATACTGGTGATGGATGTATCATGCAGCGCGTAATCACACTTCTGAATCGATTTGATACAAGACTTTGATACAAAAAATGTGGTATAAAATGGCGTTCAGGCTGTACGGCAAGAATTCCATCTTGGATACGTATGATGGCTCTAAATTCACCGTCAATTTCTTGTGGACGAAGACAAACGACAAGGACGGCTTCGCGATTCAGATCGACATTACATCGAAGCAAGGCGTATCGAATCCTGTCGTTGCAACCACGACGGGAAAGTCTGACATCACTACGTCTCTGGGTGTGAATGAGCTCTCTCTCACAGCATTCATTGTCTCGATGCTCATGATGGTGTAGAACTTTGATTGTGATTTTGTATCGTAAAATCGTATAATATTCCTTGCGGATATTACTATGTATGTATGACAAAACGAAATATAGAGCATGTCATCGATTAAAATAATTCGGGAACATATCTTTAGTTAACCTATTACATAATGAGAATAAAGATGGATAACTGTTCGGTGACAATTCAAAGGGATTTTTACCTTTACATTTTATCAAGGTGATCTAACATGTAATACAGATCAAAGCAATGTTTTATACGTCATTCAATGTACAGTAATGATTCAGTAAAGCAATATTGTTGAGTTGGAAGTCCCAGCTTAATTCAATTCAAATGTTTATCCGCCAGGGTAAGTATACAGAAAATATGAAGAGAATCTTCGATATCTTGCGGTGGATTTGGTTGTATAGCGGACAAGGGATATCACGAATCGAGGGTCGGGAGATAGGTCTTGAAAAGCTTAGATATTTCTGCGACCAGGGCGATTGTTGGTAGAGCTGCAATGGGACATCCCTTTAAAGCGATCTGATGAAAAATATAAAATATGGCTATGTTTTCGAATCGGGGTCACATCTGTAAATCGGGGTCCCTGAACCCTGCAAAAGATCGGGGTCCTTCAGACTGCCATGGAGCCCGATAATTTTTTGGGACCCGATTCGAAAACATAGTCGAAAATATACTGTACGCACGCGCTCATTGACTTGAGTACTTTGTAGCAACATATGTGGCAGTGCAAGATGAAGAATGAGAACGGCAATGAGAAGACGAAAAGGCAAATTACGGTACTGCAATACAATTTTTTCAGAGGTTTGCCACAAAAAAAGCAGTTACATGGTGCTCCAACCGCCAGCTTGGATAGATACCGCAAAGATTAGATAAACTATTCCAAAACTTTCGATTAAGATCGAGTTCACGAACTGAAAAAATAAATTTTTATTTTCCTGAAATATATATTAAAGAATTTATGGAGATATATATTTGTTATGTTATGTGTTTGCAGTTTGAGTTAAGTTCTGCAATATAGTAAAGAACTTGGTACACGACAGGTGTGATTTACCGTCGCCTCGCCAATAAAGAGTTCAGTCCGCGCTGAGCTTATCAGAGACCTTTTTTTATGACCGTGTTGTGTACACGTGGTGGGGTTTTTTTTAGTTTCGCTCGATTTGAATCACTACCGTCCCCTTGGTCTGGGTGGATAAGGCACTCAACCACTGCGCTATTCGCGAATGTAAACCTGAGAATACCTGAACTAAAATAATGGGACGGGCTAGAGCGGCTCGTTTTGTGTAGCAAGCAACGAGTAGCAGAACGCAAGCGATGATAACAATCACGACGAGCACTGTCTGCAAAACAATAACAATAACAACAAATAATAACAACAAATAATAACAACAAATAATAATAATAATAATAATAATAATAATAATAATAATAATAATAATAATAATAATAATAATAATAATAATAACAACAACAACAACAACATAGTTGTTGTCATTTCATAGTTATAATGGACAAGAGACCGAATTAGAACAAATACTTCGTGTTCCTTTTGATTTTGACGCAACTTATTGTCGAAACTTGGAGCTAGTTACCTATTAATGATGTATGAATTTCCCGCATACATTTAAAATCAGAATTAGTATAGAGTCAAAACATGCGTTGTTGTCGTTTCGTTGTTTGCAGCTTAGAAATGTCCCACATAACCGATTGGAACTAGATCAGGAAAAGATGAAAAGTACAGAAAAACAAAGCTGAAATATATCTAGTGGGTGATTTAGTTTGTTTGATACAATATGTATGCCTTTTTGTTTACCTCGACGATCTGGAGCCATAGTGGTACGTTATAAAGCCAGGTTAACACCGCGGAAATGACGGAAACGATGATATATATGCATGCGAACACTTGCGAGGATATCTGAAAATGAACAGTTTACGTGGCACTACGATGGCTTTTTTGATTTGTGTAAAAATGTCGCACAGCTTCTGCACCTTTCTGAATAGATTTTACCAAATGAGTAACTTTGTTTGTCTGATAATTATCCGATATGTGCATCATCTGAGGTTCTCTGACTTTTTACCTGTACATCCATCTACGATTAACCAATGATTATAAATTGAAGTACGCCCTGTGTTAATACACATGCTTGCTCCAAGTCGGGTTCCAACGATGAAAGACGTACCATTGCGCCACAGCCGCAGATTCGCGGAGTGAAACACGGGTACTTGTTATCCATCTTCGAGAACTTAAAATGTAGAGCAACGAAGCTGGAAACGGGGAGATAATGGGATCGACGTCGTCGTCAACACGGTACGAAAGGGGAATACGATTATGCAAAATGGGAATATCTAATCGGTCTCGTCTACCTTCGCCTGGTCTGATGAATAGTGTGTCCTCGTCGCTTATCATTTTTTTATGAGTGTGAGTCACATTTATTGGAATAGGAAATCAACTTCGACAAGGAGAGCATGCGCTGGGATAGGGATTCGAGGTTCTTGGTCTGCAGGTTGAATGCCGTTGAATTATGAGGCAGCAAATAATATGATCTCGAACGGTCTATATTTTATTATAATATAATATATTTACCACGTGTATCACGAGTCAGTGGAGGTGTGCGGGAACATTTTCAAAATTTGTTTCACGGATTTAATTAATATTATGATATGATAATACCCTGGAGTGATTATTTCGAAAAATATAGGTCATTGGTCCCAGAACCGGCTTTTAGGATTTTTCCGGTTTTGTACCTGGCCCTGCCGTATTTCAGCTCCCTGTTAAGCTAGAAAGGTGGTTTTGGTCTCAAAATGCGCGGAAAAATATTTCAAGAAACTTTTATGTTGAAAATTTGTTATGAAAATCAGAAACAACAAAGTTATTAACAAAAAATCAGTTTTTCAAGCAAAAAAAAAATTATTTTCTCTATCACGCAGGAAACTTTCAATGGATTTTTTTTGCATAAATAGGTAGCATTTGTCAATATGTACCCAAGAAAAATAATTGCGAAGTCCACAGCTGTGCCTTCAATATGGATATTTTTGGTCAAACATGACAAATGTGAGAATTTTCAAAATTTCATTTTTTCCTAATCATCACCAATGTTTTTTTCTGAGGCTGGAATTAACGTAAAAACTTTATTTATGGTGAAAGCGAACGTGAATACATGTTTTTGATCATTTACAAATGAAAAATGGTAAAATATTACAATCGAAAGAAAGTCTGCTCAATCGTATTCTGTTGCCGTTTTCGGGATTGGAGTTCTGTATTTTGGGTCATCGGGCTTGAGGAACACTCTTTTGAGGAAATCAGGAGTAAGGTGTTCATGAAAGTATTCCTCAGTGAAGATCGGGTCCTCATCCTGGGGTTCCACTTCCACCTCCTCAATGAAGTCATCGTCGTCCTCATCGGGTTCCACTGCATTTCTGAACACTCTCAGCTTCGGTAACTGTGCTCTCAGTGTGTTGAGGTAGTTCTTCAGCTGATTCAAGGTCATCCAATCCCTTGGCTGAATGGACTTCTCCGCTCTCATCAGTCTCTCAGCCTCATCCCCCTTCAGCTTCTTGTTGTGTCTTGCGTACTCGTCGAACTTCTTCTTGATGAATGCCTTCGTTGAATCCGGATATCGACCAGTCTTCCTTCCAAATCTGAGGGCCCATCCTTCGGGGAGTTCAGGGGCAGCTTTTCCCTTCAGGCTCTTCGCTTGATCGGAAACAGGAGAGGCGGGGACTGGCTTGCACGTTTCCTCGATGTTCTCTATGTAGAGACACAATGCCCTATCGCGAATCTTCATATGTTCCGGTATGATTTTATGGTTGCCGGAATCCAGATGCTTCAGATAGTTCGACCAGAGAATGAATGCAGCACCACAGTGGCAATAAGATAAACGTAATGGCGAAATAGGATGTGGGAATGGCGTCCAGGCAGGACATAAACGAGAGGAAGATGAGAGAGGGTGAAAATCGATAGTGGGGGAAAGGATGAGGAGGAGGGAAAATGGCGGGAAGAGAAGAAGTCGAGCGCGTCTGCCGCTGGGTACAACAACAACATTACTCTTATGTTGCCTATGCTGAAGATCGGGTCGTTCTCAAATCAATCACTCCTTCTAGGGGAGGGGATAAATTACAACAACGCAATAAAAATCAGTGAAAAAACCTCAGTGAAGTAAAATACAATAAAAATTACAACGAAATATAATTGAGCAGACAATTGAGCAGATTTTACCATTTTTCATTTGTATATGATCAAAAACATGTATTCACGTTCTTTTTCACCATAAATAAAGGTCTTACGTTAATTCCAGCCTCAGAAAAAACATTGGTGAAGATTAGGAAAAAAATGAAATTTTGAAAATTCTCACATTTGTCATGTTTGACCAAAAATATCCATATTGAAGGCACAGCTGTGGATTTCGCAATTATTTTTCTTGGGTACATATTGACAAATGCTGCATATTTATGCCATAAAAATCCATTGAAAGTTTCCTGCGTGATAGAGAAAATAATTTTTTTTTGCTTCAAAAACTGATTTTTTGTAAATAACTTTGTTGTTTCTGATTTTCATAACAAATTTTCAACATAAAAGTTTCTTGAAATATTTTTCCGCGCATTTTGAGACCAAAAGCACCTTTCTAGCTCAACAGGGAGCTGAAATACGGCAGGGCCAGGTACAAAACCGGAAAAATCTTAAAAGCCGGTTCTGGGACCAATGACCTATATTTTTCGAAATAATCACTCCAGGGTATTATCATATCATAATATTAATTAAATCCGTGAAACAAATTTTGAAAATGTTCCCGGGGGGTCTGTTTTCCATCCGCTGACTCGTGATACACGTGTTACATTTTGACTTATCACGAGTCTTCTGAGAGATTGCATGAAAACGGACCCCCCGCGGCACCAGGAGCCCCAATCCTCGAGATAATTATGCCAGAGTATATTGGGGACGAGAAAAATTTCTGCGTTGGCCGTTTTTTCCAGAACCGGTTTTTAGATATTTTCCGGTTCCGCTTCCGGCCCTACCATATATCAGCTCCCAGATGAGCTAGAAGAATGGCATTGGGCTCGAAATGTTCGGAAAATTATTTCAAACAACTTTTATGTTGACATGAAGTTGTCTGGCTGACAACTTCATGTTGAAAATAATCAAAAAGTGATTTTTAAATGAGAAAATAAATTCTAGCGGCTCGGGGACCCCACCTTTTCGTGTAAACCGACATCATTTTCAGAATCTGCGTACATTTTTAGATCAGGAAAGAAATTGAGCCCGGTCAAGTAGGGGTGGGAATTGACCTTACTTCAGCGAAAATGATCGCCAAGTCGAACATTTCAAATGTCCATAATTCTGATTCTTTACGATAGGCACTCCATTGTGCATATTTTTGATTTTCTATAACATTTACTAATAAAATATCTTAATTTCTGTTGAAAAAACCGATTATATCCATATTTTAGAAAAACTCATTTTTTCACCTCTCGTGGTCTCAAATTTGCACGTTGCAATTTCAGGATTTCGAGAACTCTAGATGTGTAAATGGTAACCATTCAGTAGACGGCTTTGATATGAGTAAGGATTGTTGGAATAGGCCTCCGCCAAGAGTTCGCTGCCTCATCTTTTCATCACCGAAAATAGAAAATCTAAGGTCTCGGAAAAATTTCGGGAATTTTGATTATATTTTCGCGTGAAAAATGTTTTAGTAATATTATGAACCATAATTACATAAGAAATCCGCTAACCTTACTGTTTCGAAATTTTCAAAATTTTTGAGATTTGAAATTTTTGATTTTGGAGGAATTGTAAAATATGTCGCTGTGTAACATGAATCTGGTTGATAATATTGCTAAAACATTTTTCACGCGAAAATATAATCAAAATTCCCCAAATTAACTTCAACAATGAATTTTGTATATTTCCGACACCTTCGATTTTCCCTTTTCGGTGATCAAAAGATGAGGCAGCCAACTCTTGGCGGATGCCTATTCAAACAATTATTACTCATATCAAAGCAGTCTACTGAATGGGTACCATTTACACAACTAGAGTTCTCGAAATCCTGAAATTGCAACGTGCAAATTTGAGACCACGAGAGGTGAAAAAATGAGTTTTTCTAAAATATGGATATCTTCGGTTTTTTCAACAGAAATTAATATATTTTATTAGTAAATGTTATAGAAAATCAAAAATATGCACAATGGAGTGCCTATCGTAAAGAATCAGAATTATGGACATTTGAAATGTTCGACTTGGCGATCATTTTCGCTGCAGTAAGGTCAATTCCCACCCCTACTTGACTGGGCTCAATTTCTTTCCTGATCTAAAAATGTACGCAGATTCTGAAAATGATGTCGGTTTACACGAAAAGGTGGGGTCCCCGAGCCGCTAGAATTTATTTTCTCATTTAAAAATCACTTTTTGATTATTTTCAACATGAAGTTGTCATCCAGGCAACTTTATGTCAACATAAAAGTTGTTTGAAATAATTTTCCGAACATTTTGATCCCAATGCCATTCTTCTAGCTCATCTGGGAGTTGATATATGGTAGGGCCGGAAGCGGAACCGGAAAATGCCTAAAAACCGGTTCTGAAAAAAACGGCCAACGCAGAAATTTTTCTCGTCCCCAATATACTCTGGCATTATTATCTCGAGGATAGTGCTCAAAGTTGGGGCTCCTGGTGCCGGGGGGTCATGCAATCTCTCAGAAGACGCGTGTTATGTCGTAAACAAGGGACTAATACACTATCGATAAACACTTGACAATAGGAAATGCAATTAGTAAGCATCAGATTGGCAAATTTCGAATTACAATGCGCCGGAAATTAAGAGAGAATTGCTAACCTTTTGATAGAGCGTGTGTGATTTTCATGTCTAGCTGTCAATACATCCCACAGTCCATAACCGCACATTTGGCACGCTTTCTGAAAGCACACCTTCTGAAGCTGATACAATCGTTTTTCCGTCTGAATAGGTTTGTGAAACAAATTATTCAAAAAAATAGTTGTCATCAGTTCCCATTAGTTCCTTGATATTAGGTGGGCATAACAATTGTCGACATTCGTGACGGCTCAAAACTGTTGTATAATTAGCAACATGGTCAATACGTAACTAAATCGGTGGAAATTCAGTTTACTAAGTTGCATACCCTATAAAAGCGATTATATCTTTCTTTCCAATCCCGTATCATCTGATACTTTGACAACTTCCGAATGCGGTGACACAATCAAATGAATTGTGCGCAAATCGTAGAGATGATGTGTCATTGGCAACCGAGGTATCAATTGTACAAACGAGAGATAAGAAAGATAATTTTAAAAAATCTTGATAAGACGAACGAATCAAGCCGCTGCATCGGCACCGAATGAGGCAGTTGCATCGGCTTCGAACCTTCTTGAAATTCATTCCCCATCTTGTGTTTTCAATAGCTGGTTAATTGTGTAATGGTCGTACAGGATCTGGACGTAAGTAAGCATTCCTAAATGAAATGAGAGGTCTGATCTAAGGTGCGTTAAAATTGGCATTGATACCCTCGTAATATAAGAAAAACCACGAATTTTCTTATGATCGTCGGATGTGTCTGAGAGACGTTGGAATTTTCAGAGGATCGTCGGATGTGTCTGAGAGGCGTAGGAATTTTCAGATGATCGTCGTATGTGCCTGAGAGACGTAGGAATTTGCTAAGGATCGTCGTATGTGCCTGAGAGACGTAGGAATTTTCAGATGATCGTCGGATGTGTCTGAGAGACGTAGGAATTTGCTAAGGATCGTCGGATGTGTCTGAGAGTCGTTGGAATTTTCTGATGATCGTCGGATGTGTCTGAGAGGCATAATCTCCTTTTATATTATCTTCATCACACAACGAGAACTAACGACGACGATATAAACAATAAAAAGATGTATTCGATTGATCATTCATTAGCTTTCATCGCATCTGTCATTATTTCGATCCATACTCGTAACCAATTCATTCATTTGTGCACTACTATCACTAATAAATACATTTTATTAATTAAAAAACAAAAGAGATGATATAATAATGGCCGAGTTTTAGTCACTTCGCGGGCCGAAGGCCGAGTTTTAGTCACTTCGAGGGCCGAGGGCAGACGGCCGACGGCCGACTTTTAGTCACACCCTGAATGTATATTGCAATTGTGCGAGAGTGTCATAGAATCGATATATGTTGGACGAATTATAGTTCCAATCAATTCGTAACAAAGATTAACGGTAGGTCAAGGGGAAGATATGAACGAATTTGTGCAAGTGGGTGAGGGTTAACCTTGGCTCCCGGATTAACCTTGGGTCCCGGGTTTGACGGGTTTGAATTCATAGTGAGCAACTAAAATGATCTCGCATGTACGCAATTTATTCTAATATTATTCGTCATTTTCATATAAATAATTGTAAGGTGCTAAATGGGGTAAACAAAAGATCGCACGAGATCTTCTGAAAGATTCAACAGAAAATGAAAATAACAAGTTTAGGATTTTGCGAATATGACATAAATAATCGGAGAAGATCCTTTGAAAACGCGTGTGCGATCTTCATGTCTATGTTATCTTTCGATACATCTCACATTCCACAATCGCACATGTACAGGCACACTTTCTAAGCACACATTATTTCTATCTGTGGTTAGTTATATTTGGCAATAAATCCGCTTCTTAATTTTGGTCCAGTATGCCTATTGAGGTTTCGCAACCTTCTTGAAATTCATTCCCCATCGTGTGTTAATAGCTGGTTAATAGGTGCAATGGTCGCACAGGATCTGAACGTTTGTGAATATGTTTTCCTGTGATTCGAAATATAATTGTGTATATCAATAGTCCCGCAATGAACTCTCCTAGACTGGACCATGTCAACGTTGGCGGGACAAAAATGAACCATATTAACAAAGCTGTATCATTGATCAAGCAGTACATCGCGACAAGCATAATACATATGTTGGATTTGAAAGGATGGGGATGACAAAATGAAGAGTTGTGAGAAAATCGTGGTGATTATGAGTGTATCAGAGGGATTAATAGGACAAAGGAGGGATTAGATGATTCAAAAGAGCCTTGATAAGACGATTCATAAAACGAACTGTCATGAGCGCACAAGTCTCTACGATGATACCATTCCTCCTTCTCCTCATATCTTCTATGAATGTTGAAGCTCGAGTGACGTTCGAAAAATCTGAAGTATTGGACACAGCGGATCTCAGAGGAGAGCTTAACGTCGTGAGCACAATTTTCAGCTAAAATATCCGTCCCTGACCCGGTAAATTCGATATTGAGAATCATAATGTTGATTGCGGTCGATAAAATAGCGAGTGATTGTTTTCTCAGCACCTGATTGATATATGGTCGTTTGCATTCGATGAATCGAAACAATGCCGGACGATGACTAATACGCCATGTCTCCTATATATATCAATTGAGGCATGACGTCTCAGATCTCATCCTAATTAGCGCCGATGAATTGTATCTTTTCCAGGCTTCATTTCGATGTTCCGAGGGCTGTCGCGTTTTCTCGCCGTCGTTGACTAATGCAATCGGTGTCTACGATGAATCAGGATTCGAGAAATTGACGTAACGAAAAAATCGTATTCAATTTCAACACCGTAATGTATTTATCCGTATATATCATGAATATATTTATAGCTTGGAAGATCTATCCAGAGGAACCTACAACAACAGAGGCTTCGAATTACCGGCTAGTTCTAATTTACAATCTTCATGGTTTTCAATAGCGAAAGTAATGAGAAGTTCGCCAATGCGTATCGTATCGGTGAAGGGATGTTTTGGAAAAAAAACCTCCCTCTGAACAATGGTACACTTTTGGAACCCAGCTTACAAATCAAATAACGTTTTGGAACACAAATAATTACCAGGAGTCGGTTTGAAAATTTAGGATCAAAAAGAAAAATGGTACCATTATTTAGAGCGAGGGATCCAAAATGGGCTTTTCTGGAAGTTCGAAAATGGAGGTTACAAAACCTGTCTTATTAACTCTTTTGAATCATAATATCTTTTATACGGTTATCGGTGAACAATAAAGCATACGCACATGATGGAGCAATGGTTTGCGAGAGTCAGTGAGTTCATTTAAGGGAGGCACTTATCAGCTGAAAAAAGGCAATAGGTCTCCCACTCTCCCAGATCTCTCGTTCGTATTCTACGTTGTTGAGAAGGGCGCCGGTGAATCTTTGTTTTTTAATTTAACAAAAAATATAATTGATTCAAAAATTGATTCACAAAAACACGATTTGAGGAATTACAGAGAACTACGGCTCGGAAGTGTACTACCTGAATAGTGATGATAAATTCCTGATCGAAACTCCAAAAACGATGACAATCCTGTCCACAACAGGGGCCGTGACCTTCTCGTCATTCCTTTTATTTACACCGGTTAGTTCGATCTCAAACTGCATCTTAACGATACAGTTCTTCATTCGAGTACATCGGTTTTTCCAAACTCAATCATCACTGGTTTACTTATGTGTAGAATGATGATACACAACGTTAAAACGCTTTCAGAAGCATATTTTAGTGAATATTCATTGAGTGTATATTTTACATATTACTTTATATAAATTGTTAAAACAATAGGAAAGCCTGCCTAATGTATACGCCGCTGGGTACGACTCCATCAGGAACTGTCGAGCAGTCTTTACATCAAGGTTCGGGAAAAAAATAAATTATAAAATTGTCAGCAATATGAAAATATTGCCGTCTCTTTCGATCCGAACTCGTGTGTTCGTGTATGTCGTCAAAATATTGTACAATTGGAATGAAATATCACTGAAATTTTTAATGATTCAAAAATTCAGTTCGCCCGCAACCCTCACTCGTTCGACCATCTCCGTCCACTCTCCGATTGCAACGATCGACTTCGCGAAAGTAGCGCCCGGGCAGTTCTTTGCCGTGTCTGGAGCGGGTGAGATGAGATTAAGTTTTTTTTCAAAATTCTGACGACGCAGTTCGAAAGATCACCCTTCAAAGTAGTTATAACCAAATCAGAAGCAGGACAAACATTTTTCCTAACGAGGCATCGCGACGTGTCGTCCTATGAAAATATTGGGGAATTGCATCGCGAGGCCTCGTAGTACGCATCCCACAAATATAATTGGACTATGCCAAACTTCGATTAATTCCTAAGTAAACGTGTTCGTATGTTCAAATATGGATCATATTCATGTTTCGAAATATTGATATTTTTGAATAATAGCATTGACTCCAAGAGCATCTCGTTGCAGATTCTCAGTACGCCCTGGCACAGGACACGAGCACCGTGTTCGTTTCGCCTGGTGAGTTGGGAACAATTTGCGGAATCACCTGAATAATACTTTTGAATCAGAAAAGTTTAATTGTTCAAACCATTGCGAATTAATTAATTACGTTTGCATGCAGCTTTGGGTACCTATTTTTTGAAATATTCGACAACTAAATATTGAGTAATTAATTAAACTGTATTTATCTGAACGAATGGTTCAGCAATAATCATTTATAAAACGATACTCTCATTATGTACAATGCACAATCCTGATTGTAAATCGTAAGAAGATTTTGATTCAAATAAGTATAGGTTTCAATTAGGTGTTAGGTTTCAAGTTTTAGGTTTTTGATAGTTTTAGGTTTTTTCGAAGTATAGGTTTCTGTTTCAAATAAAAAAAAATGTTGATTCAATAGGTTACGTCGGATGTCCCGCAATTCCTTCGGTCGGGGACTCGCTCTATACTCTATTGCCTAACGTCCGTCGCATAGAATCTCACACGGCCATGAATTACACAAAGTAAGAACGCAAAGAAATATTTTTAAACATCGTGAATATGTTCTTAGATTCAATAAAAATATAAATGTGTTGCTAAACGTTGATTAATGAAGCTAATTACACGTGCAACCACTAGGTCGGATGAGGACTACGACGCCATGCCGCCTCTTCTATATCAAGAGCGGCATGACTTCATAGTTCTCATCCGACCTAGTGTCGTATCGCACACTCTAGCGTCATTGAAATCGAATTAGTTCTATGTCATTTCAAATAATTTTAGTGGTCTCACCGTTACTGTTAATGGCGACTTCAACATCGCGAATGAATCCGATTCAATTTCACTAAGAGTTAACTACGATGTGCGAAAGTGAGTTTCCTTAAAATTACAGAGATAGTCTGTCTGTCAAGAATGAGAAGTACATTGCCGTAAAAATTTAGCCTGATCGGAACACGTAAAGGTTGAGTGTAATGCCGTTGTTGAGATATTACATAGTTGTGGAAATATTAAATTGACGATCGAACCGTCGGGTGTTTCGCATGATCTTAAATATTTTATACAAAAACTATTATTTGATTAATATAATATTATGTGCATACAAAAACAGGTGCATTTTGATAGTTTTTCAGACTCTACGGCAATAACTCGATCTCTGAGATGTCCACTGACTCCAAATTCTTAATGAGATTCGCCTGGACGAAGAAAAATGACCAGGACACTTTCGCGATTCAGATCGACATCGCATCGAAGCCGGTTCCGGCATCAACTACGAGAAAAATGGAAACCACAACGTCCGTGAGCATGGATCGGCTCTCTCTGATTAACATATTTGTTATGCCGTTGCTAATGCTCCTGTAGAATTAGTGTCTTGATATAAACATTGGACCAATATATCGATTAACATTTGCAAATTTAGAACGAAATGAGCAATTATCATATTGCTAATTTTCGAATAATAGAATATGCCGGAAATAAAGAAGACAGCACTCCTGAGCGCGTGTGTGAATTGCATGCTTATGCACTATTTATCGCAATATTTATCGTACGCAATCGAACTTTTTTTACAGACACTTTCTCAAGTTCACAGAAACGGTATTCCTTTCTATGGTTAGACTTTTGTTATGTAATTTTGTAGTCAGGTCTGTCAACTCTACTTAGCATCTTCAGTAACCTAATGAACAAGAAAAACTACATATAAAGAGGAGTGGGATTGCCTCTCAGAAATAAAGTATTAATTATGTAACCGAAAGGCGAGAAAGATATACGAAATTATCAAACCGAAAAAAATGCGTGTCTCAATCATTTGAGAACACAAATTGTCGCGGTGGGATTATTGGCATCGGAAACGTCAAGCTTGCAAGGGCCGATAAAATTAAGTAATTGTCTGCAAGAATGGATGTGGTGACTAAATCAACGGAGCTTTGCGAAAATAGTGGTAAGTATGCGTCATTGGCGACATCGGGATCAATTGGACGGATGATAGATAGGATTAACGATTCAGAAAATGGTCTCTACACAAGTCTGTGCGATGCTGTCATTGGTCATATCGTTTATGGTGTTTCGGACTATTTTGCTGACACCCAAATTGACAGGGAACTGCCTGAAGACGACATGTAAAGCTGAACAGCGCAGACAATTCGACTGAAGATGCGAGTTGGTCGCGGTTGCAAATACAGAAGATAAGATAATGCATACATGTATCACTCAACCTCTCGGGGTTGATCTCAATTTAGTCATCATTGATTTGCTTATCAGTCCTGACATCGCCTGTTCGGTGATGATGACTCAACGCACACTTTAGCACAGTGTTTCCAGATGTGTGCCGCCTCAAACATTTAATTTTAACTGAAATATGCCAAATACGAACGCAATTGTTCAACCTCTATCTGGGACGCAAACCTTGGGCCGGGGAATTAATGAAGTTGTCTGATTCACTGTTATTTAATGCAAGCATACAATGCGGGGCAAATGTAAGGTGTGCGATATATGTGATTTCCAAAGGGCGGCTTTGATGAAGGGTTATCATTGTTCGACAAGCGCGATCATTCTCACACCGATAACAGCTAAAACGAGTCAACGCGTTATCGCTGTCGATGCGTCATCAATCTTATATAAGAAGTGACTGGAAGACCGATGCCATACTATCCTCTGCCATCCAATCCATATCTAAGTCCATTCATGTATCCCGTTCAATTCAACCCATTGCCTGTTTATTTGTGAATGTATTACACATTTGTATGTGTGTTCTACAGCAATGATGCTCTCTGGAATCTCGCTCGTTCTTCTTCTCTCACTCTCTACTCTGGATGCTCGAGTTACATTCGAGCACTCCCAAGTATTGGACAACGTGGATCTCAGAGGAACGAATACGGTAGGCTATCACCTACTATTGGAGATGTATTTGCGTCGCGAAAACTGAATGATGTTTACACTAGGTCCGGACTCGAATGTAATGTCTGCATTGATTTTGTGTATGAATAACGAACTATCATCATTCTATGAGATAAGGATTACGGCAATGCTTTCTCATTACAGGCGGAACTTGGGTGCGTCTCTGGCTGCAGGGTGTACTCACCGACGGATAACGAGAAGATCCTCATCGTTGGCAACTCGTGCAATTACACGTACAATGAGCGGGACCATACCATGCCTCTCACGTAAGGATCGAACAAGCAGTCGGATTTGGAAAAAATGGCCATGATTGAGTTTCTTGTGGTTTTACGCTCCTCTGACATGTCTGAGGATAGCCACAACGTCTCAACTGCATATCAGACTTCTGGTGGCCTCGGCACCATGTGCTAGCTTGGCGCATTCACCTTTGCTGCTGATTTACACAATTATGTGCTAATTTAGAGAAACAATTGCCTCTGAGTGACCCCACCCAATTTCGAGCTCTTTCAATCTGTAAAAACTATAATTCTCGAAAGTGCTTCCGAAGAGAGCTACATTCAAAACAGATTATCTGGGAAATTTAGGTGAACGCGCAAGCGAAATTTCTTGAGTGGAAAGCTCTCGCTACAAGATTCAAAATAAGTGGCTTAGGGTTTTTATCGGCTGGGGGGTTGAAGAGTATTGTCCAGTTGAAGTTTCCAGTCGATTTGAAGTCATTCAGTTCAATGCAGACCGCCCCATTTCTGAGACTGAGCTGAGAATGAGACGAGTTTCACTCTTTTCGCTTCTGCTTCAGATGAAATTTAAAAGAGTTAATCGTTCGAAAGTTAATAGATTCTCTGAAACACAAATGTTGATTTTGTTCTTCCAGGTAGAATTCGCTGGGTGTTTTTGTTTTGTTTTGATTTTATTTTTTATTATATAAATTTAAATTATGAATTCAAAAAAAAGATATCTCCAGCCTGCTGAATCTCGCTGGGATGCAACTTGGAGAATCGTTCGGGCTTCCGGTAAAGATGATTGTTATTTTTATTTATTTCATGGATATATGCAAATGAAAATTAACTACTCATACAACGCATTAATTTCCAGCCCTGCGCCGGCGGTTACACCCTGGAGAACACGGGCGCTCCCAATCCCTCATTCGTATTGTATGTCGTGGAGAAGGACGCCGGTAAACTATTAGTGATACATTTTCAAAATTGAAATCGGCGGATAAAATCGGCGCATACTGCCTTGGCTTCTCATGCTCCCTTGCTTATTCTGACCGGCGATAAAGGACATGAGGATGATGCTTGCCTACCTGGTGACACTATAAGTAACGCTTGCAAGACTAACCAATATATCAATTGAAAATTTCAGAAAATAGACCGTATATTAGACCAAATTGTGCTGCGGATCGTACTCTAGCCAATTTGGTTTGGCTAGTAGCGCATCAACCACTACTCCACCAAAGATGCCCTCCTACATTCCAGAACACAACTTCACCCCAGTGTTCTACGTCGATGCTTCCACAAATCTGACACTAGTCAACAATGGCATCTTCCAGAGGATCACTGTGATGTCTCAGAGTGGCTTGATTCGCCTCTCCGACTTCAAAGGCGACACTGCGGTATGATTTTGCATACACAGGAAACACAACATGGATTACGGAACTATCGCAGCAAACACTGCTCAAAATGTATCATAGGCTCCTGATAAGAAGAAACTTTTGACCGTTTGTCGATATCTCAACTCGAACTCGAGCAATCGCTCAATAAATACTATCGACTTGCTCGATCAATCAATCAATCAATATTTATCATGTCAAGCGCTAACGCTAGATGAGGAGTGGTCGATATTCTTCGGTCGTTGCAGACCACCAGTGGGCGCCAATTGTTCTTCTCAAATCATCTCTCCAGCGGGTTCTAGGATGACCCTGGGGGCGGCTTCTATTGTAGGGTGTCCATACCGTAGTCGCCCTGCTCCACTGATCATGATCTAGATTCTTCTGATTTTCAGACCCCATTGGGCCTTCCGTTTCAACGCTTCTTGATTCCAGTCTCTCACCCCTGTTGCTTTGCGTACATTTTCGTTCCTCCATCGGTCCCTCAGAGTAATACCAAGCATCTTGCGCTCCATTTTCCTTTGAGTTTCACTAAGGCGCTCCTTTTCACTCGCTCGCAGCGCCCAGACTTCTGATCCGTAGAGAACTGTTGAAGAGATACAGCTTTCGAAAAGTCTCCTCTTAATCTTCATAGTAAGGAGACGGGAACCGAGCAGGGTAGACAGTTTACTCCAAGTGAGCCATCCCAAGCGAATCCTGTGTTCAATTTCATCTTTGTGATCGAGAGGGAGCGAGATTTTCCTTCCGAGATATGTTGTCGATTGGACAAAATTGAAGGTGAGATTGTCGATGACGATGGGAGCTCGGGTGGTGGTGCACGAGGTTAGAAGAACGGTTTTTGACGCATTTACTTCCAAACCGACGCGTGCACAGGCCTCCACTAGCTTTTTCAACATTCGCTGCAGTTCAGGTCTTGACTTAGCTATCAGCGTGATGTCATCCGCGTACTCGAGATGGCACAGATTTCTCCCATCGATCTTGAGTCCGTCGTTCTCCCAATCGATCTGGTCCATAGCTGAGCGGAGGACGACGTTGAATAGGCGAGGGGAAAGAGTGTCTCCTTGGCGTACTCCTCTTATAATTGTGACTGGGACGAGATTCTCGTTGACTCGTATGAGGGTTGTCGAAGACTCGTAGAGGCGGCGGAGGAGGTGGATGAGGGTAAGATGGACTCCAGATATCCATAGTGATTGCCATACCGCACTCCACTCCACAGTATCGAATGCCTTACGGAAGTCCACGAAACCGAGATACAACGGAATGCCGTATTCGTTGGTACGCTCTGCTACTTGCTTTACTGCGTGTAAATTATTGAGGGTGCTGAGCCCTTTCCGAAAGCCAGTCTGGGTAGAGGACTCAGTCTCATAAAATAATCAATAAAATCAATAAACAATAATTGAAATATTAATTTTAAAAAGTTAAAAAATATTCTTAACTGGTCAATTGCATTGAACAAAAACGGTATATTCGCGTACTCAAAAAATGGGTATACGGTAGCATGAAAATTTGCTCTCGCTCACTTTAAAAATTAATTACTCCTCGAATTTAGTATTAATTAATGCATTCTTTCTTTAGAAAGTAAATTTGGATCATGGGAAAAGTCTGTATACCACACCGCCGACACAAAAATGCAAAATAAATGAATGTGATGTGCCTAAAGTTGAACAAAAAATTTGAACTCGCCAAAACTCTCGCTTTCTGTTTGCTCTTCATTCTCATGAACTAAGCCACCGCGTGGGTTAATTTTTCGGTTATGAACTCTTTCAGTCATGGCATTATTGCTATTAGAAGGCTGACCCACGCGCCGATCTCGAAATGCGATTATTTCAAGGGCAAGGGACACCATCACTATACCGTCTTAACTGTTGGGTCGAAACTTCCTCCGATGATACTTGACAACTAGACATACAAAAACTGTGCTTTCGATGATCTCCATCGGAGGAAGTTTCGACCCAACAGTTAAAACGGTATAGTGATGGTGTCCCTTGCCCTTGAAACACGGGACTATGTGTTCGTCCCCCTTCGATGCAAGACGTGTACATATAACTGAGATAAACAGCGCTTTTCGTATTCAAATAAATACGGGCATACAACATATTTTAAAATATAATCAAAATTAATGCGAACCGTTTTTTTCTAATCGTTTTTTTTGTATAGAACTATTAAAAAGTATTTACGGTACCAGCATATCACTATTCGATCAGTGTGATCGGATTGAATTTCTAAGAATTGGAACAATCACGAAAATCGTAATATTTAATTTAATATTGGGCCACTGGGAGAAATTAGGCACATTTTGAATAGTGGCAAATCGAAAGCACATGGGAAGAGCTTTTAAATTCGCTTTCGATTGAATGATTTTGTTGCAAATGTTTGTTGCAAAAAAAGAAGCTAGTGATCCATGTGTCTCTCTTTTTGAGAGAAATCATACATCGAGAAAGTGACGCAAAATTCAGTTTAAAAAGCGATGCAAAAATGTTATTCAAAAGTTCTCAGGCTGCTCTGCCATCAGTTTACGCAACCGGATTTGACTCGATCGCCACCGCTCTGCCTGTCTACACTGCGAGGTAAGCATTGATAAAGATGCAGAAAGACAGTAAAAGAGAACGACGCAGAAAGCAAGTTCATGTTTTTTATTGTTTTTAGTATTATTTGTACCATTCTAAGTTGTATTAGATCGACCGCGCTCGCACTTGCCTCTTCTTTCTCCATCTACTCGCCGATCGCCACACTCTCCTTGGGCGCCGGCGATAAGTCGGTTACCGTATCAGGAGACTGTGAGTGTTCTATTTAAATCACAGTTTTGAATTATTTTTTTATTTGAATGGTTGTTGTATAAGTTCGCCAAAAGATATGAATTTGTGTATAACTTCCAATTTGAATCACACAAATCTAAATTGTCTTTCAGTTACACAGTCATCCATGAAACAAGACTCAAGCGCTGTGTATGTCTCGCCAGGTACGCAAACCTTAAGTAACTTTTAACTTAACTTAAGTAAACCTTAAGTAAGTTTTCGAAAAATAATCATTCATAGTTAGATATCTTAACAATTGCAAACATTTGCTGCATTTTCGCTCATTCAGCAGAACATTTATTTCTAAATTATAATAATAATAATTATTACTATTATTTAAAATTGTATATGTTCCAGGCTACGTCTACGTCGGCTACGTCGGTTGCCGACGTAGCCGACGTAGACGACCGACGTAGCCGACGTAGGTTACGTCGGTTGCCCATCGGTCGGGGACTCGCTCTACTCGCTCGTTCCTCCAATCACGAGCATCGACGCTGAGGTGAACGTGTCGCGCGCTGAGTAAGTCGATCAAATGTTGTAAAATTTTAGGCTGCAAACTAGTGGGCAACTACGCCACTCCAAGGGGATGTTCCTATGCGAGAGAATCGGACGATTCTCTGGCTATGTGTGTAGTGTAATTGCGGTGGACGAAATCCGCTACGCTTTTGTATTCACGCTGTGATTAGCTGAGCGAAATCTCACTGATAAAATATAAATTCACAATAGCATGTTATGGCTACTTGTAAACATAATGTATACGATAATTGGTATGAAGAGGCATTTTCAGAGGTCTGAGAGTCGTTGTCAACGGCCATTATTCCATCGCCAACCAAGCTGATGCCCTCGCACTTACGGTCAACAATGCTGCGATGAGGTGAGTATGTGTCCCACGACCTAAGCCAATCTAACTCACTCATTTGTTTGTTTGTCTGTTTGTCTCATTTGTTGGCATATAGTGTATCACTATCATGACGACGATGACGACACTTATCAAAATTCTGACGACGTAGTTTGAAAGAGCATCAGTTGAAGTACTTTGTACCAAAATCTCAGCGGGATAGGTTGACTTTGAATTTCACTGCCGCTGAACACCCAAAAATAGTCGATTCTCTCGCGATTCGTCTCATATAGTGTATCACTATCACATCCCCACCCCTTTCCACAGAAATCTATGTGACCCGAAACACCAACCAACTCCACCGTGACATTTTCGTTAGTCGCGGGTTGTGATTGACATATCAAGTTACAGATACTATGCTTCAGGTTGTACGGCAATAGCTCGATCTCGAAGAAGTACGAGGGCACCAAGTTCAATATCAAGCTGGACTGGGCAAAGAATAAGGAGAGCAAGGACGCATTCGCGATGCAGATTGATATTGTGTCGAAGTGATCGATGAATCGTTCGAAAATGCGAATAAAGCAGTTGTAAAAGAAAATGTTATCCTAAAAAAAAAACAAATTGAAATATACAATCGATTGACATAAAGCCTCTGAAAATTGTGTCTTTATTTTTGTATACGATGCACTGTTCTGTGCACAAATCGGGCCACGCATTCAGTATTTGCATTGTTATCTCGATTTGTTTTGGCAAAGAACGACGCCCCTATTGCAGGCAGTACACAATCGACGAGGCTGACAACTGCTTTATGATGATTGAAAGGTGCTTTTCACAGTTCCCCATTCTCCTAAATTTTACGAAATTTAAACAAGTGTGTAGATTTGAAAGGTGAAACACTGGATTATCCACCATCTTGTTCCACATTAAACACACCTGTAGATGAGGATCCATCCATTAATTACGTTAATTTTCCTATTTCCGAGTGAACGACTGATTCAGATTTTTGATCTTTTGAACGTGTGCGATATCAATGCAAATGTTATATTCCCGTACATCGCCAACACACCATTACTAAGAATGCACACTGTATCGAGCAATCGTCTGACTCTCTAAAGTTTGCACTCTCTCTCGCCGTTCAGAGAGACGAAAGAGCGTGGAAAGTGAAGAGAGTCAGACGATTGCTCACTGTATCGCTTACACAGGCACGCTTTCTCGCATTGGCAGAACGCACACTTGCATTTCCTTGATTAGAGCGACGCCTCATGAATCGCTTAGTCAGCTTTATATTTTCACTCTATTATTCGTCAGCGTAATTTTGCAACCTTCTCATGCCTTACCGTGATGATTGATTGAATCTCATTCACATCGAGTTTTGTTGAATCATTTGCTTATTCGCAGAGACCTTGACACTTCATGCTCAGTGATCCGTTAATGTTCCAGATTGTCTTATTATAATATTTTCAATCGATCATCAATGGACACTTCTACGCTGTTGTACGCAATTAATTTTGCAACATTGGTGAGCTAATATGTCTTTATTTTGTTTATACTATGCAAGAAAAATTGCAGCCAAAACTCGTAATCAAGAGGAATTGGCGAACAAAAGAGCGCAATTAAAAAAACTAATTTAGGAAATATTTCAGGCAGTATCAGCCTTTCAAATCTGCCTGGCTTGTTCAATCTTCGACTTCCTCGTAATGAACCGTACTAACTATGCTTACAACGAAAAGGTGAGCAATGGACATTTGAAATTATTCAAAAATAATTAAACAATACTATTCTCGGAGATATCAGCAATATGTGAAGGGGATTGTATAACATGATATTTTGTAGGCTATTATTTAAAATAACTCTCGTAGAACAAATGCGAAATTTAAAAAAAATAAAAATTACAGATGGCCCTGATCGATCCTCACTTCGAGATCATTTTCTTCTCCGTCCCACTGTTTTCTGCGATAACTTCATTGTTCGCAATCACTCCTCCTAGCTTGCCGAGCAGTTTACAGGTACGCAATGGATTCCAATACTACCAATGATTCAGTAACGACTGCCGTTTTGAAAATGAACAAGAAATATAAAAAAATAAATTAAAAATTTGCAGAATTTCCTCAGACGCCGCGCAGCACTTTTGGATATTATTGTGAGATTTTTGAATCATTTTTTAAAAATAAATTCAAATTAGTAAAATAAAATATTCTAGCGATTGTTGATTATCAGCATCATCGTAGTCTTCTTCGCCTTCTTTTCACTGATGACGTCGCAATTATCTCTCAGCATTAGGTAAAGTTGTGTGTATTGTTTCCGAACTAGTTCAATTATGATGTATGCCAACAATATTGCTTCCTGAATTTTAGATGCAACTGGTACCTTCTCCGATTGAGAGCTAGCACGGTGAGATATGCGTTTTTTTTTCGTTTCATCCTTTTGCAAAGTTTCGTGATCGGTCGATTAGCAATACATGGAAAATGAATAGACGGCGACCCGAATTTCAAACTCTAGTTCAGTATCTTTTCTGCAAAGTTGTTGCTACAAATGAGTAACGTTAAGATTTATTCAAACGGTCCCATGTTAGTTCCTGCGACTTGTTTTCATCGATAAAAACAGGACATAACAATATTTAGTTTTTGCCCTGCAGTCGCTCTTCTCGCTATCGCAGATCGGCATTATGTGCATTGGTCATCGCAGATATCGCGTAAATGGTAGTAATAACAAATTGGTTTTCGCTTTGATCATTTCCTGACTTTTTCACCGTGCAGACAGAGCTAGAGAGCACTAGGTCGGATGAGAACTATGATATAATTCCTTATTCGATATATCAAAGGTGGCATGAGGTCATTGTTCTCATCCGACCTCCGTGTTAGAGAGGCGTGAAAGTAAGCAATAACGATGAAATTTGACTTCACTAGACAATATCTTACGATATAATTAACAATAATTTATAACGGCACATCTGACTAATACGTTGTTCAAGAAACTCTTGACGGAAACCGGATTGGTAGTTGCGGCCCGTCCAACTCAGCCAGGAACAGTTTGCTATTTGAAATATAGTGCTTTCAGGTTTTAATCAACAAGCACTAGAATGTCCGAATAAATGGAATGTACTTTATCATAATTAAGACATGTCGAACGTCAATTTGGTCAATCGAGTGTATACGGTAAAAATCTCGCTTTAAAATTGCAGAATGAATGGGTACATCTCCAAGTGAAAATATACACAGAGAAGGCGGTTCCAATGAGACGGACGGTATCGCCTCGCTTTGTCCTATCATACTGAAAAAATAGGAAAGTACGTACAAAATATTTAAAAAAAACACCATAATATTGTATAGGTAGTGCACCTCCACATCGACTTCTAGTGCAGCCCCAATTTCCGCCGGCTAATGTTTCTTGTAGTTCGAACCTCCCACGCGCCACTCAATTGACGTCTAAGACGCTTCTGAATCAATCATTCATTCCTTCTGAATCAATCAACTTAATTCAAAATTCGTAATTCTGGTAATTTACTCTTCATTGTTCTCACGAAATGTGGGAAATGAGGATACAAATTATCCATACTCTAGTGAAGAGTTTTTGAAAGAATAATGTTATTTGTCCCAGAGCCGGCATTAAGGAATTGGTCCGGGAAATACCGTATATCAGCTCCCAGAGCTGCAGAGATGGCGCTGGGCTTAAAAAACGGTGAAAATTATTTTGAGAAATTTTCATGTTGAAAGTATAACATGAAACTCAAAAATATATCATGTGTATCTAAATTGTGAATTTATATCGTAAAAATTGTAAAATATTCTTTGCAGATAATATTATTTTTGAGAGAGTATCTGAGTGAGTGAACATATTAGGTTGTTGCATAAGTCCTGTCCGATTTGGAAACCTCTAAGTTATCTGGTCGATCTTGCTTGTAGGTGTTTGCCATTATCTGGCCTCATGGCATAACATAGGCATATGCTTGTACATTCCAGCAATGATATTTATCTAAATCATAAATGTCTGCATTACGAGAAAACGAAGCTTGAACTATTCAGACTATCGCATATCTTCACACTATTTCTTTGACACGGTGCTAGTTGATGGGAACAGATAACGATACTTCCTCACCCAGCTAAATTAGAAATATGGATAATATGCTTTCTAAAACTAGGTTGAATGGGCTTGCTTATTCAGCGCATTCGACATGAGAACCCAGTGAAAGTGCTTGTAGACACTGAAATGCTGCCCAGTTAATGAATTACACTGTCTCCAGTACAAGAAATACTGAATTCAGTGGAAGTCGGTTTTAACCATCGCTAAAGGGGCTATGCAAATACCAATAAAATTAGAGAGTATTTGCTTGTCCATATCAGAAAACTTAAAAATTCCGAAAACAAAATTTCGAACAAGTTTCACAAAATTCGTGATTTCAGATACTTTGAAAATTAAATCACCGTTCAGCGATGAATGATTTTCAAATAGTTTTCACAAAAGAGATTGTAGAATATGGGATGCTGGTTCAGAATACCAAAATAGGTCATACATTCTAGTTGTGCGAGAGACAGACATTAACCAAATGTGCAAAATTCGGCATTCAAATTTTCACCACTAATTTCAGGAAGAATAATCACGTCGAATGAAACTAGATTCAATAATTTACTTGAGTAGGGATATTAACACCACACATTGATCACTTTTAAAAGCAAAAGATATATCTATATCGTACGGCACGAAAATGGCATGGGTTCATATCAGTTGGCAAAGAACTATCTGAGCGCATTTCCAAATTTTCTTATTTTTTTAGCAATGACTTTCAAGCACTGATTACCATTAGTGGTTCGGTATGATGTACATTCATCACTCTCTACGACAATGCTATAAGTTTGGCACTTTGTATGTGCCTAAGGAAATAGGGGACTGGAGAAATACGAAACGAGAACATTCAAGTGCACTACTTTCGTCTAATTTCGTGACCATACTATTGAAACGACAGGGATACAATATAGTGCGCTAGAAAGTGTATTACATCCTCTGTATATCACAAAAGATACATGCTGCCAAAGCTCACGTGAATGGCTGTAGAAGCAGGAATTTGTAAATGATAAAATCGGACAAGACTTATGCAACAACCTGATATTTCAGAAAGGGCTTGGCAAAGTTAGAAAAATGGAATTCGCCCTAAATGTGTATAAGTGTAGTACTCAGTGAGCAAACTGAACAAGTGGAACTGAACAAGAACTCTTGCCCTATTATTTTTATATTGACAAATTTCAGGAGGTTACAAATATTCGAAAAGCAGAGCTCAAGAAAATCACTGAAAAACGCCAATTCCCGGGAATTTCCGGGAAAAGTTTTCACTGAGAAAATTATTTTCTCCTGCTCAAGAAGCACTCGATCCAATACAATTATATTACGGTAGTCCACTATTAGTGAGTTCACTAAAATATAGAGAAATTCCAGACAATCGAAATATGGCATCGGAAATTGCGAAAAAATATAGTCAGAAACTTTTGGACCAACCTAATATAACGATGATTAGAATTGTGCCTAAGAACGACATTCCAAATGACTAAACCGAAAAAAGCGTTTTTTTTTTCAAATACACGCACAGATGTGAAGACAAATTTCAGCGCCGGAGTTATTGGAATCGGAAACGCCAAACTTGCAAGGGCAGATAAAATGAAGCAATTGTCAGCACGAATGTCACATCCGTTGGATGTGGTGACTAAATCAACGGGGTTGTGCGAAAATCGTGGTGACTATGTGTCATTGGCGACCTAGAGATCAATTGCAGCCCTGATAAGAGGAAAGAATCACAAACGAGCTCAATAGAGTGCACAAGTCTATGCGATGCTGCCCGTATTTCTTCTTATTTTGTCTTCTGCAAGTATTGATGCTCGCGTAACCTTCGACAAGTCTGAAGTGCTGGACAACGTGGATCTCAAAGGAACAAATGCCGTGGTGGGTACTAATCTATGATATTATTCGAACAATAAACAACAAACAACTGATTTCTCACGATGTGAGGTCATGTATTTACGGAAAAAGATTCAAAAATAATTATTTTTTTCAGACTTCCTTCCGGTGTTCGGATGGTTGCCGAGTGTACTCTCCAACATTCAGCGACACAATCGCAATTTTTGATGGAGCCGGAAATGAGACGATGAGGTGAAATAAGACAAAAATAATGAACAAGTATCGGGCCTTTTTCGGTATTAGCCCATCAGTTACCGAATGGGAAGATTAGAAGCCCCTGAATTCACCCTGAATTTCGCAATAAAGTAGCGGGTGGTTTCTTATATCATTACTATTGGAATAATATAGACTATGAAGAATATATGGAAAGAGGTTCAAAATCTGGAGATTTGAACCTCGATTTTGAACCGCACAAGAGCATGATGTATTCCAGCTTGCGCGAGTTGGCCAGCGACAGCAAAGGCGTCGAACTTCCGGTGAGTTCACAAATATTGATTAATAAAAATTTTAGGGAATGAATACTCGCTCATTGATTGGCTAATAAATATGAAAATATGCAAAACCACCACAATATGCAAATATCCTATGATACATAAATTGTGTCGAAGTGGTGTAGTGGTCTATGGCGCGCCCAACCATTCCCTTCCTCCCGGGTTCGATTCCCGGCCGTGACACCGATTCCGCCCAACCAAGGCGCCTACCCATTGGGGACAGGGAATTGGAAGTCGTGACAAGATCACGCCGGCAAATAGGTCCGAAGAATAAGAGGCGCTACGGACTGAATCGCCTAGAACATAGTTAATGGCCTAGCAGCGGCTCACCGCATTATGAAAATTCATAGATATACGGTGCGACTTTACCTTTTTTTACTAAATTGTTCAGCGATCATTTGTGTGTGTCATAAAGGATATTATAGGGAGGAACCTACCAGCTGAAGAATTCGGGTCTTCCTGATCCGTCATTTGTTTTATACTTACAAATAAACAAAATCACCACATTATGAAAACCTCAGCACAGTTTCTCAACATTCCTTTTTTTTTCTCAACATGTCAGTGTGAATATTTTAGGGAGGTAATTACCAACTGAGGAACAATGGTCATGTTGATCCGTCATTTGTTTTCTACGCTGTGGAGACGAGCGCCGGTGAGTAGATCAAAGTTCACTTTCAAGTAAATATTAAAATCCAACAGATTTGACCCCATATACCTGTTATTGATCCTTACTATAATTTATAAATAAATGTAATATTGGAAATGATTCAAACCCGTCTTACAAATCTGTCTATTTAACATCTTGCAGCTAACTACGGCTCGGCGGTCTCCTATGTGCATTATAATATGCCATTCTTTCTCGAAGCAAAGGATATAGGGCCTGTCACTTTTCTGTCTGCCACAGGCGCTATCACCATAGGCTTCATGGAATTCGGCTCGGTAAGCTGGGGTATTTCTAGATCACTGTTAGCGGGAAACGACCTCATGACACAATTGACGAAACAAAGTGATTTTTTCCAATTATAATTTCTTGGTGTGTAAAATATAAGATATATTTTGCTTTCGCATTACATGGTTGTATCATTAAATACGTAGAATTATTCTTCTTCGAATTTGCCTACTGTACGTGTACGCCTCCGGCTTCGACTCCATCCACTCCTGTAATCCAGTATTCACTCCGAGGTTTGGAAAATTAAGTATCAAGACATTTCTATATATATTGATACAAAATATATTTTCAAATGTCCAAAATTTCAGTTCTGCCCTAACCCTCTCCGGTTCTTCCATCTCAATCCATTCTCCGATTGCAACGGTCGACATCAAAACGAATGACCAGTGGACGTTGTGGGTGAATGGATCGAGTGGGTTTAAAGAAGGGGTGACACCAGCGAATGCTGGTGTTACTTGCAATTGGACAATAATATTGTGTAATACGTAAAGTATCGATCATAGGTTACTGTCCAAAACTTTCGTGCTCTGTAATTTTTGAACCAGGTCTCCAGTTATTCTTTACTGTACATATTATTCAAAAAGGGCTGGCAACATATATATGGTCTACATTATTAACACATATATGGTCTACATTATTAACATAGTGCACGCTTAGAAACACAACTTTTTTGTGTATTTCTTTGAAAGCACCAACTTGCAGATTCTGAGTATTCTCAGTATGCCATGATACTTGACTGGAACACCGTCTTCGTGTCACCTGGTGAGCACGTTTATGATATTATTATATCGTGAAAATTCTATCGTAAATCTGAAGGATCGTAACTTTAGCGCGTGTTTAAGCAAATGTTATTTCAATTGGAATATATCAAAAATTCATAATATGATAATCGTTTAAACATTTTTCAAAAAAAAATATTTCAGGTTACGTCGGTTGTCCGGGAATTTCTTCGGTAGGCGATTCCCACTATACTCTACTGCCAAACGTCCATGTCATTGACGCATCCTTTGTCGTCGATTTTGAAAAGTAAGCAAAATGACAAATATTTTCATGCATTTATAAACCCATATCATTTTTACTCATGTTTGATTCTAGTTAGATATGTTAATATGGTATTTCCCCGTTTTTTGAATGCGTGAAAAGAGCCATAATTCGGTTCCGATAAGATATTACTAAACCGGAAAGTCGAAAATGTTTTACGTTTTACGATTCTCACAAAACTGTGTTGTCAGCCAACTATATTTGTCATTAGTCCCTTTACCAGCGATCGGTTAGATAACCCAATGAACTTGAAGCAGGGCGCATTAATTCAAAACACACATTAAGCGGTCTTTACGTGGTGGTTAATGGCGACTATGAAATAGCGAAGCAAGCTGATGCAATCTCGCTTACAGTCAACAAGGATGTGCGGCAGTGAGTTTCTTATTAGTGCTCACTAGAGTTCGAGAAACAATACCACAGTCCCTTTATTTTACTCACTCTCTCACCACTCGACCGGTTTAGAGAGTGTGTACAATGAAGAGACAAAGGCCCGATAAAGAAAGTAGCATTCGGCTATCACGTGTTCTACCGGCCCCGCGCAAATTCGGCGTTCAGTTTGTCCTGAGGTTATCAGCGACTTATACGCTTGGCTTACCGCCCATGTTATGTGCACGTGGTGGAGGATTTTACTTTCGCGTTTTTGAATCACTACCATCGTTACTTAACACTTGATGTGGGTGGATCTGTTGACACGGGCGGGGTCGAAGTATATTAGAGTACGTGCATATTAGAGTTCGCCTTGACCATGTGCGTGCGAGGCATTATTTTCGAATTCTCCGTAAAATCTCGTATTGGAAGTACTATTCATTTATATTTTAATTTTTAAAAAATATTTTGAATTATGTAATAGTGCAACCTACCGTACTCCCAGCTTGCAATCGAAAACTGCGTTTACGGTAGATTGCATAAATACCGCATTCAACATATTGATTTATAAATATTATTCCCGCAAAATCAATCCGCGCAAGCCGCGCTCCGCCGCGCAGCTCCGCTCACGTACATGACCAATACGATTAGCACGCACTGTATAAAGAATCTTCAGGCTCTTCGGCAGTGATTCCATCTTGGAGACGTACAGTGATACTAACTTCGACATCAAATTCTCATGGATAAAGAACAATGACAAGGACGCTTTCGCGATTCAGATCGACATTAGTTCCAGGCCGTATGCGGTTGGAATAACAACGAGAAAGATGGAAGTAACAACCTCCGTTGGCATGGATCAGCTCTCTTTAATTTCATGCTTGGTTGTTCCGTTGTTCATGTTCCTGTAGAATTTGTATCGACAATGCAGCAATTAAATATTTTATAAAAAAAATATTTTTTTTCAAAGTTTTGACATCACATCATTTAAATTACATCAATACAATACAATACAATATTTATTCAAGCTTCAGGTGGTATGCCTGTTGAACGATGCAAGTTTTCCATAAATCAGGGTGCCTTCTGCACTTAGATTCCCAGTTCGGTCCAATCGCCTTGACAAACTCATCTCTCCATCGTATCTTCGGTCTACCGGGCGGTCTCGTTCTATCTAGAGGCGACCAATTTGTTATTTTTCTTGCCCACCGATCATCTCCTATAGTGGCAATTCGCTTGGCCCAATTCCATTTTCTGCACATTGCTCGCACACGGATATCTGGTAGGGGAACTTTCAAGCTGAGCCACTCATTTGTTTTCCTGTCCAGTCTCGTGACTCCAGCCATTTTTCTCATCATTGCACGCTGCGTTACGATTAGCCGTTTTCTCTCCTTCTTAGTTGAATTCCATAGTTCAGTTCCGTACAGAAAATTCGGTTCAATACACATTCTGAATACTTTGGTCTTAAGTGACATTCCGACTCCTCGGCTCGTCATGAAATCATAGAATTTGTTAAATTTCCAAGCACCGCCAATTCTCCTGTTCAACTCAAGCATTAAGTTCTGGTCGAATGATAGTCGCACTCCGAGGTATATAAAGGAATATATTATTTTTGTATTTTTTTTGATTTCCGTCAACAGATTGGGGGACAGGTACATCGTTCGTCATCATTACAGTCTTGCTTTGATTTATCTCTAATCCAACTTTCTTACTTGATGCACATAGCTCCTCCAACATTCTTTCAATCTCCTTGGGACAGTGCGATATTAATACAACATCGTCGGCGTATCGTAGGTGGTTTAATCGCTCTCCGTCTATTTTGATACCGTATTGCTCCCAGCTCAGCTTTCGGAAAATCTCTTCAATGATCGCATTAAAAAGATGTGGGCTTAGAGGATCGCCTTGCCGCACTCCACGTCTGATATCTATTGGAACTTTGTCTCTCCCTATTCAAACGGATACACAACTTCTGCTATATATGAACCGTAGAGTATTGATTATTTTTGGATGAATGCCGTGGTTGAATAGTGCCTCCCAAACCTTGTGGAACTCGACTGAGTCAAAGGCCTTCTTGTAGTCAATGAATGAGAGATACACCGGGAAACGATATTCTTCTGAGAGACTGATGAGTTCTGAGATTGCGTATACATGATCAATGGTAGAAAAATTTCTCCGGAATCCTGCTTGCTCTCTACTTTGATTTGCAGATAATTGGTTTTCTATTCGTGAATCGAGTACGGTGGCAAATAATTTGTAGATGATGTTCAGTAATGAAATCGGACGGTAATTAGCGATATCCAAGGCATTTCCTTTCTTGAATATTAATGAAATAATCGCTTCCGGTAGATCATCAGGGACACAGTCGTCGTTTATCCACTTGTTGAATAAAACTCTCAATGGACGAGTTAGAACCTCACGTCTCCAAGATGGAATCACTGCCGAAGAGCCTGAAGATTCTTTATACAGTGCGTGCTAATCGTATTGGTCATGTACGTGAGCGGAGCTGCGCGGCGGAGCGCGGCTTGCGCGGATTGATTTTGCGGGAATAATATTTATAAATCAATATTTTGAATGCGGTATTTATGCAATCTACGCAGTTTTCGATTGCAAGCTGGGAGTACGGTAGGTTGCAGCATTACATAATTCAAAATATTTTTTAAAAATTAAAATATGAATGAATAGTACTTCCAATACGAGATTTTACGGAGAATTCGAAAATAATGCCTCGCACGCACATGGTCAAGGCGAACTCTAATATGCACGAATTCCGCATTTCAGATATTCAGATTTGATTCTATCCGGTCCCGCTGCCTTGTCATTTTTCAGCTTCTCGATTCCTCGTTTAACTTCACTAATTCCTGCCCTCATTAGATAGATCATGATCATAATGGAAATCCCATGGGACTGCATGATAATGATTACGCTGAATGCTAATTCGACGTGAAGGACAGATTCTGAGAATGGACATAATCATCACTCCTACGGCATGATAACGTAAAGAAGATAACCCGTAAATCAACGGAAGTGGACGATATTGTCTGTTGTAATATATCCGTTTTCCGTTGCACTTCTGATGCGAATTTTAGTTTCAAAGATTGTAATTAGACATCTCTCAAGACTGTGACCATGGGTATGTGAATCAATCGAGAAATTGATATAATCTCCTATGATTCATCTTTATCTTCAGCTTCCCGTCGATCTCTTCCTCATTACTACGATTTCGATCCTTTTGGTTTCGATGCGTCACAAATCCCAACGCGCGCAATCTCTGTGCTAAAGGCGGGCCCCTCACATTCTCTACTTCATTTACTATTTCTCTAGATTCAGAAGTGAGATAGTGTGTAAAATGAAAAGACTGAGGGATAATCATTTGTGAGCGCGTTGTAGCCTGTAGCCTCCGAGATCTGTGCTCTGAAGAGTAATAGGGGATCGGAGTGGGCGGAGTCTGGCTCCGCGTCGATGGTATATAGGCGATGGAATGCAGTGATCTGTCATTAATTTAGTGCATGTTATTTACTTTCGAATATTTTAGATTTTTCTCGTTGCTTTTTACTGCGTCATGATTCCCGATAAATACATGGATCGGTGAGTTATTGCCGCGAAATGTCTTTTTATAATGTGTTCCGAATTTTTCCACGATGAATCCGATTGTTTTTCTCGTATAACTGTTATTCTTTTGAGGCACCACATTCACGTTGTCAGCATCTAGCAACAGGCCACGATGAAGCAAGATGCGACTGAGATCTTCTCATTGTCCTGCTCCTCATGGGAAGAAATCGAGGAGGAGCTAAGGAGTGCCCTTAACACCAATTCACGATTCGGTCAAAGAAAGAACATCATCCGAATTGGAGAAAACTGTGTAAGTACTGCATAATCTTAAGACAGTAGCCGAAAAAGCTTCATTTTGTCGCGTCAAAATTGAGTTGAATTTCGAAACAATTCCAACGGATTCAAAGCAGAAATATGGTATTTATGATCACATCACACACATCTCGTTCATATTTTGTTTGCGCTATCACTCGAGAAAATACGAAATTTTGTAGCATCTCATATCGCAGGAAATATATTCTGCAAGTATTGAACAATAAATCCGTCATTATCTCGGAGCTTCAAAAGATCAAAGATCGCTTGTTGTAGGGTTTCATGTCAATTTGTTGCTTACTTCGTCCCGATTGGATTGATTGTACAGAGGAAGAGAAATCCCTTTTCCCCTCCAAACTCGTCTACAAATTCTCGTACTCTGGAGGACTCGAGGCTGTGGCACATCAACTGCTTGGATGCAATCTCAATGAAGAAGTCATCTACGAGGCCCTCAGAAAAGTACCGTACTCCTACCGTACTCTTACCGTACCCAATCCAATCATTTGAAGAGCAACAACTGTGAGGGTCTCTTCTACTTTCTTCTCTCTCCCTCAACTGCTAACTGGTTGCATGTTCCTGGCCCTCTCTGCTACAAGGAAATCACCGAGGATGGAGATGTGGGACATATCATGATGGAACACATCGAGGGTAGGGTATTTGTGATCTTCCGTGATCTACCGTATCCAACCCTTCCCTGATTCAGGCACCTCCTTCGACTGTCACGACCACTGTTCGATTGTCGAAGTACAGCAAATAATATCATCGATCGCTCGACTTCAATCTCTTTCATCTAAGGAAAAACTCGATCAACAGAAGGAATTCAAGTGGAATCCATGGAAGAAAATTGGAACTTGTGTGCTTACTAAAGCTGTGAGTTATCCTTAATAATGGAGTCTTTGCAACACACTACATTCTGAAAATATCAATGAATATTGTTCAAGGTTTCTCGCAAAGTCGTCGCCGAAATTCCCGGTTTCTACGGTGCAGAATTCGAACCTCTCATCAGGAAAATGCTCTTCTCCCTTGATGAATTCTACGACGTTGAAGCGCCAATCAGGGAGCTCAAAGGTACGATAAACTAGTCAATTTTTATGACGTTGTTTCCCCTATTGTTACAATACTCAAGGTTGCTCATTAAATATGCTGTCTGGTTAGTTATCCTAGTTGTAGAGTACGACATCGCGTAACATATGCATATGATCATATTTCTCTTTCTCAAATTCCGTGTTAGATAAGCACTCGACAGTAACGAATTCTATTTTTCACGCACACTATTACCTAATAACAAGAGCGTGCTTATTCGAAGTCGATAATTCTGAGAATTCAATTAGATATGCGCTTTTCACCTGTGAATTATGCTAAAGTCGATAAAGTGGCAACCAATCAAAATCTTTACAGGAAAAATACAAATTATGACTACGTACTATATATCTCCAAAAAATACACTAGTTGCAGAAATTTCCCCTGTTCTTGTCCATGCCGATATATGGCAGTCGAATCTCATGTGGGACATCTCAAGTGACAACCCCCGACAGCTCAAGACCATTCTTGATTGGCAGGTAATTTATTCGAATACTTTGCAAAGTGGTATATTGTACGACGACATTTTTTCGCTACAAAACAAGCGCACGTGTTTTTCACATCTTTAATAGTCTCTGTGAACGCTCATGCCTTTAGCACGCATTAGCTCGCCTTCAAAAATCTCACGAGACTGTCATGCAGTGAAAACAATCCGCTAAGCAAGATTACAAGTGTAAAAGGGACTAGAACACGTGGAATGTTGATTGGCGGTTTGCAAGGATAGGTTATTTCCGGTCCACAACTTGGTGCGCTAAAAATATCCAACTCATTATATCAATAGTGTAAATGAGACGAGTTACGTCGTATGACATCAAGTTAAATTCGGAAGCGCACTCTCAATGATCACATAATAAGCTCTGTCTATAAGGAGGATAACTCGATTAGTGTACTACTTACAATGCTACTGACGTGAGAGAGCAGGGGTACATTCAGTTCAGAATGTTCACAACGACTTAGGAATACATAAATTATCGAAAGCATCTGTGGTAATTTGATATGAAATCTAACAATTACAGTCGATCCACGTCGGATCCCCTGCCGAGGATCTCGTATTCCTTCTAATCTGTCTACTCTCGGGAGAAGATCGACGAGTCCATTGGCGTTCCCTTCTCTCTTGCCTCTACCAATCGATCGAACGGGAAATGGCACCAGCTAAGCCCTCATTCACCCTCGATGGCCTACTCGGATCGTACATTCGACTCTTCCCCGTACTGGGATTTATCGTGTTGATGCGATTCTCAGTCATATTCAAGTGAGTAGCATTCACTCATTTGATCCATTTATATTATTAGTGGATTACATGACAGCTAAGAAAACCAGATATCTCAGTTTAGTCGGGCCAAGAAATGAACGATATCATAGTTTGACCTACCTACTTTTGACCTACCACATTTCAGATGTTCCCTTCCCAGTCTCAACGATGAAGACCGCGTCAAATTCTCGGAAAGAATGTCGAGAAACTTGTTCCTCCTAGCAGAGGACGTCATTTCTTCCTTCGAGAGCAGTCGAAAACGACAGAAGAAACATCTGCCTTTGTGTAGACATCAGTCACTGCCAGTCAGTGTATCTCTAACTCTTTTCCTGTTGAGTTAACCATGTCTTAGGGGATAGTAGTTAGTTCCGTGTTTACTGTACATATATTTCGTTTTTTTAGGATCTAGCTCAGGGTGTCATATTGACGTATTTTAGTGACGTATATTTCATTGTATTATTCAAATTATCCCTAATGGTCATTCGATAATCGTGCGGTCAATTATAGTAATTGCATTTCACATTTGATCTACCTCAATTTACTCTTTTCTGAATGTTTGAGAGCGGGAATAGTAATTTATTGAGTATTTTGTCAAGTCATGATAAATTATTATTTTTTATCAAACTGTCATTTAAGCATAAAAATAAATAAAAATAATATAATATAAGTAAAATAAAAATATGCCAATATGATATGCATCGAGGAAGATGGTATTGCACTAATTTATTTACAGTGCGTGTAACAATTTGTTGGATTATAGTAAATTCACTCTCTCAAAAAATATTGAAGTTATTTCCGTGAAGTAAAGCTAATGTTAGTGATGGCTGACCTTCGTTAGCCCAGCACGTGCTCATGATGCAACTATTTTCGCCGTATCCCTCCCTAGATTATGCTTTGTGCTCTACCAGACCATTAAATAGGCAATCTTGCGAAAAGAGTCTGTGAACACGTTTCACAGGTAAGGGAGACGAAATAGCACTAGAATCCAGGATATCTCGTAATCACATTCCCCAGTTCACACATCGGTGTGAAATCCCCGTGAATTCGTTGAAAACGATGTCCAGGCAGTTCAGACTGAGACCAACCGCTTATCGCCAGTATAGTTGATGACTATGCAGTCTGGCCTCCACTTGAAAATTAGATTTGTTTTTTCTTGAAAGCATTTCTTCACCGATATGACATGGACTGGTAATTCTTTCAGTATTAACTTCTGATGAAGGGGCCTTGGACCGGATCAAAATTAGAGCGTTTTTTAATCGCTGCCAAATGTTTACTCCACTGTTGTTAAAAATTTCACACCATGGCATGAGCGCGAAATAATAGTAAATTTCAACGACAATATATAGTTTTCGATTACGGTGTATTTTTTCTTGATCGAATGAGGATTATCGGATAAAAACTGTGGATAGCGCGTGCGTTTATGGTTGGAGAGACCATCCAAAACCAATAAATGGTGATCTCCAATCGGTCTCAAAAAGGGAAGTATAATTTTCAATGGATACTGCGATCTCTGGCCCTCGAATGAACAAGCTATGCAAGGGGGGATAATCATTATCGTGCACTGCGCTGCCCCCCGAGCATTGACGTCACTAGATATATGGTTTCATAGTCAACTAGTTAGTTATGCCGTTATAAGGGATAATCTTACCCATGTACTCTACTGCACCTGCGTAGTAATTTGAATTGCAGGAAAATGACAATCCTCAAAGCAAAACATAGCACCGGTTGCACCTCCTTCTAATGTATGTCATTACGGTTAGGGTAGTTTTCTCAAGACGAACCGAGCCATTCTGCCCCTGTGATAATGCTATTCGTTATGACACCAACTGTAAATTCCATAAATACACCTTCGTCTCTTGAATTCATGGTCGGATTGTGGTTATTGTGCATTGTGCGTAGTGGTGTGAAATGAGTCATATATGCCGTGGGATGGAGACTGGTTACTGAAGAATAATAATGAAGAGAGGGCGGTTGAAGGGGACGTAACACCCAGTCATCTCGTGAGATTTTTTATGATTCATTCCTTGCTGTGAACAGCAAAAACATATAATTGAAAACAATTGAATTCCTTGAAAAGAACCTACCTTATCGGGCCAGCTCTGTTATCGGGCAATGAATGCATAGTGATGTAAATATTGTAAGCGATAACTAGAGTTGATAATGTGCTAGCATCAACATGCGTGATAAGATTATTGGAGATAAGATCAAATAGTCCTCTCCCGAAGAAAGAATGTTTCAGATGTGATTGCTAACCATCAGAGAAGCGCCGATGTTATCAGTCCATGTCGAACTCTGATCGGACATAACTAATAAAATAGTGATAGTGATCTCCCAAGTGTGCATACGTGTGAAAAGGAATGAATGTATACGCCTGTGTAGCACGCTTTCAGACGACATTCCTTCGTTGGGCGACGGCTCTCTACGTACAAGCTCACAGCCCACGATGAATAAGCATCGGTTTACGCAAAGAGAACGAAAAAAATCAATATTAGTAATAAAGAAATATTGTTCGTAATGAAGTTTGAAGTAAAAATGAAGTGCATAAATTGTAGAGCATAAAGGAATTGCCAACACTTGCATTCAAAACAAAAGGAAAGTACATGAAACTGTTAGTTGCATTGCAAAATAATCACAATAATTATAAATTTGCTCTGCAGAATATACTATACTGTCGTCGTCATGAGTTCCCTGGAGGCAATAGAAAAAGTCCAAACAATGCACCTGCATATTTTCCGCTTATCCGCTTATAACCACTGCTTGCGCTATATTTTGCCCTACCCTAGCCAGAGATCTCTGGAACGGTGAGAGTGGAAAGTGCTGGAGACATAGGGCACATTTGAAGCTTTAAATCACTAAATATTAATAGTAAAAACATTCGCACGATGTTTTCCAATATTGTACTCGTAAGACCCGTAGTTCTTGTCCTCATTAGATAGATCATGATGAGAATGGAGCAATAGTCTGGCTCTCTTCATTCTACGTGCTATCTTGTCGGTCAGAGTATGCGAGACAGTGTGGGGAATGGAGAGATTCAGACCATTGCTCTCATAATGAAAATCCCATGGGGACTGCATGATAATGATTACGCTGAATGCTCCTTCGACGTAAAGGGCAGATTCTGAGAATGGTTAGAATCATCACTCCTACGGCATGATAACGTAAAGAAGATAACCCGTAAATCAACGGAAGTGAACGGTATCGTATATTTTAATCTATCCGTCTTCCGTTGCACTTTTGATTCGACTTTCTTTCGAAGATTGTATCTAGGCTTCTCTCAAGACTGTGAACATGGGTATGCGAATCAATCGAGAAATTGATATACCACGCCATTCACCTAAGAATCGAGCTCAAACTCGGATTTAGCGAAGTCATGCAAGTCGAGTTGTCTTTGGTGTTTCTCACTCCTCTAGCACCCCGAAGCATGCATACACCTTTGCATTTGCATACCATCATTCTGGAGGGCCTGGCACCGGGCCATTGGTTCTGGTTCAAATCTTTACCCACAATTTTCTCGCTTTCACTTCACTTTTGTGAAAAATAGCCGTCTGAGGGACTCCCGTTTATTTTTTGAGCTCTATCGATCTGTACAAACCAGAACTCATGAAAACGATTCTGAACAGTGGTACATTAAAGGTCGATTTTCTCAAAAAAATTGCCAAAGATGCAGCTCAAATTTCACGAGTGCAATCCCTTGTTGAGAATTTTAAAATAAGGTGCTTGCGGTTTTTGGAATCATTCTGGAAGTACCCGTTAATACACTTTAAATTTCCGAGTTGATTTGAACTCATTTCACTCCCTGCCGACCGCGCTTTTTCCGAGGCTAATTCAGCCCAATTCTTAGGTGAACGGCGTGATATTCTCCTACGATTCATTTTTATCTTCAGTTTCCCGTCGATCTCTTCCTCATTACTACGATTTCGATCCTTTTGGTTTTGATGCGTCACATATCTATGCGCGCGCAATCTCTGTGCTAAAAGCGGCCTCCTGACATTATCCACTGCATTTCTCTAGTTTCAGAAGAGAGTGTCTGTAGATTGAAGAGACTGAGGTATAATCATTTGTGAGCGCGCTGTAGCCTGTAGAATTCGAAATCTGTGCTCTGAAGCGTAATAGGGGGATCGGAGTGGGCGGAGTCTCGCCGCGCGTCGAGGGTATATAGGTGATGGAATGTAGTGATCTGTCATTAATTTATCCTGTAGTGTTCAATGAAAATCAGCCTTTGGTAGCGAAGATATCTTTCTCTTTTAAATATGACTTCCATAATTTTTCCGTTCGCTTAAATGATATTCGTGACTTCAATATTGCTCCGAACCGTTTCTACTTGAAGCTTCCCTTGCATTTTACGCGTTGATGAACGATATGTCCAATTGTATTGTGCGCTGACCATTTCAGTAATTATTATTTTGCAAAAAAACAATCATAACATTATTCTGTTTCGAAAAAGTCTTCATTGATTAGGTTTATTCTCATTCTAAGAAAAAGTATGCTTAATTTCAGACATCATATTCACGTTGTCACTAATTAGCATCTCTCCAAGATGAAGCAAGCGGCGACTGAGATCTTATCATTGTCCTGCTCTTCATGGGAAGAAATCGAGGAGGAGCTAAGGAGTGCCCTGAACACCAACGCCCGATTCGGTCAAAGAAAGAACATCACAAGAATCGGAGAAAACTGCGTAAGTGCTGCATAATCTTTAGGCATTAGTAGTTGACAAGGCTTAGTTTTGTCGCGTCAAAATTTAGTCGAATTTCGAAACAAATCCAAGGGATTCAAAGCAGAATTATGATATTTATGATCACATCACACACATCTCATATTTTGCTTTCGCTATCGCACGAGAAAATACGAAAATTTGTAGCATCTCCTATCGCAGGAAATACATTTTGCAAGTATTGAACAATAAACCCGACATTACCTCAGAGCTTCAAAAGATCAAAGGTCACTCCTTGCAGGGTTTCATGTCAGTCTGTTGTCTGCTTCGTCCCGATTGGATTGATTGTACCGAGGAAGAGAAATCCCTTCTCCCCTCCAAACTCGTCTACAAGTTCTCGTACTCTGGAGTACTCGAGGCAGTGGCACATCAACTGCTTGGATGCAATCTCAATGAAGAAGTCATCTACGAGGCCCTCAGAAAGGTACCGTACTCCTACCGTACTCGTACCGTGCCCAATGCCACCCTTTGAAGAGCAACAACTGTGAGGGTCTCTTCTACTATTTTCTCTCTCCCTCAACTGCTAACTGGTTGCATGTCCCTGGCCCTCTATGCTACAAGGAAATCGCCGAGGATGGAGATGTGGGACATCTTATGATGGAACACATCGAGGGTACGGTATCCATAACCTACCCTGATCTACCGTATCCAACCATTCAGGCACCTCGTTCGACTGTCACGACCACTGTACAATTGCTGAAGTAGAGCAGATAATCTCATCAATCGCTCGTCTTCAAACCCACTCTTTCAACCCACTAAAAACTCGATCAACAGAAGGAATTCAAGTGGAATCCATGGAAGACAATTGGAACTTGTGTGCTTACTAAAGCGGTGAGTTACAAGTACTCTATACTTTAAAGGTAACGACGTCCTTCTGCAGCTTGACCTTGTCGCCCTCGGTGATTCCTCCAAATTTATATTTTATATGTAGAGTTTTAAGTGTGCAAAATTAATAATTTATTGCGAAGAAATCTTTTATTTATCCAAACCTAATCTATGCATTCGAAATTTCGGGGAAAAAATGATTTATACCAATCTTTGTCGATTTGTTGATAAAACGTTAACATAAACAAAACCCACCGAATTGATTGGCCAGATAACGAGCGATGGCAAATGATTGAGGCAGCGGCTTCCAATCCACGAACAACACTGGCATCTGCCGGAAGGGCATCGCTAAAACGAGTTTTTCTTAACCCGAATCAAATGTCGGATTGCGATTTTTTATTGATCCACCTAAGAAGGAAAAGTTGGGGATACTTGCTAACGCATACTTTGAGTAGCTAAGATATTTCTAATGGATAGTGTAACTCACACTCCTTATGGTTGGACCAGTCCTCATTCGAGATTCGATGATCCTCAAATTGAGTTCCAGACAAATGGAAAAGTTGACGGCAAACCTGGAGAAGTATGAATTTTTGGAGTTACAGGCTGGCTATACCTCCCCGATTCCTTGACAGTCGAAGTAGCACAGTTTGTAGGATGGCATGATGAGGAACACACGATTGAGGGAATTCCCCAGTGCTTTTATTTATAGTGAAAGATCTAGAAGATAGTGACTACATGAACTAGGGAGAGTGTGATAGATAGATGGTGGGGATAGACATAACATTGTGGGAGAGAGAGACATAACAAAGGAGGAACGATCGCGTACGCTTGCCTCTCCGCCGTCATCTCTCAAGTTGAAACATGAATCTGCTGTATGCATGCCAAATCGCATTTATATCATCCCATAATAAAAAGTTTTATCAGGTTTTCAGGAAAGTAATTGTAGATTTTCGAATTTTCGATTCTGAGAAACCCCGTCCTTTGTTTCCTCCTGATTATCATATTGTTGTTTATGCTCGTTGGATACTCTTTCCATCGCACATTGGTTCAAGCCTTTCCATTTGGTATTGAGGATAAAGATTGAAGTCAAAAATATATGTAGAGTTACACATATCATTTTGGCCCAGCAATCCATGGAGAACTAAGATATGGCAAATTGTATGTCATGTGCGAAAAGTACGACATACGCACATCACAATGCAACATATCACTCTGATCCGTAACGAAAGGTCTGTCTGAAAATTCAGTCATTTGTGGCATTGCCCCTTACGGATCGTCATCATAAATGTTTGAGCTGGGCTTATACCCGTAACAATAAACTTATAGAAACCAAAAGCAGTAAAACTAAAAGCTACTTTTGTGCTCAGCTTAAAATTTTATTTACATATGTTTGCAATACTTCTGTCATAACATGCAGCTTTCACCACCCTGAAGCTGAAATTTGAACGTCGAAATTCGATTATATGACAACTTCCTGATTCCAGCATTTGTGAAAGTCCTAACTTTTGTGGTTGCATGTTAGAGCTACTCTTTATCTATCAGTATTCGGATGGGCTAAGACAGGGGACAGCTCACTTTTGGGGAAATGTATTCGTTCACCGTACACCAAAAGTCGAAGTTTTGGCTATGTTGACCTTTATTCAACAATCCTGAAAATCCATGTTTTCTAAAAGTAGGTAGCCCCATAGTGTTTCATGGAAGCGCACTTATGGAGAAGACAGTCTGAGTAATCATCGATGCAGGAAACATTATCGCTTGAGAAGTGTTAACTCGGTAGAAATTGGCAAGAACGGCCTTAGACCTAATTTTCGAAGGAACTGCGAAGGGGCTTCTCACCACACTATATGAAAAGTTACATCCATTATTCCCCTCAAAATACGAGACGCAAAAAATATTTTCAGAAAATAGAGAAAATGTCACACATGGTAAAACTTGAATTTTCCGGAAAACTAAAAAGTGTGAAGCGATTTGAGCATATGCATATATTGATCAAATCAATCCCTATTATGCACAAAAGGGCTAACTTCAGATCTTTAACGAAAATGGTTTTACGATGGTTCAAACATCAAGGTCCAAATGTTGTTCTTCAAAAACTTTGAAGAACAACAATGTCCAAAAAAAAATTTTGGACATTGTTGTTCTTCAAAGTATAGTGACTAAACTCGAACAGGGAAACTGGTGCATATTCTCTTACAGCACACGATACAAGTGTTATATTTCCGCTTAACGAAAATGGTTAACGATATTATACAATTAAACTCTATAGACATGTTATCAGTTGATGATTTCAGTAGGGCGTCACGGGTCTCTGCTCGATCCACTCCTTCAATTTCGGCAGGGACACGGTCCCCTCTCGGAGCGCCAAGACTGTTGGGAAGGCTGCAAAATATACTTAAACAAACGACACCATCAACTCTTCGTTTTAGTAATATCTTTCTATCGATTGTGAGCGTGTAAATTATGAGAACTCTTGCACAGAACCGAAAAAACGACTATTTGCGAATTTTCTGTACACAATATGCACCGGCGTAAGCATTCGGGAAATATTTCTCTCCGACGCCCATGTGATCCGAGATAAGGATGTCAATCCAAGTGATCGAATCGCCCACGAAATGACCATTCGATCCGTTGTCCTGTATATACGAAAAATGTGAGGGGAATGTTGTAATTTAGAGTTGAACTTAGTGTTTACCTTAGCTCTCTTCTCCAGAATCGAGAAAAACTTGTTGATAGCTGGTTCGGCTACTTCTAGCTGCAGTCGGCTCTTTTCTTCCTCGTTGTCACCTCCGAGGGCCATGAAATAGGGCACCTGTCAAGGTGCGGACTGTATTACCACTTCTTTTATATGCCTCACTTCTCAATGGGTTGACTAGTCAATGTTGAATCGCGATATCGCCCCCCCTCGCATAATGCGATATCCGAGGAGTTGAATAGATTGCGACATCGGATATCAATATCCAAAAACCAACATCTAATATAGATTACAGTATGCCGAAAAGGTCTCTACAATAATGAAATTTTAAATCTCTACTCTACAATAATGAAATTTTAAAAATAGGGGAAGCTAGATACAGCACCATTTCCGAGAAGTAGTCTTTGAACTGATCGCCCAGAGCGTCGACCCAGGCGGACTCGAAGGGGGTCTTGCCCGCGAAACCTGAAATAGAGTATACTTCATGGCGATTCGAATTCCGAATCAAAGTGTATATACGAAAATCTAGGATAAACATCGTATCACCAATCTGATATTTATTAATTAAAAGTTAATTAATTAATAAAAATTTAATTAATCATTAAAAATAAGAATACTTATTAAGTAAAAGGCGGTTACCGAATTGGTTTGCCAGATAGCGAGCAATCGCAAGCGATTGCGGCAGGGGTTTTCCATCCACGAACAGCACGGGCAACTTTGCGAATGGCATCGCTTGAATTGTGTTTATTGTTTTCATTCGTGAAATCGAAGAGACTGTAACATCAAAGTTAACAGCCTGAAGAGGAACTATAATACCATAATGCCTTACAATCCTTACGCTTCGGCCAGTCCTCCTGGGAGATTCGGTCGTCCTCGAAGGGAGTTTCAGACAAATGGAGCAGTTGACGGGACACCGGGAAAAATTGCCATTGGATATGGGCAAGTTTCAAGCTACAAAGAAAGGAAATTCCATTTTGTGTGCTTTTTCGAATGCCAATGTTGCGACATAATCAAAAGACTCCTACCATGTGAACTTATCCATATTTCAGAAATCACACCTCGCCTAGTCCTTGGCCTTCGAAGTAGGAGAGCTTGTAGGTAGGCATTCTTCGAAAGTGATTGCTAAGAACTCGCACCATTCATAAATATAAGAATTTCATAAATATAAGAGTAAAGGTAGCAAAAGTGGTACGGAAAAAGGCTGAGAAAACAAGCGAAATAGAGGAGGATAATATTCTACGGGAGAGACGAGTGCGTTACGAGCCACCAAATGCTAATCGCACGCCAAAATTCCTGAATTTATAGTCAAGGAGGCGAATGCTGATAATGAGAGATAGGAAGAGCGAGATGGTGAGAATGTGCGAGAGAAGGCAGAGAGTAAAACATACACGGAAAAAGATTATGCTCGCTCGTCTCTCTCTCTCTCCCTCTCTCTCTCTCTCTCTCTCTCAGGTTGAAACACGTTGCGACGCGTCCATAGTGAAAAACGAGTGGCGTGTTTTACGATAGTTTTACGGAGCGAAGCATGAAACGCAATCACACATCGAGAGATATGACGAGCAAGATCACGAAAAGGTGTAGCAATCGTCTCTTCTCCCTTCCTTCCTCCGATCGTTTCACTCCCTCCGTCACTACGGGAGAAACTATGTTTCGCAAACACAAGGGACTAAGAGTTACTGGTGCTTTATCGGCAAGGAACGGTCGGCAAGGAACGGATTGGCTTTACAACAAATGAGGAAATGTGACGTGAAGAACTGTATATGTAACTTTTGAATAAGTGAAATGAATAAACGACGTTAAAATACAATGTGGCAATTACAAACTACAACTAATGATATGACATCAGTAAAAACTAGCGAATACCTAGTCGCATCGCAAAACTGAGTCGGGGACTGCGCCCTCCAAAGGAAGCGGCCGAGTGCGGGCAGCCAACTGAACGAGAACGAGTGAGAACCTGCCAAGAAACGTATTGAATGCGAAGAAAGAGGTGAAAATAAAGTTCGAAAAAATGCCCCTAGTTTTATAGAAACAATGAAAATGTTATATATACCTACCAGCCGATCGCGCGCGCCTCGGCGCGCACAATCGACTGGCGTGTTCCGGAATGTGTTCTTAGCCTTCGTTTTATTTTTTTTCGGATGCAAAATCTCTCTCAAACTCCCTGAATATTTCCCCCTCCCTCTCAACTCCCTCACCCTCTAACCCCTCCTTCGTGCGGATTTTTCCTCGCTCTTCACGAATCTTCCCCATGACGTGGTTAGAGAAAAACTCTACTATCTTATAGATCTCCTATTTAAAAATGCTGGCTCCGAATACCTCGTAGTACAAGGAAATTGCATTCGATATGATAGAAATAATTCCAGTAGTTCTGGTAGATCATATCACAAAGTAGACATAAAAGGTATTATCGATTTCATCCTCAAAAATGCATACGCATATTATGGAGAACATCTGTACCAACAAAATAAAGGTATTCCGCAAGGTAATAATGCATCTCCACAGATTGCTGATCTTACATTGGCAGTCATGGAATTTCAGTATATCCAAAATCAAATAAAAGTTGGGCATTCTTTATCCTATTCACTGAACAGAACCTTCAGATATATTGATGATCTCTTTCACATCTCCGAGAAAGCAAATGATTTTATACGAATGACCACCGACATGTACCATCAGTCGCTCACACTTGAACAAACAAACACCAACCTCTACGAGGCAGCCTTTCTGGATCTATCAATTGAAAGTACAAACTTCACTGTATAACAAAACAGATGACTATTCATTCTCAGTGATTCGATATCCACATTTCGAATCCAACATTCCGATGTCTATGGGTGTGAATACCCTCCATGGAGAAATAATTAGAATTTTCCGTAACTGCTCCTCATTCGAACATTTCTTAGATAGAGTTCATCAACTATCAAGATATTTCATAACAATTAAATATCCAAAAGACATAGTTTTCTCTAGAATTTACAAAACTCATAATAATAATCCAATAATAATCCAACCATCGCTTTGAAATACGCACTACCGAATAATGAAATATGTCTTCAAATAATTAACGGAATCTAACCAATTATCCGATGAAATTATAGTAATTTTACCAACAAACGAGAGAGTCAATAACTCTACGCTCTTTGTTTCACTATCCATTATGGGCAAAATTACATCACATCATTTAAATTATTGTGGTTGCTCATGCTGTAAATTACAGATTTAATACTATTATGTTTCACCATCGGAGGTAGAATTGGCTGATCTTGGTGGTCAGGTTACTTGAGTTTCAATTATGAGGCGGCAACCAACGTGATCTCGGACGGAATATAGTATATTCTAAAAATAGAAGTCATTTGCATGTAAACGATTATGAGGTAATCAGTTAGTAAGGGCCGATAAAGTTGTCAGCCCGGATGTCACATCAGTTGGATGGGCTGACAAATTCAACGGCGATGTGGGAAAAGCGTGGTTAGTATGCGTCATTGGAGCCCTGATAAGAGGTTAAGGGGGAGATCTTGATCTTTTGATAGAGCTTGTGTGATTTTCATGTCAACGCTTTCTATTTCCGCTCACACTCGCACATTTACAGGCACACATTCGCAAGCTCTCAGAACCCGTCCCGGAATGGAAATGTTTGCGCGTCTGCCTTGCAATTTCGCAAGCTTGTACCTCATCGTATGATTGCTGATTCTTGGTGTAATTATTGCACAGGTTTCTGAAATATTTTCCTGTTATTCGAATTTCTGAAATGTTTAGGGGTCAGCAGCTGTGATGTCAAGTTTCGTGCTTATTAGGCCCATAATGACTCGACCAACCAAGACCAACCTATGAGCTTCTAACAATGAATTTGAAATATTGGAAAGATTGCGCGACTTTCCCTCCCATCACTGTTACGGAGACAGAGACGTTTTGAAAGTTGAAGCGATTTAGTGGTGCTGTTAGGGCATTACCTCATTAAATCGTAGGAATGATGAGTTCAGGTTTAATGCGTTTTACAAGTGGTAGGAGTTTTATTGCTTCCCTTCTAGGATTTCGAGAAAATACATACCACGGTCTCTTCCTTGTATGCACTCTCTCGACCAATCGATAATCAGTGCATGAGAAGGAGAGATCGTGCTGCCGTTTCCCGAACTTTAACAGATTTCTCGAACATATTTCAGATATGAAAATCCTCATCCTGCTCGCGACAATAAACAATAAATTGCCATTCTGATCAGCGAGCAGTACGCGAAATGAAGCAATTCTTTCTTTTTAATCCAATAATGTTAAAAATACACGTTAAAATATCACATTTCAGATGTTAAATCCAGAATCGACGAGGCATCGTATCACTGTTGAGTGCACTTCGCATGGTGTAGATGCGATGTCTCGAATGTGATTACAAATTTATTTTGATAAACATCATTATAAAAATGTTCGCTCTTGTTCGAACAGCCATTTTCTAGAATAAAGGATGAATACACATACAATTAAAGGCGAAAATAACCGGTAGTTGGACTTATTGGAACAATGCCATCAAGACAACGCCAATGAGTGATGCAAAATAGACAAGTGCCGATCCACTGCTTGTGGTTGAGATCGTCCTTGGGGTAGAGGAAGAAGGGGCGAATGTGCCTGCTCCAAGATCCATCTGCATGGCCCAGCTACTAGCGGGAGTCTTTCGTGTCCACGAAAGTTGGATGTTGAAGGTGGACGAGTTGTACTCATGACTCCAAGCAGTTGAAGTGCCGTAGAAGCTGAAAGTGTATTCTCGTGAAGTTTATCGCTCGAATCATCCAAACTATGAGTACTTAGCGTGACGTTGAATGGAGTTATGATAAGTTGAAAAAATGTTTTCAAACTTTTTCACAGTAATGTATCTTAAAAGACCTGTCGAAAAAACTTGTTTAGGCAAACTTCAACAAGAGGCGTATTTTTCGAACAAGGTAGGATGATCACCTACTGGATGTTAACCAAAAAATGGACCCTTCTATAGAACAGTAGGTTCCCAAAGTGTCAACAATGATTTTATGAAAGCTCTACAGAAGGCTTCATTTGTAGGATATTATCCAGTAGGTTTCCATCCGAGGGTGATCATCTGACATAGAGCCGTATTTTTGATCGATGGCATACAACTTACTCGAGGATGTCGTTGTTGACCTTCAGTTTCACAGGCTCCGTCTTATCGACGGATGTGTACACTGCGTTGATGTCGAGACTGAAAACGCGTTTTGTTGATTTCTTAATCGTTTTTTGCGGTACTAAATGGAGGTCATATTAGTACATAGTGTGGAAAGCGAGATCAATAGCAAACTCTATGGTGGAGTTAGCAGGATCATTTATTTTCAAAGCCCTTGCTTTGCCACAGATAACAAAATACAAAATATTGTGTCGGACATATCAAAAAATCATTTCTGAGATTATTTGTGAGAATTATGATTAGATTTACGTGTGGAAAATATTTTCGTAAGATGATGAATCAGAAATCCACTCGAAATCTACCAATATTTTGGTTTCTAAATTAGTGAATTTCTCGACATTCGAAAATTTCGTTTTGGGAAAATTCGTAAAAAGTGTCGCTATTCCATTCGTTTATGAATCATCAGCTTACGAAAATATTTTTCACTCGTAAATCAAATCATAATTCTCACAAATAATCTCAGGAATGATTTTTTGATATGTCCGACACAGCGGATCTTCCATTTTCATGCATGAAAAACAAGAGTTTCGAAATTTTGGAGACGGTCTATTCCAACTGAGGTTACTCATGTCAAGGTATTCTATTGAACGGGAATAGTTAGCGCTCTTCGTGGGCTCGAAATGTTGATTTTACAACATGTAAATTTTAGAAATTTCGAGGTGAAAAATATGATTTTTCTAAAATACTGATTTGTTCTGTTTTTGCGACTATTAGTAAATGTATTAAAACAGCGAAAGAGTGAACAATTGAGCGTATATCGTAAAGAATGACCATTTTGAAAATTTGAAATATTCAACTTGGCCATTATTTTTGCTGCACTAAGGCCAATTCCCACCCCTACATGACTCGGCTCAATTTTTTTCCTGAAAGAATAATGTACGTAGATTCTGAAAATGATGCCCGTTTACACGAAAAGGCGGGGTCCCCGAGCCGCTAGAATTTATTTTCCCATTTCAAAATTATTTTTTTGATTATTTTCAATATGAAGTTGTCGTCCACGCAACTTCACTTCAACATAAAAGTTGCTTGAAATAATTTTCCAAAGATTTTGAGCCCAAAGGAGGCATTCTAGCTCATCGGGGAGCTGATCTATGGTATAGCCGGACCTGGAACCGGAAAATACCTAAAAGCCGGTTTTGAGAAAAACGGTCAACGTCAAAAGTTTTCTTGTCCCTAATATACTCTAACATAATTATCTCGAGAATTGTACTGAAAGTTGGGGCTCCTGGTGCCGGGGTGTCATGCAATCTCTCAGAAGATGCGTGATATATGTCAAAGCAATAATGATAATATCAATAATAACAGAGCAATTCACTAATTCGGGCGGTCATCGTCGGATGATAACCTTCCTGAGAATAACCAAAAATTGAACCGTTCTGCAGAACGTTCACAGGCGCATTTTTGAAACTGAGCTCACTATGAACATACTAGGGAAGGACACAACTGTTCGTTATCATCAGGACTGTTATCATCCGACGGTGATTGACCGAGGTCGTACCCGAACAAATATTCAATTACCATCGCCCTGAATCGCTTCCATAGAATGCGAGCCGCTGTAGCCAAAGTCAACCGTAACGATGGGAGCCATGATGACTGGTCGAGACTGCTCGACGTTGTATTGGGATCTGGATGAGATTTTTAGAATATTGTGAATATTTTAAAAGGAAAAGGTGTATCGAAGAAGACAAGGCGAGTTTCACGTTCACATTTGAAGTGAATAGTTGATTGTGGGGGCATTATGTCGGATGAGAACTATGACGTCATGTCCCCTTTGATATATAAAAGGCTCATCACGTCATAGTTCTGATCCCATGTAGATCTCTCACCTTCCCTCGAACACCGGTCTGCACCGGGTATCCCCTACCGAGTCATATCCCGTCGTGTAGATCTTCGGATATCCTGCCTGAAAACCATTTTACAGTGATTTCCACATCATTATCTCTATATTTTAGTCAAAAACGGGATCGCAAATGCAAATGAGGTTCTCAGATCGAATCCCTGATATCAAAAATTTATCTATTGGCGATTGCCTCACCGGGAATGTTCCGGAGAACGAGTGGTACTCAAGCACATTGAAGCTCGAAATGATCGTCGCATATCTGCCAGATCCCACGAACTTGATGCTAGTCGTTCCCTGAGGAGCGCCTATGGAGAGTCCGTAGTTGGCTGGAAATATAATATTTACTTACGATGACAAAACGAGAGTGAGAAGTGTGATGCTTGAGGTGATAGTTGGCCTGCGATATTCGCACTCTTTTAATGTGTTTATTTGCCTAGCTTGATCACTCCTCCTAGTCTCAAAAGAGAACAAGACAGGCGTCATGTAGTTGACCATAATTTCCGGGAATTTATAAATCGAATATGTTATTGTTCCTTTCATTCTACCCACAGATTCGACTTTCGAGTGAGCATAAGCATAAGATACCTCTGCCTTGGTTGGCTGGAAATAACCCAATTGTACAAGATACCTCGTATTTCTGTGGTTATTTATTTTTGTTTCAAGCCAAGCTAAAGCGGTTACATTTCTCGAAATATAAAGGTTTCAGATGAGCACAATGAAGCCATGCCGCCGTGAAACATCACACACGACATGACGTCATAATTCTCTTCCGACCTAGCGCCGGTTATCGATATCATTGACTCACGTGCTTTGGTGCTCACTGCCCACAGTACAAAGTTGGTGAAGGATCCTTCGGCTTGAACTTTGTAATTTTTTCCGGCCTGAAATTATCGACTTCATATAAAAATACGATCAAATAATTGAATGTACGCACCGGAAGCTCAAGCCCGGCAGGATTGTACGGCTTTTCGCCGGAAATTTCGGTGAAACTGAAAGAAAGATAAATTGCAGATCCTCTACAGAGAGTCGATTGCATCCAAAAAAACAAATTGTTGGAAACAAGCTCTGTAGTGATATACGTTCGGATGATCCGAGAGCATGACACTTTCAGTGAACCGCCGCATCCAGTAATTGGAATTTTTCAAAAACATGTAAATTCCTAAATTTCGCCCTCTACTGTCGCACCAAGCCAACATTCGCCCCCTCATTAGGATGGATGAAAATCGTCGGATGAGAAACAATAAAAGTACACTTCCGTAGTATTTTTTGACAGTTTTGACAGTGTGGGAATCTTATATGCAAATAATGGAGAAGGAGCAATGTTCTGGCTCTCTTCAGTTTGCACGCTCTCTCGTCTCTCTGAATGGCGAGATAGCGTGCAAACTGAAGAGAGTCAGACGATTGCTCGGAGAAGGATACAATTGTTGGTTCTCATCCAATGGCTTCATTATGTTTACCCTCTCCTTGATAAGACATATATACATCCAGATATGCAAAGTTCGTATTATCGATTAGTAGGTCATTACAACTTTTGAAAACGGTTTCCAGCACTCCTCATCAGTACCTATCTACTCCCAGAAGGGCTATTTGAGATATATTTCCGTAACGCCAGACCAGTCCCTAATGAATGTGGGCCAGAGAGCGTTTGAAGCAAGATACCACGCACCGACTTGCCATCACTAATGGGCACTAGGTCGGATGATTACCTACTGGATGATAGCCAAATAATGAACCCTTCTGTAGAACTTTCATAGACTCATTTTTTTGACACTTGGGATCCTAGTGAAAACGTCCTACAGAAGGATGCATTTTTGGTTATCATATAGTAGATTATCATCCGACGGTGATCATCCGACCTAGTACCATCACTTATGCTCACTTCGCAATGAAATTTCCGTTCTGCGTAATTGTCAGGTTGTCATTCCATCCGTCAACGTACACCTTGCAGCCATCATCACATGTGAAGGCAGCCTGAATTTACTCTTTTGAATTGCTCATTTTCAAAGTCACAAAACAGGCGCATCACTAGCTATTATCGCAGTTGAATGCGGCCTTCTATACTTAGCTCGTGCTGAAGAAGAAAAAAAGGAAAAAAAAAACTCGTGAGTCAGTGTGCTTTCCGGAAGCGCTCAACTGCTTGGGTACCACAATACTTACCACATTGTTCACGATATCGTTGGCCTGTAGCACCTCGGAGGTTGGAAACGTGACTCGGGCTTCTGAACCACGCAACTTTCAAACCAAAAGTTATTGTCAGGTGCAATTTCCAGGGAAAACATACGTACCAGTAACTGCAAAAAGAGCGAGAATTAAAGCGATGGGTGCACTCATGTCTGCGGCGAGAAAAGATATGACGAGCGGAGCAAAAGCCGACGTGTTTTATTGCGTACCATTTTTATCACAGCGCACCTTATCAGCGTTCAACCTGCACAAGTCGTAATTTTGAGATCAAACGCACTGTTGAGTCAGTTTTATTCAGGTTAGTCATTGATATCTTCCCATGACACTCCAAAAGCTTTCACTATCCCTCATTTATACCGAATGCTTAATGTTGGCCTGGCAAAGGCCGAAGGATCAATCGTCTGACTTTCTTCAGTTTGCACGCTCTCTCGCAGATCAGAGAGACGAGAGAGCGTGCAAACTGAAGCGAGTCAGACGATTGCTCTGCCGAATATACCCTTGTTGATGCCGATGACACGAAGATAGTGTGGAGATACAGATCAGTTTCTTGATTTTTCGAAAAGCTGTAGTATCACAAAAATGAGTCGAAAAACTAAATGAAAGTTGATTCCAATTGATCCAAAATTTATTCAGGATAATTTCCCTTTTACGCGACCAAAAATATTCACATTAGTCCTGTTATTCAAAACTCTTGATGAAGAGTCTGCAATTTTTTACGTTGTATTGTTTAGGTTAAAATGAGAGAGCGGAGCGAATGAGGAGGGTCCCTCTTTTATTCCCACACTTTCTCATGTTACAATGAACTCCATTTAGTGTGGCGGCTGAATGTTATCCTACTTTCGTAGTTCTCATTGTAATTATGCATCTTCAACCTCTTCATCTCCGCACTTTATACATGAAGATTTACTGCTTGCTTAACAGAACAAACAATTCAATTGGAAACTACTTTTGAATTATCGATGATAAAACTATCAGAACCGTTGGTTCTGACCTTTGAAACTAGGCTTTTCATTACACTGATTACTGCGCGATCCAGTTTGCTCTGCTCTCTGATCTCTCCTTGTCATCTATCTGATTTTCTTATCATTTCCTTTCGCACCTCCTACGTTGAGCGACGTTATGTTCGTGACACGTCTGGGCATTTTCACGGTCGAAATCCTAGCAGGGAAGCAATAAAACTCCTACCACTTGTAAAACGCATTAAACCTGAACTCATCATTCCTACGATTTAATGAGGTAATGCCCTAACAGCACCACTAAATCGCTTCAACTTTCAAAACGTCTCTGTCTCCGTAACAGTGATGGGAGGGAAAGTCGCGCAATCTTTCAAATATTTCAAATTCATTGTTAGAAGCTCATAGGTTGGTCTTGGTTGGTCGAGTCATTATGGGCCTAATAAGCACGAAACTTGACATCACAGCTGCTGACCCCTAAACATTTCAGAAATTCGAATAACAGGAAAATATTTCAGAAACCTGTGCAATAATTACACCAAGAATCAGCAATCATACGATGAGGTACAAGCTTGCGAAATTGCAAGGCAGACGCGCAAACATTTCCATTCCGGGACGGGTTCTGAGAGCTTGCGAATGTGTGCCTGTAAATGTGCGAGTGTGAGCGGAAATAGAAAGCGTTGACATGAAAATCACACAAGCTCTATCAAAAGATCAAGATTTCCCCCTTAACCTCTTATCAGGGCTCCAATGACGCATACTAACCACGCTTTTCCCACATCGCCGTTGAATTTGTCAGCCCATCCAACTGATAGAAGGGATGGGCTCAAATGTCACTATGGTGCTACATACCACATAGAAACATTTGAGCCCATCCCTTCTATCAGTTGGATGGGCTGACAAATTGGGAAAAGCGTGGTTAGCATGCGTCATTGGAGCCCTGATAAGAGGTTAAGGGGGAAATCTTGATCTTTTGATAGAGCTTGTGTGATTTTCATGTCAACGCTTTCTATTTCCGCTCACACTCGCACATTTACAGGCACACATTCGCAAGCTCTCAGAACCCATCCCGGAATGGAAATGTTTGCGCGTCTGCCTTGCAATTTCGCAAGCTTGTACCTCATCGTATGATTGCTGATTCTTGGTGTAATTATTGCACAGGTTTCTGAAATATTTTCCTGTTATTCGAATTTCTGAAATGTTTAGGGGTCAGCAGCTGTGATGTCAAGTTTCGTGCTTATTAGGCCCATAATGACTCGACCAACCAAGACCAACCTATGAGCTTCTAACAATGAATTTGAAATATTTGAAAGATTGCGCGACTTTCCCTCCCATCACTGTTACGGAGACAGAGACGTTTTGAAAGTTGAAGCGATTTAGTGGTGCTGTTAGGGCATTACCTCATTAAATCGTAGGAATGATGAGTTCAGGTTTAATGCGTTTTACAAGTGGTAGGAGTTTTATTGCTTCCCTGCTAGGATTTCGACCGTGAAAATGCCCAGACGTGTCACGAACATAACGTCGCTCAACGTAGGAGGTGCGAAAGGAAATGATAAGAAAATCAGATAGATGACAAGGAGAGATCAGAGAGCAGAGCAAACTGGATCGCGCAGTAATCAGTGTAATGAAAAGCCTAGTTTCAAAGGTCAGAACCAACGGTTCTGATAGTTTTATCATCGATAATTCAAAAGTAGTTTCCAATTGAATTGTTTGTTCTGTTAAGCAAGCAGTAAATCTTCATGTATAAAGTGCGGAGATGAAGAGGTTGAAGATGCATAATTACAATGAGAACTACGAAAGTAGGATAACATTCAGCCGCCACACTAAATGGAGTTCATTGTAACATGAGAAAGTGTGGGAATAAAAGAGGGACCCTCCTCATTCGCTCCGCTCTCTCATTTTAACCTAAACAATACAACGTAAAAAATTGCAGACTCTTCATCAAGAGTTTTGAATAACAGGACTAATGTGAATATTTTTGGTCGCGTAAAAGGGAAATTATCCTGAATAAATTTTGGATCAATTGGAATCAACTTTCATTTAGTTTTTCGACTCATTTTTGTGATACTACAGCTTTTCGAAAAATCAAGAAACTGATTTGTATCTCCACACTATCTTCGTGTCATCGGCATCAACAATATGAATCAATCAAAAACGCCTTGGCGGGGTGAACGATTCAAAATCTGAATTCAGTTCCAATATTGTAAAAAAATATAAAATTGGTTGGAATTGTAAAAAATTTGTGAAAAAAGTACCACGAGATACTCTTTCGTTCGTGTGTGAGATATGTGCTTTTCGGAACAAGCGGTTGTATCAATCCTGGTATTGTATGTTCGGTAACGATGATTCAGCGCACGCCTTAGCACAGTGATTCCAAATCTGTGTAGCCTCAAAGATTTAATTAAAACTGTAATACGCAAGAGAATTATTCAACCTTTTCTGTGACTCTGGCCTTAGACCGGGGAATTGATGGGGTTGCCTGATTAAATGTTGTTTAATGAAAGCACGAGCTAATACAAGGTGTGCGAAATTTGTGCTTTCCGGATGGGGCGGTTTTCAGCGCCTTTTCTCGACTATCGCTATCATTCTCACTAAGATAGCACGCCCCCTAGCATGGGCGCGCCATAAATGCAATATAAAGATAGCAGGTCGAAGACCGATACCATTATGAAAGAATGAATGCATTTATCAGTATCGTTTTCACCAATCTTCATTATCGATACTCCACCAGTTCGAACCAATCAATCGTTTCAAGTCACGCCATCGTTCCTTCGGTCTTCCTTGTCCTCTTGTCATACCATTATATCCTGTTCCATCCAATCCATCTCTAAATCTATATGTGGATATTCCATTGGATTCATGTCACATTCATTTGTGGCCTAAATAGTTGTATATGGACTCAATGTAAATTTGTATTTGTATTCTGCAGCAAAGATGCTCTCTGGAATATCGCTCGTCCTTCTCCTTTCACTCTCTACTCTCGATGCTAGGGTGACATTCGAACACGCACAAGTAATGGACAGCGTGGATCTCAGAGGAACGAATAAGGTAGGCTATCTGCATATCCGTCGTATATTTGGGGATATGATTAGCGTGGGGAAAACTGAATGATTTTTTTGCATAATTAGATAACACAATTCTGTGAGGACGAAAGCTGAACAGTTCGAATGATATATCAGCGGATAACATAATTGAGCACCACATTGCATTCATTCAGAGATGGGCTCGGTAAGAATATAGGGTCCTTTTGTTATGGCCGGACATCGACCTCTTTCGATTTCGATCAGAATTTATTTCTGTATACCCTAATGGGTGATCATCATTAAATGGGTACTATATGAATCATGGTCTTGAAAAAAATACCCTCGACGAGTACCCTCGACTTTATGCTCATTTTGTAGATCTCTTCAAACTGATCACTTTTCAAACTGATCACTTTGTGAAAAAAAGTGATCAGTTAGAAGAACTCTAAAAAAATTAGTATAAAGTCGAGGGTAATTCTACAAAATTAGTATAAAGTCGAGGGTAGTCGAGGGTAATGTGAAAATTTTTTTCGAAAGTTTATTTTCAGGCCTGATGATCTCAAAGCATGGCTATGCCGATTTTTTTCGAAATATGTTTATTCGATACTGAATTTCGAGCTCTACAAAGCTGTCTATTCGACGGGTAGCGCTTTATTTGTTTTAAAATTTAAAATAATTAAAAACTAAAATTTCAGCATTGAAAAATCAGTTTGCGATTGGATTCTAGCACCAAAATATAACGCGTTTTTATTGCCTAGGATAGTATGTTATTAAACCACACTAACCTCGGAACTACAGTCGCGCCGGAAAGTATCCGTACGATTTGAAGTTTTGCCATAACTTTTGTTCTAGATTAGATATAATTCCGAAATTTTGCAGATATGTAGCAAATTCATCGAGGATTACGATACACATATTTCGGTTCCACAAACATTTTTTTAAGATCGCATAGTGATGACGAAATCGAATTTCACTTTTTCAAACATGCATTATTCTTACATAGATTTTTTCCAGCTGGCCAAACTTTCTGACGTTGGAGATAGGACTGAGGCCTAACCAGAATAAATTTTGAAGTTGCTGCTCAGTCGCACATTCGCTGTAGCCGTCCTGCAAAAACGGGGTCTAAAATTCTGAACTCTGCTTCCAGAGTAGTTAGAGACCCGTTCAAAGCGTCAAAATGATCGCCATCGTTAATGCAGATGATTCTGAGAATATGAAAACCCTTATAATTTGCCCTCAGGGTTTTCGTCAGCACTATGGAGTCCCCGATCCGCTATTTTCGTCAGCACACAATCTCCAACTTTACCCAAAGTTAATAAAACATTTCAAAAAGTTGGAAATCAGATCTCCAGAACATGATGGACTTGTACACACAATAACAAATAGTTTCCTTAACTTTTCCACAAACTTTTTTTCGGAGGGCCATGTACTCAGGGCCACGGTGCACCTCCGAAAACGATCGCCGCGGCCAGGAAAGATATCCAAACACTCTAAAAAGTTGGAAATCATATAACTAGGACATTGTGAGCATGACTAAGCAAAAATCAGATTTTAATATGCATTTCCCGAAAAGTTATGAACCTCCAAAAAGTGCCCATGTGAAAAAGTGATTTTTTCATGCCCTGAGGGCAAATTATAAGGGTTTTCATATTCTCAGAATCATCTGCATTAACGATGGCGATCATTTTGACGCTTTGAACGGGTCTCTAACTACTCTGGAAGCAGAGTTCAGAATTTTAGACCCCGTTTTTGCAGGACGGCTACAGCGAATGTGCGACTAAGCAGCAACTTCAAAAATTTATTCTGGTTAGGCCTCGGTCCTATCTCCAACGTCAGAAAGTGTGGCCAGCTGGAAAAAATCTATGTAAGAATAATGCATGTTTGAAAAAGTGAAATTCGATTTCGTCATCACTATGCGATCTTAAAAAAAATGTTTGTGGAACCGAAATATGTGTATCGTAATCCTCGATGAATTTGCTACATATCTGCAAAATTTCGGAATTAGATCTAATCTAGAACAAAAGTTATGGCAAAACTTCAAATCGTACGGATACTTTCCGGCGCGACTGTACATACATCTCACCATTATTTTTTGCCGAATTTTGAATTCGCAAACTTTGCTTACCCGGCATTTCTATGTTTCAAGACTATAAGTCATATAGTACCCATTTGATGATGAGGACCTATGGGGGTATCCAGAAAAGATTCTGATCGAAATCGAATAGGTCGATTTCCGGCCTGTCCTGGAGTCTTACCGAGCCGGTCTCTTAACTATTGAATAATACTGCTGCAGCAGTTCGGGTTCTTCAAATTACAGGCGCGACTCGGGTGCATCTCTGGGTGCAAAGTGTACTCACCGACGAGAAATGAGAAGATCGTCATCGTTGATAACTTGGGCATGGAGCCGGACTTAAAGTGCGGTTTTTTTGCCTCCAATTACAGCTTGCGGTGTTTAAAAAAATTGTTTTGATGTTTATAATTTTATTTTTTTTAATTGTAAATATTAATTTAAAAATATTTCTCCAGCCTACTGATGATTGCTGAGATGCCCTTTGGAGATTCACTCATTCTTCCGGTAAAGATGGCCGTCATATTTTTTATGTTCTTCGCTGAAACATTCGAGAAAATCCTAATTCCTCATCCACCTATCGACGTTCACGCTCAATGTTTTAAGGGATAATATCCGTACCTAGACGCGCCGTCGAATTTATATATATCACGTGTATCACGAGTCAGTGGATGAAAAATCTAACCCAAACCAACGCAAAGCCGGCTTTTAGAAATTTTCCGGTTTTGAATTTGGCTACAGTGTATTTCAGCTACCAGATGAGTTACAAAGCTGGCGTTGGTCTTAAAATGTGTGGAAAATTATTTCCAGAAACTTTTATGTCGAACACTTTTCTGTCGGGAGTGAAATACATTTATGAAAATCGAAAAACCGATTTTCACACAAGAAAATAAATATTTTCGATATCACGCAGGAATCTTTCAGTGGTTTTTTTTTCATAATTCGAAAGAAGAAGTCGACATGTATCTTAGGAAAAAAAATAGAGAGATTTGAAGGGAATATATGTCTCCCAATTTTGGGTCGAACTGGGACATGTCGTGAAATCACAGACATTTGTGTCAGTATTCAATCTTAGAATAGTTTCACAAATGAACAATCGACGTTTTGAGTCATTTTTGGAATGGTGAAGAACGATGGAGCTGCAAAACACAGATTTTGAGTTACTCTGAAAAATCACTTTTTCGGGAGTGCAAATTGCTAAGTTTGACCGTCCGAAACTTAGAAATCCCAATCCTGCGATTGCAATTTGAAGGCGTCATTTAAAGTAGGCACCGACATGAGTAAGAATGTTGAATATAGTCCCGATGTGAACACTACAATGTGCTGAATATATTGCTGGAATATGCGATTTCGCTATGCTCGAAAAATACAAAATCCAAAAAAACGAGTTTTTATGAGATATTCATTCAGATTTGCACTTGAAAAAAAATTTCTATGAGGAATAATCATAAACCACTGATCAAAGCAGCACATTTCTCAAATGAGGAAAACAGATGATCCTCTAAAGCACTCCCCCATCTGTTGTTAAAAATAGTGCCCATAGTAAGAGTTATTGTAGTTTACTGATTATTCTTCATACAAAAATTTTTCCATGTCCCAGTTTTCCATGTCCAAAATTGGGAGACATATATACCCTTCAAATCTCTCTATATTTTTTTCTAAGATACATGTCGACTTCTTCTTTCGAATTATGAAAAAAAATCTACTGAAAGATTCCTGCGTGATATCGAAAATATTTATTTTCTTGTGTGAAAATCGGTTTTTCGATTTTCATAAATGTATTTCACTCCCGACAGAAAAGTGTTCGACATAAAAGTTTCTGGAAATAATTTTCCACACATTTTAAGACCAACGCCAGCTTTGTAGCTCATCTCGTAGCTGAAATACACTATAGCCAAATTCAAAACCGGAAAATTCCTAAAAGCCGGCTTTTGGAACAACGACCTATATTTTTCGAAATATTCTCTCTAGGACAATATAACACTATAATATTATCAATATCTGAGATTTTGAAAAATGTTCCCGGCTACCTCCACTGACTCGTGATATGATCCCTAAATCGAGCTATAGGTCGAATGCATAGCATTGAAATTAATCATAAAGCGTACATCTTTCAGCCTAGCCAACTCGGTTACAGCCTGCAGAACAAGGGCGTTCCCGATCCCTCATTCGTATTATATACAGTGGAGGAGGAATCTGGTAAGGGAAATAGTGATAATGATATCGGCGCATACTTTCGTCTCTGGTCGGTAGCGTTCGAGAAATGACACCATGGTCTCTTCATTCTTCACACTCTCTCATCCACCGATCGGTCGAGAGAGTGTGAAGAGACGGCGTCCCGAATTATGACTCTAGTCAATACATGATATTTGTCCTGAATCTGTGCCTACCAGATCAGATTGTGCCATGGGATCGAACTCCAGCCCTTTGGGTAGCCTAGTAGCGCTTCAAACCACTGCGCCACCAAAGATGCCCTCCTAAATTCCAGAAAACTACTTCACCCCGGTGGCCTACGTCGATGCTTCCTCAAATGTGACACTCGTTAACGGTGGCGGGTTCAGAATGATCACTGTGATGTCTCAGAGTGGCTCCATTCACTTTTCCGACTTCAAAGGCGACTTTGTGGTATAACTTTACATACATAAACAAATGTTCAGCGAGAAAATGATGCAAAATGTGATTCAAAAACATCATTCAAAACGCGATACAAAACAAGTGAATCAAATTGCTCAGGACGCTCTGCCATCCGTTTACGCAACCGGATTCGACTCGATCGCCACCGCTTCGCCTGTCTACACTGCAAGGTGAGAATGGATGATGATGAAGAAAATGGATGCTGTACGCAACGCTGTTAAATTAAAGTAAATTAGTAAATACGAGAGATCGATTTGAGTATATTAAAGCCCATGTTATGAGCTGCATTAATGGATTATCACCGTCGTATAATATCCTTTCTTCTGCAATATTTACGCATGACAAGAGTATCTGTGCAAATATTGTGAAAACCATACAGAAGTGCAGTTTTGAGTTTTCATCCGGAAAGTTCATCAGCGCTAGTGCCTGAACAACGGGAGCACAATAGGGTGCTGATCTATAGTTTCTAAAATTTCTGCAATTACAAGATTATTATTAGTATTATTAGTACTGTTGTTCTTAGATCGGCGTCGCTCGCACTTGCCTCTGCTTTCTCCGTATATTCCCCGATCGCCACAATTTCCTACAAGCGCAACAGCGATAAGTCGGTCATCGTATCAGGAGTCGGTGAGTTTGTGCTTTGAATCGTCTGAATCACTGCAATATATTCTTTTTTGTATCATTTTGCAACGTCAATCACAACAAACTAGATGATCCGGATAATTGTTGCTACAAAATATCATGTTTTGTATAACTTCCTGTGCACGCTTTCAGCTACACAGTCGTCCATGGGGCAAGACTCGAGCGCTGTGTACGTCTCGCCAGGTACGCAAACTTTAAGTAACTTTGTTTTCAAAAAAAAAAACATTCATAGTATATCTTAACCATTGCAAACATCTGCTGCATTTTCACTCATTTTCGCATTCAGCTGAACACGCATATTTATTTTTAAATTATTATTATTATTATTAGTATTATTTAAAATTGTTTATTATTATTGAAATTGTTTAATTATTATTATTATTATTATTATTATATAAAATTGTTTATGTTCCAGGCTACGTCGGTTTTGGTGACTCGCTCTACTCGCTCGTTCCTTCCATCACGAGCATCGGCCCTATGGTGGTCGTGTCGCGCGCTGAGTAAGTCGATCAAATTTTGTAAAATTTTATATTTTTTAAATTTTTTTTTCAAAATTCAAGGAGATTCGTGGTAATTACGATGTTTTGCGAATACTGATGGCTATTGTATACCTGTGTTGTGCAAAAATTTTCCGATCTCCTCATTTTACATACTGTCTCGCCGCTCAGACAGTGCGAGAGAGTATGCAAAATGAATAGATCGCACAATTTTTGCACACCCCAGTTGTATACTTCCTAAGTTCAGAGGTCTCTCCGTCGCCGTCAACGGCAACTACGCCATCTCGTACCAGTCCGACTCCCTCGACCTAATGGTTAACATGGATATCATGACGTATCGTGTTTGGCGCATTCATTCATGTATCATGTGTTGAATCACTATTCTTATGATTCAAAATTTCAGTCTGACCGGCAAGAATTCAATTTCGAAGACGTACTCTGATACGGAGTTCGCCATCGCACTCGCCTGGTGGAAGAAAGAGGGAAGCGAGGACGGATTCGCGATTCAGGTAGGGTAGTTGTGCTTGGATGCACCATGACCTACCGTTACATTCTGGACCATGGTACCCATACGTCGAATATACGGTGGCTAAGAAACATCCTCGTTCAATGGTGTTTCTATAATCGAAGTTCCCAAACGACCATTCCCAAAATGACGGTTCCATTATTGAAGTTCCAACATGGGTGATCAACATTAAGATCGACATCGCAACGAATCCAGGAGATTTGCCCGCTCCCTCCGTAGTAAATACGGCAACGCCCGGAAATATTGACGTAACGACGTCTCTGGGTGTATTTCAGCTTTCGTTCATTTCATTCTTTGTCATTTCGATGTTCATGCTCCTATAGAATTTGCATACTATTACAATTCGAAAGAACACGTCTCCGAATACAATTGGTGAACAAATGTGCATTGCAATCATTCAAGAAAGATGAAATGTTGGTGCATAAATGACCTTTCTTCCCGAGAACATGGTCTCCCAAAGATAACATGACCTGATTAAACCAGTCTGCTCCTTAGCCCCAAAAATTATTAGCGCTTGTGTGAGTGCGTCGTTTTGCATAAAACGAACATATGAATAACATAACGATCTGCGTTAGTTAAAACAACTTGATCTATGGAGTGCACTTCTCCTATAGTGATTTTGTAGCTTCTCAGCCATACAATGGTTGCGCTAAACCAATGATTCCGTTAGGGCATCTCCTCCTCGTTTACATGCTGATTTCTTATTAATTTTTTGATGATCAACAACGTTGGAGATAAGTTCGAGAAGGAAAAACACGAAAGGTGTGCAAGAAACGGATGGCCATAGGATAGTTCGAATAGGTTGAAGGGTTGCTTTCAAATGTAGGGTTCCTTTTAATTGATTTTATTTTATTTTTTTATTTTATTGATTCTTTTTTATTTTATTTTTTCTATTTTATTGATTCCGGAATTGCAATAGCGAGAACAAAAGAGTAGCGTAATTCCATTCCTCCCACTACCTTTGCGCGGAGCGGTGGAATGGAATTCCAAAACTGTTGGAAAACCATTTGAATAGATTACTGACTCTTCATTGATTTTCTCCACATTTCGACATTTTGCATAACGGAATTTCGAATTCTATTTGGAATTAAAATTGCACAACGCTCGTATGCGAGTTCGTTTTTGGTAGTGAGTGGAGGGTTTTGGAATTCCAATAGTCAAATAATTTCATCAATGTAACCCTAATCAAATGTCAAACAATTGACAAAAAAAGTGCCGGTCGAGGGGTGAGAGAGTGCGTAAACTGAAGAGACCGTGGTTTCATTTCTCAAACTCTATTGCATATCGAGAAACGACATCACGCTCGCTTCATTATATACACTCATTAACCGTTATTTAAGAGTGTTTTTGTTGAAGATCCGAAAGGGCTGGTTATCGAACTCTAATTCAGGTCGACATTGCAACGGATCCGAGGCTTTTGCCAGATCACGTCACAACAACCACGACCGCCAAGGCTGACAGTACGTCTATGAGTCCGTTGTATGAAACAACGCCCGACAATATTGCAGCTTCCTCGTCTACAGTTCCGATCGCTCCGACAACACCAGGAAATGCTGATGTCACGACATCTGTGGGTGTGAATCAGCAGCTCTCGCTGACTACATTCGCTGTTATTTCGATGTTCCGGCTCCTTTAGAATTCGTATACTATTACAATTCGAAACAAAATCTTCTCGGAGTTCCATGAGTCTCGGAATAAGATTATAGCGAAATATCACTTCGCTAGTATTAATTCATTCAATTATAATCAGTTATCAATAAACAAATCAATTTAAATATTTCAATAATAAATAAAATCAGTTATCAATCATATTGTTCATTCACAACTACCGTAAGCTCTCACGCCTTCAACTGATCACACTGGTCACTTGGCCCGGTTCCGCTGCAGAATGTCCCACACGGAACATGCGGGGTAGCCTACCGTATGCCACGGAGCACTTGCATTTTCCTGGACTCGATTCTGGCCAGCGTTGAAGAAGTTTCTCTACGTTCACGTCGCTTTTTCTTCCATTTTCTTCATTCATTCATTTCGTAACTAGGCTCACTTGCCTAGTCATTCATGCTAGCTGTCCTGCGAACCGTCGCGAGCTAGTTTATCGTTCTATTAGCTGAGCACATCGATTTGCAAGCTATTTCATCGTCATTGCATTCGTTTTCCGTCACATTTCACTTTGTCATCATTTCATCACTCAGAGCCCGCTCCACTGGGTCTCATCTCTTCCACCTCCGCCAACCACGCTGGGATTAAAGAGAGCCCGTCACCTGGGTCTCATCTCGACTCCAGCTTCTACCTGTACTAAAGGTACCTTTCATCCCTTCCCAGTCAATCAATAACTCCGACAAACAACCCCATTCCCATCTGTGATCTACCCCATTCTTTCGTGTTTCCCTTGTAAATTAAAGTAAATAAATTGCTTTTATTATCACACCTTGTCCTTTGCATACCGTAAAAATGAATCTAGCAATAGATTTTCCTACATGGTGCAATCGACCACTCAATTCGAACCCAAGAACTAAACCGTCCGCGTGGCAATCAACTTTCAATCACTGAACCACTCCCCAAATCAATCCAAACCACTTTTGCTCACTGGCAAACAACTTTCTCTCATTCTCAAAGCTTTTCCCATCACCCGTTTCACTTTCGATCACCTCCCAAACATGTCATCATTAATCCCAACGTCGTAATCCCTTCCACTGTCAACACCCGCCCTCGCAAAATGGGCATTACTTTCGAAACAGAGTTCACTAAGGACTATGACCTTCTCTATTCACTTATCGATGACCTCAAGCCATTGTTCGAAAAAATCGATTCGGAAACGATCAGACTCGCTCAGGTTTCAACCCATAGTGAAATCCAGTCACTGAGCACCAGCATGATCATATCCATTGCTGACGCCAGACAGATAATCACCAGTTACAGCACGGTCGTCGAAACAATTGAGAAGAAGATTGCGGACATGGAGAACGACAACGAAAAGAAAGCTACCGCAGAAAATGAGAGAGGCAGCCTTCTGAGGATCAAGGAGGGAGTCCATGGGAGCAGCAACTTGCCGATGGGAGATGTGAGTCTATCTGCTCTTATGAAACAAAAAGAGGTTAGGTATAGTGATATACTCCAATTATCGCTTAGCCGTGCAAGCGCGGTGGTGGCGTCCTCTCAGATTTCAATTTCTTCCCCTCAGTCTTCCCCTCCTGCGCTAAACCAGCAGGCACTCACTGGGTCTCACACTTTTGTCACTCAACATCAAACCACCAGTGTACAAAATATGCCGCCAAGCACTGGGAGTCTCACTAGTCCTTCATCCACTCACGCGTCTGCCGTCAACACTAGGGACTCATTGCTTACACACGATTCAGAACTCAGCGCCCACATTTCATCATCTGTTCAGTCACCCTCTCCGATCGATTCAGCATCGCATAGACCCAGTCTCTCACTTCCTCCGATCACACTAGAGAAGTTCGACGGTAGTTGGGATTAATGATGAAATGTTTGGGAGGTGATCGAAAGTGAAACGGGTGATGGGAAAAGCTTTGAGAATGAGCGAAAGTTGTTTGCCAGTGAGCAAAAGTGGTTTGGATTGATTTGGGGAGTGGTTCAGTGATTGAAAGTTGATTGCCACGCGGACGGTTTAGTTCTTGGGTTCGAATTGAGTGGTCGATTGCACCATGTAGGAAAATCTATTGCTAGATTCCTTTTTATGGTATGCAAAGGACAAGGTGTGATAATAAAAGCAATTTATTTACTTTAATTTACACGTCTCTGGTCCCATCCTCAGACCTATCGATCTCGTACTGCCCAGTTCCCTTCTCGGTTGCTCACTCACCCTCACTGATAGTGACGACTACATTCCCCCAGAGGAGGAGAATTCAAGCAGAGAAGCAGCAATCAAGCAGCTCAGACGATCAGTCAATATCGTTGATTCATTCTGGCAGAGATGGCATAGCGAGTATCTTTCCACCCTCAGAGACTCAGGAAATAAGTCCTCCGACCCACTCCAGTCAAACCGCTCATCCACAACCATTCCCAAACTCGGTTCTATTGTCCTAGTCGTAGACGAAAGTGGCACCACCCCAAGATCATCATGGAAGATGGCAAAGATTCTTGCACTCACGGATACCTCTGCCCAGTTACGCTCACATGCCGGAAGAATAATCGAAAGACCACTCAATCTTCTGATCCCACTTGAGATTCACTCATTAGAAGAATCACGCCCTGTGGCCCCTGTAGGACAAGCAACCCACCCAATGGTCACACGATCCAAGGGCGCACGCCGAAATCATTAGAGCTCACCCCCTTATTCCCCTCCCCGAGGATTCCACTGTGAATACACATTGTAATTATCACTTAATCATTCATTCACTTTCTCAATTACCAATCATTCTATTCCAGGCCCCTCATCTCAACTGGGTCTCATAAAACTCCGCCCACTCCCCATCGAATCCAGTCAATGAGGAGAAATTGATGGACCAAGAAGCCATGCTTCTGCAGGAAGAGCAGGCCAATCAAATGGTATTAATCACCACCTCACCCACCTATCATTCAATTAGATCATAGCTCATCTTCAATTCAAACTCATTTCGTAATCACTGACATCATTCATATCCAATGATTAAGTCAATAGTATTTCAATTTCACATCAAATCACTTATCATTTATCCTCAGGAGCTCGTCGAGTCAATGTATGCGCGTCTGGATCAAGAACTCGCTGACGTCAAAGAAGACATCGGTGATCTCAGAGCACTCGTCACCAACGAGTTCAAGTCAATGAAGGATGAGATTGGAACGATGTCCCTTGCCCTCTCTACCATTCTGTCAAAGATTACTCTGCCTCCTCCTATCACCCAGTCAGTGTCCACTCCCACAACCCCTCGCATCAATGTTGCCCCTCGTGCTCATTTCCGTACCCCCAACTCAGTTGATCGCTCCACTCATTCTAGGGACCGTAGTCGTTCACCCTTCACTCGTTCTTCCCCCGTCACCCAGGGTCTCAGCATTGCTCAAACTGTTCGTTGCACCTTCTGTAACTCAGTTGTCCACTATAGTGGCAATTGTACTGTTGTCAAGAGCATTACCGCTCTCCTCTCTCTCATGAAGAACCAACAGTGCACCCGCTGTTTCCGTATGATCAATTCATCTCATTCCCCCACTTGTGAGCCTGACCCATGCGTCAGGGGATGTGTGGACGGCGATGGCCGGAGCCTGCGCCATCAGCAGTGGTTCTTCCCCCTCAACCCGGACCTGGTGCCCTAAGTGGCCAAGAAGAGATCGACCTCCCCAAGGGAGCCCTGTGACCGCGTTTACTCGTTCGGCCGTATTGGCAAATCTGTACTATGTGTTGTGTCCTCTTCGTTTTTCGTTGCTATCTTGCATTTAGTTCGCTGATTGTTCTACGCCCCTACTTTTCCTTTGTTCATTCAATGCTTCACATAGCATCATCACCCTTCAATCCAGGGTCTCATTCATACCCATCACACCTTCCCTCACTTCTCTTTCCTTTCTTTCGCGCCCTCCCAGTATAGCGAAATATCACTTCGCTACTATTAATTCATTCACTTATAATCAGTTATCAATAAACAAATCAATTTAAATATTAAAAAAAGGTAAAGTCGCACCGTATATCTAGGAATTTTTATCCTGCGGTGAGCCGCTGCTAGGCTAGCAACTATGTTCTAGGCGTTTCAGTCCGTAGCGCCACCTATTCTTCGGACCTATTTACCGGCGTGATCTTGTCACGACTTCCAGTTCCCCGTCCCCCATGGGTAGGCGCCCATAAATATTTCAATAATAAATAAAATCAGTTATCAATCATATTGTTCATTCACAACTACCGTAATCTCTCACGCCTTCAACTGATCACACTGGTCACTTGGCCCGGTTCCGCTGCAGAATGTCCCACACGGAAGATGCTGGGTAGCCTACCGTATGCCACGGAGCACTTGCATTTTCCTGGACTAGATTCTGGCCAGCGTTGAAGAAGTTTCTCTACGTTCACGTCGCTTTTTCTTCCATTTTCTTCATTCATTCATTTCGTAACTAGGCTCACTTGCCTAGTCATTCATGCTAGCTGTCCTGCGAACCGTCGCGAGCTAGTTTATCGTTCTATTAGCTGAGCACATCGATTTGCGAGCTATTTCATCGTCATTGCATTCGTTTTCCGTCACATTTCACTTTGTCATCATTTCATCACTCAGAGCCCGCTCCACTGGGTCTCATCTCTTCCACCTCCGCCAACCACGCTGGGATTAAAGAGAGCCCGTCACCTGGGTCTCATCTCGACTCCAGCTTCTACCTGTACTAAAGGTACCTTTCATCCCTTCCCAGTCAATCAATAACCCCGACAAACAACCCCATTCCCATCTGTGATCTACCCCATTCTTTCGTGTTTCCCTTGTAAATTAAAGTAAATAAATTGCTTTTATTATCACACCTTGTCCTTTGCATACCATAAAAAGGAATCTAGCAATAGATTTTCCTACAAAGATTGTTGAAGAAAAAGTGTGCAGTACAATCATGCAAAAAGGACGAAATATTGAAGCGCAAATGACAGGTGCAATCAATGTGTAACATTGTGGCGGATTCCTTAACATATACAATCGCATCGGGTCTGTCTGGTTTGGGGGGGCATATCGTCGCTTCGGGTGGACATATCATCGGTTTGGGGAGATGTATCGTTGTTTTGGGGGAACATATCGGGAAATTTGGGTTTAAACATGACCGAAGGCCAAGACGAGAATAACCCTCCACCACGCATGGTGTTGCGCTTGGATGCACCATGAAGTACCACCACATTCTGGACCCTGGCTCCATACGCCTATGTTACGGCGGTTTCGAAACTATCGCTTCAAACTGTACTTCTTTTCTCAAAGTTCCCCAACGACCCTTCCCGGAAATGACGTCCCGGAAATGATTATTGTAGTTCCAATATAAAATCATACAAGCAATCATTCAGGTCGACGTGGCGACCAATCCGGGCGATTTGCCAGATCCCGTCGTCATAACCACGACCACCACGATTGGCAGTACGTATGAGAGTCCGGTAGCAGAAACAACGCCCGGCAATATTGAAGCTTCTTCGTCTACACAGTCCAATCGTTCCGACAACACCAGGAAGCATTGACATCACGACGTCTGCTGGTGTGAACCAGCTCTCACTGACGGCATTTGTTGTCATTTTGATGTTCATCGTCCTCTAGAATTTGCATACTATGACAAATCGAGTAAAATTGTTGAAGAAATGTGTCATTACAATCATTCAAGAATTACAAAATGCCAACGATGACTTAAAAGCCCGATTAAATCAGTCGGCTCATTTGTCCCAAACATTGTTAGCGTCCATGTGCGTTCGTCGTTTTGCATCAACTTCGAATGAACAATATTGATATCATCTGCTTTCCGCGTTAGTTAAGACTCTTGCAGAAGTTTGGAGCGTAAGGATTTTTCTTATCATCCTTTCACGCGTTCACCATTGAGCGATGGGATCATTCTGACTAGGCGTTGAAAAAAAGAAACGTTTCCTTGAGTGATTTTGTCGCTTGTCCTACTTGACAATTTTTGTAGTAAACCAATTTATTTTTTATTACATTTTCTCATCATTCACATGCCGATTGTTCGATATCAGTTTTGGCACGCTTAGGGAGAGAGATGGAACCTTTTATTCCATTCATGCTACGAGATCGACCTATAAATACCCAGACAACGCCTAGTCAGAATGATCCCATCACTCAATGGCGAAGGCGTGAAAGGGTGATAAGGAAAATTCTTATAGAAGGTAGAGTGCGCTATTCGGGTGATGGTCTCTTCATTTCCCACACTCTATCGGCCGGTCGAGTGGTGAGACAGTGTGAGAAATGAAGAGGCCAGCACCCGAGCATCTAATAGACGGTAAACACAGAACAGAGCTCAAAAGATGCCAGATGATCTCATGTGAGCATAGTAATGGTTCGAAATCATCTGCACCACAGGAAGATGCTAAACATGATTTGAGTTGTATTTCCTACGCTCATAGTTGCAAACACATGTCTGTGGTCGGGTCAGTAAAATGGATGTGTCATCGGCACCAGAGAGATATTAAACGCTAAAAAGAGCATTGATAAGGCGTACGAATCAAAGAGCGAGCTCAGTTGTGTGCAACAATCTGAACGATGTATCGGCTCCTCCATTTTCTTTCTCTGACCCTTGCGCGATCTATGATGCATTCATTGTATTTTATGGTATTCAACTCGAGGAAAAAACGTCGAGGAAAAAAATGTGCTAGTTAATGAATTATGTGTGTCAGTTTATGCATCCATTAAATGGTATTTTTTGAGTAATTCAAAATGGTTTTTCTTAAGATGTTATTCCCGGTGCTCCTTCTTCTGTGCTCAGTTGCTGTTGATGCTCGCGTGACCTTCGCCAAGTCGGAAGTGCTGGACAATGTTGACCTAAAGGGTGTAAATGCTATGGTGGGTTTTCAAATTTAGTAAAACTGTGTAAAATGTGTTTGTTACTGTATCATTTTCGTCAGTTTATAGTGTCATCAAAAAATCTAGTGGGATTTGAAAGTTTATTGCTAGGCCCCATTCCGATGCTCAAATGGCTGCCGAGTTTACTCTCCAACTCAGAGCGACACGATAGCAATCTTCGATGGAGCCGGAAATCAGAAGAAAAGGTGATTTACAATATGCAAAAAAATAAGGAAGGAGCTGGAGAGCGAACATTTTGCGAAGAAAATAAGGGTAGACTGGGTGAAGAGAAAAAATGCGTAAGATCAACTGAATCATTTTAGCTTGCGCGACCTCTCTAATGACGACGGCCTCCCTAATGGCTACGAGCTTCCTGTTCGTTTGCTTATAGTTTGTCGTTAGAAAATATTTGAATAATTGATGATAACGAGTATTGGCCATTTGATACAGTTCGCAACTACACCATTCATTCATACGGATGCCCGTTGATGGATCGAGTAATAATGACAACATACGAAAACAAATTCCAGGGAGGCAATTACCAGCTGAAGAACACCGGTCTTGCTGACCAGCCATTCGTATTCTACGCCGTGGAGAAGGCCGCCGGTGGGTGTGCAAAGGATTGTAAAAATATCATTATGTTATAAACCACATTATTGTGGACATAGGCGGAGCTTTTAGATGATATTCTGAGAGATTGCATGACATGGAGGCACCCCTTTGACAAAATGTACAAAGAGCTCTGATTTTTCTCCCATTATCCGTGTAGTTGTGTATAAGGTGTCTTATCTTGTTTTAAAGATAGTTTCTTCGAATTCTCGAAACTGCCTAAAAGCCGGCTCTGAAAACATAACTCGATACTTTGCAGCAAAATACGGCTCGGCTGTGTTCTACAGAACCAATACTGATCCAATGCTCCTCGAAACAACTGCTACGGGGCCTGTGACGGTCCTCTCAACTACAGGAGCCGTGACATTTTCGGCATTTGACGGATTCATAGAGGTTAGTCTTTAGTTTAAGCTCGATTCAGGAAGAGAGAAAATAGGCTCAGTTCGATTGATCACTTTTGCTAGTGATCGGTTCGAATTTAGCAAAAGTTGGTTTAACATTCGGTTAGTCAACAATAATGCATATTGATTCAATTGGGATACTTAACTGACATTGGCCTAGCAGTGTTCTCCCGCGAGTCCAGTATCGACGACGGATTTTGCATTTGCCCTTACCTAATCTTTTAGGGATATCTGCCTACTGTGTACGCAGCCGGGTTCGACTCCATCGCCAACTGTCGTGCAGTCTACACACCTAGGTAAGTATTTATTCTCCGCTTTTCCCATTTTCCCTTCACCAAAAGCTCGCGAAGATCACTAGAACGTCGAAAACAAACAAATTGACGCTCCGAGGTTCAAATTGCGTTTAATCTCACATTTAAATGCACACACTATTGGAAACTTGGATAGCTCCATTTTTGTTCTACATTAGAAGTGGCTCAATCACATCGTTCATCGCCTTATCATCGACAAAAGACTATATATGTGTAGGACATTTATTTATTTCAAAATGAATAGACTAAATAACCATTTTCCGATGGATTCAGTGGGAGATGGAATAGAGAAAACATTAGTTGAATTGTTGGAATATATTGAGAGTATAATTTCAAATTTTTGAATCTTTTCTGATGATTTCAGCTCGAAAATAACCCTCGCGTACTCGTCCATCTCCGTTCACTCCCCGATTGCCACTATCGACATCAAGCGAGGAGCATTCGGACAGTTGCTTTCGGTGTCTGGAGAAGGTACTACTTATACTTATACTTTATTCATCATGAGACTTATATATTAAATATGTGAGTGTGAAAGATGCAACAGTGGCTCACTTTGTACATAGTATTTCACCTGTCGGAGCAATGAGAACAATAATGTTGAGAGTGAATTGTCTTGATATAGAGCGCTCGGATATGTGCCTGGAGAAGGTAAACGTTTGCGAAAAAATGAGTCCTACACACAATTACGACTATAGAGTTGCCGAGTACATATTATCTATCCTCCTTACACGTTGCATTCAAATAATTCCAGTATCTAAGACAATGTTCAACCCAAACAGTTCGATCGTATCAGATGAATTGGATGAATTGCTCTGTTGTGAACCATTTTGAGGTGTTAACTTCTTCCAGATGCGCAGTACACCTTAGCGTCGGACGCTAGTGCAGTCTTCACATCGCCGGGTGAGTGACCCTTTGATGTTCGTCACTACCCTTTTTAACTGGAATATTTTGAATCAATATTTATCTTTATTTCTCGCACTAGGTCGTATTATCGGGGGGGGGGGGGGGGGGGTGACAACTGGTAAAACGACAACTGGTAAACTCGTCGAAGTTCACTTGCAATTTGCCGCAGCGACTTGGGAGTTATTTCATTGTAATCAGAATGTGCTCCCCTACATTTGCATATGTAAGTCTTGCTAAAAAGCGATCATGCGTTTTACTCCAAATCAACGTATGGAATGTGCATTTCCATGACCGTCGTATAGGGAGTCATGGAATGTGCATTTCCATGATACGATGAAACTCATGATCGCCTGGTAACAAGACTAATACATGCAAATGTATGGGATCGCATACTGATTACAATGAAACAATTCCCCGGCGACGAGTTTACCAGTTGTCGTTTTACCAGTTGTCATCCCCCCGTATTATCATATCCCGTCGATAACCCAACGTAATACTTTCCTCAATATTTTCTTCTTACCACCATTGAACCTACTGTAAAAGTATTGGAAAATGTGCTACAAGTTTGGTTTCCACCCGACGGTTACCCAAATAGTGCAATATTTCTTCAAGGCTACGTCGGGTGCCCCGCCATTCCCTCGGTCGGCGATTCTCTCTACACACTCCTTCCTCGAATCGCAGGAATTCAAGATTATGCGATGGCATTGTCCTCAAAGTGAATATTCTACACATTGTGTATTGTGTTAAAAAGTTGTTTTAGCACATTTTCAGTCCAGTCTATCAGCTTAAACCATTTTTTTCCATCCACAGACCTCTATGCCTCGTTAGGATCCCGATTCGAAAACAGTGCCCACATTTCAGAGGTCTTTCGCTCATGGTACATGGCGATTACAATATCGCCAAGGAGTCGGATGCCATCATTCTAACAGTTAACGGAAACACGAAAAGGTAAGTTCAATTGGAGTCTAAGTTCTGTAATTTTCTATCAACTCAGGTGATGTGAAACTGAACAACGTTTACTTTATCGAATTGATACAGCTATTTGATTCAAAAACTTCCTGTTCAGGCTGTTCGGTAAGAATTCCATCTCGGATAAGGAGGATGGTACGACATTCACTATCGACTTCTCCTGGACGAAGAAGGACAACGAGGACGGATTCGCGATTCAGATCGACATCGAAACTAAGCAAGGCAATGGACCTGACCCGGTAGCAACAACTACGAAATCAGACCCTGCTGTAAAGGCCACTACGCCCGGAAAGAGTGACACCACTACCTCATTAGGCGTAAAGGCTACTACGCCCGGAAAGAGTGACACCACTACCTCATTAGGCGTAAAGGCCACTACGCCCGGAAAGAGTGACACCACTACCTCATTAGGCGTGAATGGGTTTTCTCTGATTTCGTTCATTATCATTTCGTTGTTCACTTTCATGTAATTGCGATAAATTGTGAAAAAATTGAATAAATGCGTGTAAGATTAATATGGAATTTTTTTTCAGCATTTACTTCTTTCGTAATCTAGAAAACGTGATTCAAAACTTATTTTTTCCACACTTTTGGGAGAGAACGGTATGTTATGCAGTTCCTCCGCAACACGTTGAGCAGAGAAAGCAACTATGCTGTGCAATGTTATAGGCCTAGTCAATGAAAAGAGCAAAGATGTGGAAGGACGTTAAATATGATAAGGAATTGAGTTCAGATCGGAATTCAAGATCACTCAGAATTTGCGGAAACGCCCAAAACGAACGAGTGAATGAAAACAAAACCTCGCATTAATGACTTTGACTATTCGTTAAAATATCGTTAGAGCACTGGGAAACTTTGAATTTGTGTCAGATATCAAATAATACACGTCTTCCACATTCATAAATTATAGAACTTCACTCAAAACAACATCATCGTTCGATTCTTGTGGGATTTTGAAGAGATCGGTACGTTTTCGGGCGCGTTTCTGCAAAAATTTGCAGACATTCATGCGTTTTTCACGCGTCTTGATAGATAAGACACTTTTATAGCTTCTCCGCAACAAGTTAGGCCGAGAGTGCGTCCATGAGTGTGGAAGAGATTCAAATGCGTGAGTCGGCGTCGTAAAATGCGATGAGTAGGCATTTTACGCAGATCAGGAATCAAAAAGTTAAGTTTTCAAGCCGACAAGTTGCGCCGAAAGTGAGCCTATGCCCGCCAAAGTGAAGCGCCAAATGCAAGCGCAAAGATGTGAGGGCGTGCAACGGATGATAAGGAATTGGACGCAGATCAAATCGTGCTAGAGCACGTATTTGCGAAATGAGGACAACGCCCATTGTGAAAATAGTGAATGGAAATTTCCAATCTTTCTGGAATTCCTCTAAGATATTGGCAAATCAATGGGGAAGATTGTTGCAAGTAGAGTTCGAAAAAACGACGGAACTCTATTCATTCCGGTAGATAGGAAGACCGTGACGTCTTTTCTCGAACGCTCGTTGGGGGTCTGAATATTTGATCCTCAATAAACATGCATGTGTCACCGGGCCAGAGACATCAATCGAAAGAGTCAAAAAGCCTTGATAAGGCGACCGATTCACAGAACGGGCTCAGCGAGTGCAAAAGTCGCCGCAATGTCGCTTTACCTCGTCCTTATTCATATCCGAGCTATTATGCTCTTTTTTACCATTATGTTTCGTCTATCAGATTTCTCATATTGAGTATATTTCTAGAAAAATTCATAGGGATCGAATTCTTTGCTCTAGCCGATCTAGGATCCGCTCTTCCCATTTCATCTCAACATATATCCGCTTGTCAACGCCTACGGACCCTATTTCCAGACAAGTTTGGGATGCGGCTCACCATCATACTTCTCATTTCCCTCGCTTCCGTCGATGCTGGCGTGACATTCGCCAAGTCGGAAGTACTCGACAATGATGACCTCAAAGGAGTGAATGCAGTAGTAAGTGCTACTTCCTATTGGGGTGTCCGGAAAGTTCGTATATTTTTTTGTTTTTATTTTGTATTCAATGCTTTACAATTCTCAGTGACCAATGTATGCCCCCTTCTTTCTCACTACCTACCTCCAGCGATTGGGCAGGGTCTCGATTCCTCTCTTCCAGAATGCGGGTTTCTTCGAGACCGCCCAGTTCACGAAAGCCCTCACAACTTCATCTCGATTCTTGAACTTCTTTCCTTTGCAGAAGTCAGAGAGAGAGAGCGGAAGCAGTGGTAGTCGCATGGGGAGAGATCCGGGGAATACGGTGGATGGGGAATCCTTTCGATCTTCAGCTCGTCCATTTTCTTCTGGGTCATCTTCGCTCGATGTGGGCGAGCATTGTCCATCAGAAGAAGAATTTTGCCCTGGTTGAGGAGTCTGGGAGGGACTCTGATCGCGACATCTTCCAGTTGTTCAGAGAAGAGGTCGGCATTGATGCTGGTGCCAGGGGCGAGGATCTCCCAGTAGATGGGACCGAGCACTGAGAAGAAGAAGCAGAGGAGTTCCTTCTTTCCGTGCTCTTCCTTCTTCGGGACGGGCGTGGGCTTCTCATCTGCATCCACCCATTGCAGTCTCCTCACAGGGTTATCGTACGTGATCCACTTCTCATCTGTAGCGATGATGGAATTTACCCATCAAAGATTGGATCTACGATGGAGTAATTCCCGACAGACTTGAACACGATTTTTCAGCTGTTCGGGGGAGAGGTCATGGGGAATCACTTGTGGGAGTTTCGGCTTCTTCCCAGATCGATGGAGGATATCGGACACCGTTGATCTGGGAGTACCAGTATCCTTCTTCAACTCACGCACACTGGCCATGGGCTTGCGCTTCAGTGATGGAGAACGAGAGGCTGATCGAGGGAGAGAGGGCGTCCAGAGCGGGGTTGATCATCGAGACCAAACTCCCCTTTCTTGAAGCGGGAGAACCACTTATAGCAGAAGGGTATGGAGGGGGCGTCAGCTCCTTCCGACTGGGCCAGGGCAGAGTGGGCCTCCTTCACCGATCGGCCAAGACGGTAGTAATGAAGTAAAACTGCTCGGAGGTAGAGATGGGAGTCCATCACAAGAATCAATGTAGCAACTAGGAGACTGATTAAATCCTCTCACTACTCAACGTCAGAATGATGCAATACATTGTTGACAAACAGATTGCGCAATCACTGCATTTAATCGCGAACTGACTTTTTTCCGAAGCATTATACTAACTTTCCGGACACCCCAATACTTTCATAAATATATGAAATATTGATGAATGACAAGAAAAACTAACCAGAATTCATCGGTCTTCAGCTTCTTATCCGCATGGGCGAAGTAGGTCTCGGCCATCGATGTGATCTTGTCCACGAATATTTTCATCTCCTTTCATCTCCGAATATTTTCATCTCCCATTGCAATTTTAAGTGGCAACTGTTATCGCAAAAACACAATTGTTCTTCATTTCAATATAAAGTCGTTTTTTTGTGAATCATAAGTCTTGTACATTGTTGCCCAAAACTGGAGGCTGTTTTTAGACCTGTTTTTAGACCATGAGTTTGTCCTATACGTCGTCGTTTACGTCGTTTGCCTATACGTCTATACCTATACGTCGTTTGCCATTGCTCGGATGAGAATTATGGGGGGGGGGGGGCGTGACAATTGCTCAAACAACAATTGCTCAACTCGTCACCGTTTGCTTGCAATTTAGCGCTGCGACTTGCGAGTTGTTCCATTGTAACCATGTGCGCTCCCATACATTTGCATATAGTAGTCTTGTTGCCAGGCGATTTTGTTCGTGGTTTACGTGTTTCCATGTACCCCTATACGTGAAAACTCAAGTTCGCCTGGTAACAAGAATAATATATGCAAATGTATGGGGGTGCATACTGGTTGCAATGAAGCAATTGTCACCCCCCCCCCTGAATTATTGCGTCAGGAGGCTTTTGATTTGTCAAGGGAAGTGTGGCGTAATATTTCCGGCCGGAGAATTTTTGACTTTCCAGGCTTCTTTCCGATGCTCCGCTGGTTGCCGAGTCTTCTCGCCAACGCAGAGTGATACAATCGCAATCTTCGAGGGCGCCAATATAAAGAAGAGGTGGGTCATAATTCAAAATTATCTTGATAAGTATTCGCTTATTTCAGCTTGCGTGACCTTTCGGCTACTACCAAAGGCGCGGAGCTTCCCGTAAGTGATATTATGTAAACATATTAAAGTCGACCTTCATTTCACAAACTGATTCAAAAGAAAATTACTGATAACTGATTCAAAAGTAATTTTCTTTTGAATCAGTTTGTGAAATAAAGTACGTCTTTAGGGAGGCACATACCAGCTGAAGAACACCGGCCTCGCTGATCAGCCATTTGTCTTCTTCGCTGTTGAGAGAGGCGCCGGTGAGTTGCTATGCTGAAATACGCCGATATTCTGACTTCATCAGAAAGTAAAACATATTTGAAAATATGTTTGTTGATTCACAAATATAAATATTCCAGCCAACTACGACTCGCCAGTCCACTATGTGACCTCGACCATTCCTTTGGCACTCGATATTACTGCTGCCGGGCCTCACACAATCCTCTCCTCGTCCGGATCCATTAACTTCATGCTTTTCTCCAATTTTGATAAGGTTAATTTTATCTGTTTCTGATATGATAGTTTAATTACGATGTAGTACTTGTTATATAGTGAGGTGAGCAATGAGTGGGGTACTACTCTTACGTTTGAACAAATCATATGACAATACAGGACTCACTTCCCTCCGTGTATGCTGCTGGGTTTGACTCCATCGGATCTTGCAAGCCCGTATTTAAACCGAAGTATGGATAATTTCAATTTTTTTGCATTTCATTTTCATTGTGTTTATCTTTCATAGCTCAACAGAAATTTATTTGAATCATTTTTCATGCATTTATCTCTGTAAAAGGCAGCGGTAAAGGTGCATCGTATATTCGAGAGAGGGCTCGCGAGAGAACACTGCTAGGCCAGTGTCGAAGTCTCCGAGATTTGGCACACTTTGGCTTGATGAAAGCTTGAATTGCATTCCTGCTGCAATATCGACATATAAATACCCAGACAACACGCCTAGTCAGAATGATCCCATCGCTCAATGGCGAAGGCGTGAAAGGATGATACGTGACAAAACTGACAATTACAGATCACTCGTCACGCTCGCGCACACCGCTTTCCCAGTGAATTCCCCGATAGCGACAATCAACTTCAACAAGGCTGGCGGAACACTGGGAGTGTCCGGAGAGAGTGAGCGCTTGTCGATAAATTCCTGCTTGTGCATCACAAAATTATTGTATTTTCCGATCATTAGAGTGAGTCAATCACTGCTACTGCAGACTCACTATTAAAGTCGTATCTTGCATTTACTAGATTCACGTTGAACCTATGTTAACCAGTAAGCAATTACTCAATCTCAGCGTCGCAGTCAGATATTGGAGAGGACTCGAGCGCCGTTTTCGTTTCGCCAGGTGACTTATCTAGGGGGTTCTTCAGAACTGCATTTTGATGCACAATTTTTATTGTATCGATAAATGTGTAGCGACATTTTCTCCGTGGTTAAAAGCAATACAACGTAATATGATTTTTGAACGATAACATTAAATTTTGATTCAAAACAGCAATTTAGGATACGTCGGCTGTCCTGCGATTCCCTCGGTCGGCGACTCTCTCTACACTCTCCTACCGAGAGTCACGGGCATTGAACAACACGCAATGGCGTCGAATTCTAAGTGAGCCAATATAAAAAGAATTTGAGACCAATTGTGCAGTGAACGTTCACAACTTGAAGTGACATCGACCCAAAGGGATCACATGATATTTCTGTACAATTTCTTTTGAAAATGATACAAAAGTTTTTTTTATTATCTGATTGTTTTATTAAAGTGTCCGTTAGAGAAACTAATACATTTCAGCGGCCTCTCCTTGTCGATAAGTGGACACTACAACATCGCTAAGGAGTCGGATGCAATCGCGCTTACTGTCAATGGTCAGACGAAGAAGTGAGTTGTCATGATAACACCATTTTTCTTTCGTTTTGGTACAAAAAAATTATACACAATTTCAAAGTAACTTGAGTTGCCAAAAGATCGAAATAGTCGGAACAATGAACTCCACTTTCCCTGAACCTATTATTAGTCTGATCTAGTAACACAATCGACTTTTCGCTCAGGTTGTACGGCAAGAATTCCATCGCCGACAAGTCCGATAACACCAAGTTCACTGTCCAATTCTCGTGGACGAAGAAAGATAACAAGGATGTATTCGCGATTCAGATCGATATCGAGTCGAAGCAAGGCAATGGACCGAATCCAGTCACGACTCCCGGTAAGACAGACGTGACAACGTCCCTGGGTGTGAACCAGATCTCTTTGATTTCATCCTTTGTTATATCGCTGTTCCTGTTGGTGTAGAACGTTGTTTGTGATTTGATAAAAATATTGAATAAACTTAATTACGTTTCACAGAGTTTTGAGTATAATTGAACTAAAACGGATGGGACTAAATAGCGCATTACTGAATATGGAATTACTGGAAACTTGTGAATCGATTAGGTGATTCAAATATTTCATACATATTTTGTTGGTATTTCAATAGCATAGTTAGGCGGAATCGAGCGAACATAAAATCAGACGTCGCGGAATGTCGTGGGTGTACGTGATCAAAAAGAAATGTATGGGATTGAATCCAAGATGCAAAGAAGACCAGCATCTGAGAGTAGAGGTAACGCCTTGACTTCAATCGTTAATGAATTTGCAACATTCCGTGTAGATTACAACGCTGCCATGAGGCTTCCCATAATTGAAACGCCCTACCTGAACCGGAACAAGTGATACAAGTTGTGCTAACTATGCAAAGTAGTGAAATTCTGTAGTTTTCAGCGCGCCATGTCGTAGGTGTGGAGTCAGCTGTGAGAGCTGCCAGGAAGAGCCGATAAGGGATAAACGCCAAAGTTCACGTCCTTCTAAGATTAGGTGCAACGCCCAGTCTGGACCAGATGCATGCGAGAACCATGATGGTCACCTCTTTCGCTCCCCCATTTCAAAATCTTCTTTGCAAGTGACAACGAGCTTTGATGCCTCCCGCCCTGTGACTTGTTCGCTATAGAAGAATACTTGTAGATAAAATGTGTCAGTAATATGTTATCGTGAAATTTATCAAACTCAGAGTTTCATTTATCATAAGTTCCGACATGTTTTGATAAGCATGGCGATCGAGAATCTAGCTCGATCGTTGTTCACACCTCATCACATCGAACTTTCCTGAAATAGTGTAATTCCTTTCATACTTGCTCCTATCTCACTCTTTGTTGTCAATTGTGTTGAGATGTATCAGAGGAAAGGCCACTGCTATTGCATTGAGAGTCTGGCATGGATTGGATTTACATGGTTAACGCGTTTCAAGAATCAGGGTTTATGCATCTGCAAACTACCATCCAAAAGAAAGCCGTTGCGAAATTTCATTCGTGAGCCAAATATACGCACCAACATGCCGAATTCAGGAGGGATGAGCGGGTAGCCAATCAAGTAGTCTGATATGTAACTTGTGAGCAACGTCATGGCCCACGGTAATGTTGTTGCAAGAATCAGAAAAAAGCACTGAACAGTATTTATACGTACTTTCTAAGTATATTAAGATACTCTAATCATGCTGTAGCCAGCATTTCCCATTCCTGGATGCGACATGAGAATCTTCAAAATCTCTTTTGAATCAACCGATCAATTAGGTTGCTAGAATTGTATGAATATACCTGAATGAGATATCCAGAGGCGCAACATACTGAGCAAATGATGAGTAGCAGCAGGGGAATAAGCGATCTGCCTTCGAGGTCGTGATGCACAGTTACATTGGTAATCTGAACAAAAATTTTTTTTTGAATAATTAATTGTTCCTACCAAGAATGAGGCGGGCCCACTTATAAGAATCGATTCAGTTTGGGTGACATTTGGGATAAATCGAGATCTTGCTCCAAAGTATAACTACAAATGAAATGCAAGTATTGGTATGTAAATAAAATGATGAATTCATTTTTTTGCGAAAAAAAATGAATACAGCAATGTACTTACAGGAAATGCACCACAGAAGAAAATTATCAGCATCCATGTGAAAATGGCCTGAAAAATAAACAGTTCTTGTTGCATATCATACCAATTTTCACTCACTTTTATCGGTGCACGTGCTAGAATAAGGATGCACGCTCCATCCTCAATACGATTGATCACTCGTTGTTGGTAGAGAATGAGCGCTGTGGCCTGTTGTGATTATATTTCGCCGCATTTCTCTTCCCCCCCGACGTTCTTTTGCAAGCATGTTAATCATATTTCAGTAGATGAGTTTCAAGCTATTTCAGCCTGTCTGATTACCGCACCAGGAGATTGTAGATGAGGCACGCGATTTGACTGCCGTGCGCGAATCCGCAAAATATGCCCACGTCGGTGCACACCCATGCACATTACAGTCGAATTAATCAATCTCTCCTTCGGATGACATGGGTGATATTCCATGGATGCTCACGACTGTAGTATACTGTTTTGAAAAAACCCTCACCTACAAAATTGAAGTCGGACACACTGTAAACTGGCCTACAAAAGATGGTACCAATAGCAGACAATTGTTAAATTCAACGGTAAGAACAACCCACGAATTCAGAGTGATCAGCTCAAAGCCTGAGAATAGGATGAAGGCAAGCGGAATGGACAAGTAGATATTGTACATTAACTGCGACCGTCTTCAGATTAATTTACTAGACCACTATACCTTGTAGGGAAAATCCACTTCCAACGATTTCCAGACATCAAGAATGAAAACATAGCCGTTCGACAGTATTGAAACTACTGACAGTAGGGAACGCATCGTCATCGAAAAACTGGAGAACCAGTCGATCATCGCGAATAGCGGTGAGAGGGAAGGGGAAGGGGCACCTTATGTATGGCTTCGGTGGGAGGAGCGTGCTAGCCTGACTACAATTTGGAAATGCCAGCGTGGGCAGATGTGGGCGAGAGGTACATAAAACGCAGAAAAAAAGCCCAGACGGATTAGAGGACACTGAAAATAGCAGAGCTGCGTAGGCGGAATTGGATAATTTGCAGCTCCTAGAGTGTAGTCAGGGGTGAGTGAGAGGTAGAGTGCGCAAAAACTATTATTTTGATCGTCCAAAGTCTCTCATTTCTCGAACAGTCTCAAGAGTGTGTAGAATGAAGCAACTTTAACCCGTATTACGTAATTTGGAGAGTAGTCAGCTGAGGGCGAGTGAGGAAATTGGCAGGGGTCTAGGAGCTCACAGCGATAGTACGAAAGGGCACTATCGCCTTTGTTAAGAGACCGTTTGCCTAAGCATCGAGCTGATTCCGAGAGATCTGGCAGAGCTCAAAAATATAAATTGCCGTAACTCAATATTTTTGGATAGTCGAAGGTGCAGAAAACAGTGGGCACATTCATTGTGCCACTATATTATAGTTGCCGTTCGCTCCAGACGGAGTCACGTCGAAAACACATTTTTACGTATACAGTATCGATCATAAGTATTCGTCCAAAATTTCAGAGCCCTATAACTTTTGAACTGAAAGCCCAATCAGGCTTAAAGTTTGAATATAGATAGTAAATCCATCGAGGAATCTTGCGCACTTGTTGACACATCATTTAAAAAAATACGCGTATGCATAGTGATGACGCAATCACAGTACACTTTTTTGAAATGGATTGTTTCCTCGGAGAATTTTTTACTACTCGACAAACTTTCTGAGGGCTGAGAGGTGTCGTAGTACTACTCAGAAAACAATTTTCACATTGCTGCGTCTTCGCGCCTATTTGCTGCATTGCCTGTAAATTTGAGGCTGCAAACTCATAACTTTGCTTCCAGGGAAGCTAGCGACTCGTTCTCCGGGCAAAATGATCCTAATTGTAACCCTAGATGGTCCTGAAAGTTCGGTATAGATCGCTCATCATTTGCCCTCAAGGCATTAAAAAGTCATTTTTTTCGGATGGCCGAACTTTGACCGCTGACCATTTCAAGGGTGAATTTGAATCTTCCACAGAAAGGTTAAAAAACCATCAGAGAAACCATTCCCAACTTTTGGTAGGGTTAGGTTCACTTTCCGGGCTGTAGCGGTTCATTTACGGATGCGCGCTCCTCTGGCGCGCACGAAATTTCCCTACACGGTGAGAGAGTGGAGAGGGAGCGGTGTGAAGAAAGGCGCGAGCGTTCTGACAGCAGAGCGCGCTCGTAGAATGTACGCCAGGGTCTGGAAAGTGAACCTAACCCTACCAAAAATTGGGAATGATTTCTTTGATGGTTTTTTAACCTTTCTATGTAAGATTCATATTTTATGCAAATTTACCGTTGAAATGGTCAGCGGTCAAAGTTCAAAGTTTTTTACAGGCACTGCAGCAAATAGGCGCGAAGACGCAGCAAAGTCAAAATTGTTTTCTGAGTAGTGCTAGGACACCTCTCAGCCCTCAGAAAGTTTGGCGAGTAGTAAAAAATTCTCCGAGGAAACAATCCATTTCAAAAAAGTGTTTTGTGATTGCGTCATCACTATGCAAAAGCGTGTTATTTAAATGATGTGTCAACAAGTGCGCAAGATTCCTCGATGGATTTACTATTTATATTCAAAATTTCAGCCTGATTGGGCTTTTAGTTCAAAAGTTATAGGGCTCTGAAATTTTGGACGAATACTTATGATCGATACTGTATCTCATAATCGGAATGCACTAAATTTACGTGAGTAAGGTTTCGGGGTAGCATTTTGTCCTAATCACGCCTGTCTAATTCATTTTTCATGAAATATTAAAAAATTTTTTTAAAAATCCAACTTTTCGTGGACACAACTCCGAGCTTAACATTATAAACTGTCGTGACGAGTGGATTCAGAATCAATAATTTCATCGAAATTCTCGGTAAGACTTTTAAGATTGGAGTGAAAAAGTAATGCGAAAATGGGTGAAAATGAGGCAATCGCATACTCTCCCGGTGGCAGAGGAGAGGAAGGAGCGAGAGAGCGTGGAGGAGCGAGAGAGCGGCGAGAGACCGTAAACTAACAGGGATGAGAAGGGAGGAAGAGACTACGATCGCCTCATTTTCACCCATTTTCGCATCACATTTTCACTCCAATCTTAAAAGTCTTACCGAGAATTACGATGAAATTATAGATTCTGAATCCACTCCTCACGACGGTTCATCCGTGTAAAAGCTCGGAGTTTTGCCCACGAAAAGTTGATTTTTTAAAAATTATTTTAATATTTCATGAAAAATGAACTAGACAGGCGTGTGATCAGCACAAGCGTCTACTCCGGAAACCTTACTCACGAAAATTTAGTGCATTGCGATTATGAGATGTACGTAAAAATGCGTTTTCGACGGGACGCCCTCTGGAGCCAACGGCAACTCTAGGGACAAAATGGAAGTGCCCACTGTTTTCAACACCTTCAACTACCCCAAAATACATATTAGGGTGTCCCATAAGTTTCCGGACATTATGAACATTTTTCTTTCTAAGTTAGATATATAATCTAACAACATTATACCATATACTATTTGAAAGTGTGTGATACTACTTTCAATATAAATCATTATACCAGCATAGCTGGTTCTTTTGGAGAGTGCTACATATATTTGAACAAAATATTGCAAAATCCAAAAAATGATTTTTTTTTAATTATCAGGTTGGTCATAAAGTTTTGCGCGATTTTGACTAAAGTGCATTCTTGCATCTACAATCGTTCGTTGTTGTCCAATCAACGTAGATCTTTTAGTGGTAGATAGAGGCTTTTATACTCTCTTTAGAGTACACTATCATAGATCTGTCCGATCAAGGAAAAGAATAAGGCGATGTACCAAACTTCATGTGGATGATCAACGACCTGACTTTTCAAAGGATTTGATTTTCATTTAGAACGGATCGGACTAAACCACAGTAGTAAAGTATGATGGGAATATATCGTACTGGTGATGTTGAGACTGACCAGCCACAAAGGGCATATTAGAAATATGCGCGTAATCCGATCTGTGGGTTTTAATGGCACTTGTCAAGATAAATTTTGGAGTACTATATCTATGCCGACAGTTCTTGAGATTTCAATTATTCGCGATTGTGAACTACCTTTCCAGTACAAGTCACAATTCCCTTTGGGGGATAATGGGGCTCTCCATTCACGAAAATGGTTCTTCGGATTTTAGGTGCCCAATTTAGAACATCGAAATACACACTTTAGGCTTTTTTGTACTAGACATGTGGTTTGAAGGGCGGTACTTTCCTGTTAAAATTAACGAGCAACCCTTGCCCTATCACTTACTACTTAGGAATATTGTGGAGGTCGCTACTTTTTCTAGGGTGAGCCGTGCTTGAAGACCCTCCATGTCAAGTTTTTTGACGTTTTCTTTGCAAAATAATTGAGTTACAAATATCACGTTTTTAGATGAGAAAGAAAACTGGGCTCTTAAATATTGATATAATAGAGAACCATGTAAGTATTGATTACAGCGCCCATAGGTAGAGGTCACCTGCGTCAATCCTCGAAACAGGTGATTTGCTCGATAGAAATCTTATTTTTCTAAGTGCCTGGGTTTCATTGACCTCTACGAAGCCCATTTAGAATTCGGCAGGTCCCTCTTTTTGAAACTAGGTAGTGTACGCCTAGTGCTTTTTTAATAAACTTTGTGAGTCTCCATCTAAAAATTTATCTGCGATGTACAGCAACTTTAAATAAAATCTTATTTTTTTCTGAAAAATTCAAAGTTACGCAGATCTTGATTTCTCGCTTAGTAGAAATACTTGGAATATTTCAACTATATTTTTCTAAAGGTCGAACATGTCCCTATATAACGTCATCAGGACAATACGTGGCGATTTGAGCAAAAGAAAATATACGAACTCAAACTTGGGGTCCGAAATCGCGCAAAACTTTATGACCAACCTAATATTTTGCTAATGGATTTGAGTTGAAATGCAATTACAGTCTTTAATTAATACACACAGGTATTCAATAATTTTAGGCGCATTCCTGATATCTGGATTTGCTTTGCTTCATCGATACGAAGTTTGTTTTTTTGTAAAGTCTCTTCAAAGGCATTACCTGGTTACGTTCTAAAAACAACCTCAAGAGGTTGAGAAAATATTATCATCACTTTTAAAGTTGTTTTTGATACAAAAGGTTGGCGAGGGTCTAAAATATGCTCGAAAAATATGCAACTAACCCTAAAAGTGTACACTTGATTTTCGATTTTTCCATTTTCCTACTACTGGAATTACAGTATAACCGATGTTAATATATTATTATATACACAGCAAGATACTGATTATACCATACACATCTGGATCTCCTAGAATCTCGCGGACAGGTTGCAAAAAAAGAAAAACGAAGTGCTGAAAAAATGAGCATTTTCGAAGATTGCATCATCACTATGATATGGATGCATCGGATAATGGCATTATGCAACAATACACCCTCAGCCACTAACTATTCGCAAGTATTTTAAGTCCAACTCCAATGGCTAATGTAGTAGATGGATTGAAAAAAAGTCCGAGAACTTATGGGACACCCTAATATTTACAGAAAATCACGATTTTTTTACTATCCCGGCCCTTGCTCGATTCTTAGGCAAACGGCCTCATATATCAAAAGCGGAATGACGTCGTAGTTATCATCCGACCTAGTGCCCCTGACAGGGATAGTGCGGAAATAGTATACAAGCGAACGTGAAATGCACGACTGAGCTTCCCAAAATAATCAGAGTATTTATAACTGAAACATCGAACCTTGATTTTCGATTTTTCCATTTTCCTACAACTGGAATTACAGTATAACCGATGTTAATATATTATTATATACACAGCAAGATACTGATTATACCATACACATCTGGATCTCCTAGAATCTCGCGGACAGGTTGCAAAAAAAGAAAAACGAAGTGCTGAAAAAATGAGCATTTTCGAAGATTGCATCATCACTATGATATGGATGCATCGGATAATGGCATTATGCAACAATACACCCTCAGCCACTAACTATTCGCAAGTATTTTAAGTCCAACTCCAATGGCTAATGTAGTAGATGGATTGAAAAAAAGTCCGAGAACTTATGGGACACCCTAATATTTACAGAAAATGACGATTTTTTTACTATCCCGGCCCTTGCTCGATTCTTAGGCAAACGGCCTCATATATCAAAAGCGGAATGACGTCGTAGTTATCATCCGACCTAGTGCCCCTGACAGGGATAGTGCGGAAATAGTATACAAGCGAACGTGAAATGCACGACTGAGCTTCCCAAAATAATCAGAGTATTTATAACTGAAACATCGAATTTGAAGATGTCAAGGTTCCAGAATATGGGATTTAATGGAATGTCACGTATGTGCACATTGTACAAACCTCGATGAACTGATCACAATTTAGAACCGATTCCAATGTGAGATCAAAGTAAAGGATCCAAGTGTTTCGAACAATAATCGATTTCATTTGTGAATATAACAACAGAACTACTGCATGTGGGCTAGCTATTATGTTGTTTCCTAGCTGATTTCGGTGTCGCGTGGCCACAAATGTGAGCGGTGACTCAAATTAGAATCTATGAATGGCTAGTCTCTACCCTCCGTACGCATAGAGGCCATTGAGACAGCTTGCGAAATGGGCAGCTATTTAGAGCGCACTGATAGCAATTGCGCCCCAGTTTTCTCGCCCTGCCCTTCTTTACATACTACAGGCCCTTCATATTTTCTGCTTACCACTTCGACAGTACCAGTATAATCAGTACAATTTGTAGATTTCGAAATTCGGGTCGCGATATGTTCTTCTTCCTCTCTTTCTCGTAGCTCTACAAATCGAGAAATGTGTGAAATGAAAAACCGATTAATCAAAATTTTCACTCTATAATCCATACTAAGGTGCTCGGGCGTATATACGCGAATGGTTCCCTGGGCGCTCATTTCCATCATCTGCAGCACTGTTGGGGTGAGAATGTTTGCCATTTTGTGTACTTTACTCCTCATGTATCATCCCATTAATTTCCACCACTGAGGGGTTGCGAGACCGAGACTCAGAGTGGGACATCTAAAAATGAGTGAGATACAAAACGAAAGGAGGCAGTGGCTAGTATTTCTCTTCTCAGACAGTGCAATTTGAAGTGACAATCAATACAAATATATCAAAATAAAATATTTTCGATTTTGAGATCGTTTGCGTCATAATCGCCGTGGTTTTGGCTAGAAGAAAAAGACGCCAGCAACAATTGGCACAGGTGAGCATTTTCATACGAAGTAAACTCGAGGAAGCACACAACACAACAAAACAATTTATTCTGTAAAATCGCGTATCGTGGGTGCACCCTTTACCTTAACTTATTTGTATCTTTCTCAGAGCAATCAGCAAGGCGCGTCTCAAGCCAATGACATCGTCGTCAGCATGCCGGCAACAGATGACGCTACTAACAACAAATATTGAAATAACTTCGCCGAAAATTCTGATAAATCATTATTTCATCACTGGAGCTCTTTAAGTACGAAAATGTTGATTGGTGTAAATATGCACAAACATGGCTCAATTCTAATCAAATTTAGATCATTCCCACTTTTTCATCATTTTTTTCCACATTTAGCCTCTCGTCATTCGATATTGTACTTCTCACTACTATCTCTAACACGTCCTTCCTCATTTTTTCATGTCTCTCTAGTGCGTCTGGAACCGATATCACTTCCGTTGCCATCACTTCCATTGTAAGCCTCATATCACCAGTCCGCATGTTTGCTTTCCCCGTACATCGTTATGTTTCTCATCCCATTCCTTTTTTCATCTTTGATGTCTGGGGACAAAATGACTCAAACCGATTTACCAATGTACGATCACATGTTTTACCTCTTGCCACCAGTTCGCACTCTCATCGTACCCGCTCTCAATCTAATAACTGACCGCTTCGTCCCCTCTCCCTCTTTCCTCTATTGGCGATCAATGATGAGAGGTCAGCAATTTGAAAAGAAAATATTCGACTAGACAAGGAGGCTTTGCTTCCTGGCTAATCGGTACTGGAGCCATATAAAAATTATTAGACTGCCGTGACCGCATCGATTTCAATTAGAGCTCAAGAAACAATACCAAGGTCTCTTCATTTTACACACTCTCTTTCCAAAACCTTTCTAGAGAGTGTGGGAAATGAAGATACCAAGGTTACGAACTCTAATTTCAATCACATAAAAGAACGTCAACTCCCTTGCTGTGCAGAATTCGACGTTTGTTTATGTTTTTGACAAAAAAAGACATGATCAGAAATGGATATTGTTCTGAGGAGAATAAACAAACAAAACATGTACAAATTTGATGAAAATAACTGAAATTTGTATTTGTAAATGTGTTCAAAATCAAACGACTGTCATTTGATCAATAGTTTGCGTAATAACTTTCCGTGCTGTCGTAGAATCTTTCCTGAAAAAAAACGATGCCAATATGTTAATATAATATTGTACCTGCTCCCGTTCAGCTCGGAAATGCGGCAGGTGAGAAGACTCTTTACGAAACTGAAATTCATCGTCAATTTTTTTTTTTAAATCCAAGTACTTAGTAAATTGTGGAGTTCGGGAAACGAAATAATTCTCTGTTAATTCTGAACACTGTCTTGTTCGTGAGATCGTTTCTCGACCCTAATAATTAGCCGAAATTTCGCTCACTCTCTGTATGAAGACATGCAGTATAGCGTTATTGTTGGAGCGAACAAGGCCATGAATGAGACGCACTTAAATAGCTCAGGTTTTCCACTAGCCAACCACTCTCGTGTCACCACATCGCACTTCTTGACATTCGGATAATCATAGTTACTTTTTACATATTCTATGATTGTTTAGTGCGATCCGGATAAGTATCATCAGACGCGAAACTAGCCTCAGACATGAAATGTTCCTGCACTGGCGAGCAAGCGATGCCAAACAGGCATGTTCCGTAGCTGATTGTTGTACCGCTGAAGAAGACGGGCAGCAGGGCTTGGAGAGTGAGCACCGGAAAAATGAATAAGGTAAGTTCACATTAGAGATCGTTATCTGTCTCTTCTTGAAAATACAAATACTCAAATTTCGAACTGTAAGCAAAACAACATGCGAAACTCTGGCAATAGTTGTCCTTTTCTTATGCCCGGGTCGACTATTCGTTCGAGTTACATCAATTAAGCAATCCTCACCTTTGTTAGCGTCCTGTGCATTTTCGCAGTCCGCTCGCTCATTTTTTCAGCGTGCTCACTGAGCTTGGCAAGCACCTTACAATGATTTTTGTATCAATATTTTTTTTGTTTTTTTGCATCACCTTTCAATGCATTTTGTATCGCATTTATCGTTGTTTTACCTTTCTTCGAAGGATGCAAATGATAACAATTGTCGGCCCGCATGGCATTGTCATAGAGAGAATTGTGAACATTGTTTTCACTTTGAGAATGGAAAGGTGTCCTGAAATTTTGGTACATTTATTGACTTTTTCTAAATTCTGCCAAGATCTGAGTTTCTTTTATTCTGATTTATTGTTTGTTTAATCATTGTCACTGTCGAAGGGAATAACCGTACAGGAGAGAGAAAAAGCGAGATAAAACATATATTTTTACCTTGACTATCGCTCTTGTAGATAATTTCCCTACGTCAACACTATTGCTATGAATACGTAAATACGTAACGGTTTCGCACCTTCGATCACATATTCATCCAGTTCGTATTCTGGTCGATCTCAATTGTTCCCTGACCTCACTCGAGTCATCGAGTGTGAATGCGAACGATGTCTGATATGCATCCGTTATATGGAAACTAAGTCGGATGAGAACCAAAAAAGTAACAATCTCCTGTCTTCCCGCACTGTCTATTTTTTGCTCTCATACATCGGGTTCTCATCCGACCTAGTGTCGTTAGGTGATCCACTGTTTGAGAAAGCAGAGCAACACTACCTAGAGGCCGTACAGCAAAGCATAGAGCTCTACGTAAAAAGTTACCCCCCAAGGGACATAATTTCATAGAATTATATTTTTTGCTGTATTGCATATGTTTCTATCTATCATTAGATACTCATATTCAAAATCAATGATAAAAATTCACCAAAATCATCAAATTGGGTATGAATACAGCTAAGCTGACGAAGAGAACGGCTTTGTGGCTGGGAGGAGGCCTGAGAATATAACAAATATACATTTTTCTCAAAATCACATCAGCCACATTGTTACTTTACATCAGCCGAGCTTAGAGAACCATCAAATTTGTGCAAGCTATTTTAATTTACCATTCATAGTTGCCCAACACTGGCGGCGGATACGACAAGAACTTTGCACCTATGAATAGGGTCATGGGGGTCGCCGCCGGCGTGGGCAACTATGATGCCATTACATTTTTCATAGGACATGCATTTGTGATTTTCCTTTAACTATCCAAGGTTGATTGCACATGATACGAATGGAGCTAGTATTCGACAGCCATTAAGCAACCCTAAACAATGTTTTCCCAAAAAAAAATGAAAATTCCCAAGCTGGAAAGAAGATTCAAAGTAATCACATGGAAGTAATACAGATCGCAAATCATGTTATTCGGAAAATCGTGAGAGAACTCAAGAGATTGTAATGAAACTTGCTCACCAACGTGGTTTGCGAAACGAATACATCAATAATTAAGGATGCTCATCTGTCTAAAACATACAAACGGTAGAAGAATGAAAGCGCGATGAGAAACAGGGACTGGGAACAGCATGAGACCATGATTGTGAAGAGGGAATGGCAGAAGAATCCTTAATTGGGGTAGTTAGATTTGAGGCGATTTGAATAGATAAATTGCGTTTCTTCAGGGTCACATGGACGATTCCACACACTAGAGCTCGAAGTTCGGGTAATCTTCTCTTAATAGCGTAATCATTCACAAAAGTAACATTTGCTAGAGATCGAATATGATAAAGATACGATTTCCCGAATTTAGAACTCGTCAGAGAGAGAAAAACATGTTATGTCACCTGAGATTAGTCTGCATGGTCCGATATACACGTAGGCGAGAAAGAGCCGTACCGGAACTGGTCTGTAGAAAAAGGATATATTTACAGGATACAAAATCCACCTTCGAGTTCCAAATTCGGGTATTCGTCTCTTCATTCTACACAATCGCTCGAGCGGTTAAGTGCCAAGTGATTGGGAAATGAAGATACGGTGACTCGAATTTATAACTCTAGTTTATAAAAACTTACCTCGCCATGCTCAGGAGCATACTAGAAGAACTCAACAAATCGATAATTGACGAAAACATGAGCAACACTTTGTAGGAACTGGAAATATATAGAGTTAACGGGAAGCAATATGTCTTGCATTCTAGAGTTCGAGAAACGATACCAATTGTCTTCATTTAATATTGTAGCAATAGATTCAAAAAAAGACATTCAGATTCTTGCAGAACTCAGCAACGACTAATTGGTAATTTTCTATACGAAAGTGTAGAATGAAGAGACGTCTCATAAATATTATCGATTTCACAGAACAATTAGCGGATAAAAAATTGGGATCTTGGCGTTAGCTGCACAATCACCACTGATCCCTATTCAGACATAACAGAAACACAAATTCAGTTACGGTCTCACAATCACATGGATAACAACGAGACGAATAAACAATATGTTACTTACTTTCGAGGCTCAATTATTGCAGTGGATGTTAAATGGACGCGAGTTTTTTTCGCCCTTTTTCCAAAAAAAAGATGAATTGGCATTCGCTTTAGAGCCCCAGTTTTCCGCAAATCCCAATATTCGTGTTAATTGTACAGAGTCGGTTGTATCATGAAAAAAATAATGATTCGATGATAACAGTGCCTGAAAAAGGTACAAATTTGCGTATTGCTTCCTAACTATCGCGCATTGATTGGGCAATTAGATTCATTTAATTCAAAGCCAAATTGAATAATGGTAAAACTATGACATTTTTACGCCAAATGTCGGCTTGCGATGTGAATAGTATAATCGTGAAAATAATTTAGTGTACGAGTTTAAATATTGAAATTGTATGTAAAATGCATTTCCTGATGCATTTCACTTGTAATTCTTACGTCATAGTTGGAGGTATACATTCTTCAATCGTCTTTTTAAGCATTATATTTCGAATGTTGGAGAAAGGAATACTGATTGAATAAAAAAGTGTACAATACGTAGTGTAGACATACGTAGGCGCTGTTTCACAAAACATGATATTGCAAATAATTACCACATGTATCACGAGTCAGTGGATTAAAAATTACCACCCCGGGAACATTTTCAAAAAAATTGTTCCTGATTTCACCCATATTATAGTATTTGAATATCTTAGACACAAGTTTATATGGGTCATAGGAAAAATATGGGTCATAGGTCCCAGAGCCGGCTTTTATGAATTTTCCGGTTTTGCCCCGGCTACGCTGTATTTCAGCTCACAGACGAGCTAGAGAGATGGCACTGGGCTCAAAATGTTCGGAAAATTATTTCCATAAACTTTTCTGTTGAAAGTATTTTAGAAAACTCGGAAAGAAAAAAGTTATGCCCAAAAAATCGTTTTTCTATGAAGAAAACAATTTTTTTCTCTACCTAGAGGTGGCCTTGTCATGGATTTTCTTTTCAAAAATAGTAAGTAGAGGTCATTAGGTACACAGCAAAAACACTTTCGAAAAACTCAACCATGCCTTCAATGTGGATATTTTTGGTCAAACATGAAAAATTTGAAAAGTTTGAAAATTCAATTTTTCCTAATCTCCACCAATTCTTTCTCTTGGACTTGAAATAATGTTAGAACTTCATCTATTGTTTAAAAATCATGCATATATTGTTTTTGGACATTTACAAGTGAGAACGGCGAAAATCTTATAATCGATGGAATGCCTTTTCCCGGTGTTCCATAATAGTTTTCATTGATGAAGGTGGGCAAATCCATTCAGCCCCGGGACTGGGTGGCGAGATGCCAGTTAAGGAACTACATAAACAATTTCAGAGAGCAGCGATGCCAAAGCTTAGAGTACACAGAAGATGAGGAAGACAATGAGGTCCATGTGGAGGTGTAAGTGGAACCCCACTTTCGCCGTTCTCACTTGTAATTGTCGACAAACAATGTATGCATGATTTTTAAACTATATATTAAGTTCTAACATTATTTCAAGTCCAAGAGAAAGAATTGGTGGAGATTAGGAAAAATTGAATTTTCAAACTTTTCAAATTTTTCATGTTCGACCAGAAATATCTACATTGAAGGCATGGTTGAGTTTTTCGAAAGTATTTTTGCTGTGTACCTAATGACTTCTACTTACTATTTTTGAAAGAAAATCCATGACAAGGCCACCTCTAGGTACAGAAAAAAATTGTTTTCTGCATATAAAAACGATTTTTTGGGCATAACTTTTTTCTTTCCCTTTTTTCTTTCCCAAAAAACTTTCAACAGAAGTTTTCAAAAATACTTTCAACAAAAGTTTCTGGAAATAATTTTCCGATCATTTTGAGTCCAATGCCATCTCTCTAGCACATCTGGGAGCTGAAATACAGGATAGCCAGGTGCAAAACCGGAAAATTCCTTAAAGCCGGCTTTGGGACCAATGACCCATATTTTTCGAAAATTTGCGTCTAGGGAAATTTTCTAACACTATAATATGGGAGAAATCGGGAACAATTTTTTTGAAAATGTTCCCGCACACCTCCACTGACTCGTGATACACGTGTTACTCTTCTAAGAGAATCATTCGTGCCTAAGAACGATACAATGGCGAAGATAGTGACAATCTCATCTTCTGGTTCCATTCTCAAAGAAGATGCCTCCATCGATGGCGCAGTACTTAGGGCAGATTCCCTTTTCTCCACCCCGTCCTGGCTTGCCATCAGAACCACGATCTCCCGGAGTACCATCAGATCCGGGATTTCCAGCAGGTCCAGGTGGTCCTTTAGGGCCAGGAGGGCCAACTACACCGGATCCTGTAACTCCATCGGGGCCTGGTGGTCCGGCAGGTCCGGGAGGTCCAGCGGGCCCGGGCGCTGCCGATCCGCCAATTCCGCCCCGTCCAGCAGGACCAGGAGGACCCATGTCTCCGGGCTGTCCGGGGATTCCAGCTGGGCCAGGGGGTCCTTTGGGTCCAGGAGGACCAGACCGAGAAGGTCCTCCGCCCTGTCCAGGTGCACCGGGTCCTCCGGGGTTGCCGGCATGTCCAGGGGGTCCAGCGGAGCCCGGAGGCCCTGCGGGACAGGGCATGCAGGGAGGAGGAGTCATTGGGTTGCAGGGAGTAGATGCGGACGTACCGTGCAAGCCGGGCATGCCGGGCGTTCCGGGTATTCCTGAATGAGTAAAGATAATGCTAGACTCAGATAAGATGTAAGTTATGAATAACGTACCGTTCCTTCCAGGTCGTCCGGGAGGTCCGGGCGATCCAGCCGGGCCGGGCTTGCAGCATCCAGAGTGGCCTCCACCACTGCCTCCAGTAGCATACGCCTGAAAGTGTAGTTTTGTTGTCGAATCAGTTATGCTAATTTGGTGACGTAATGCTATGACGTAATGCCAACAATGACGTAATGCCGCCTTTGATATATCGGACTCTCGGCATGACTTCATAGTTCTCATCCGACCAAGTTCAGATAATTTCAAGCTGTTACCGTACTTGTCTGACTGTTCTGTTACGTGCGGTGTGATCCCTCGCTGCGTTCAGTTCGTTCAAGATGCGCTCTGTCGAACCCTGCAAACAAAGGGAAATGTGTTGTTCACAATTTTCCGGTTTCTGTTCGCACAGCCGTTGGAACTACCACCACATATCGCTTTCCCTTTCAATTTCTCCCGTCAGGATATACCTGCATTCTTTCGATCATCCCTCAGTTTGAAGTGTTTTTTCCAAAATCGCATTAGAATTGGGCTCATGTGTCTTAGGGCAGCTACACTAGTGTAGAGAGGTCAACTTTAATATACGTTACAAATTGTTCTTTGCTGGTTTCCCCCTAGCTTTTCGGGGAGTGGCCGCACGTCACTAGGTCGGATGAGAACTAGGACGTCATTCCGCATTTGATATGTCAAAGAGGGCATGACGTCATAGTTCTCATCCGACCTAGTGTCCACGTGTGCTAACCTTGCAGAAGGCGACGTCTCTGTTGACGGATCTCTTGATGGCGTGGACGTAGTGGACCACCATCGGGAGCGTCACGAAAACAGCGAACACCGTTACGACAGAGAAAGTGATGGCTGATGCTGCAACCGTCTGAAATATTCGGGAAATAATCTTTCATTATGCGCACAAGAAATAACATACGGAGAATTCCATTGATAATGCGATTGGTTTGGATAATCCGTATCGATGATCGTGTCTGGAGGCGTTAACCGAGTAACGTCGTTCGGATAATGGATATTAATTGCTATCCCTATTGCACACTCTCTTGCCGCTCAACCGGTCGAAAGAGTGTGCAGAATGAAGAGACAGTGACAGGAATTGCGCACTGTTGTATATAACCGCGCAGAATATCGCTGAATTCTGTGCGGTCCCAACGACACTAGGTGGATAAGGGCGACATTACGTCATAGTTCTCATCCGACCAAGTGTAATCCCAATTCATGCTTTTGTCCGCCCAAACACAAAAATTGAAAATATAAACGAAATAAAAACAAACATCACCTTGTAAGCCCTGCACTTGGCTTGAGTGACGTCGTCTTCCATTGCTCCAGTTCTTACCGGAAAGAGTAGATTAGAACTACCTGCTGATCTTACTTCTTATCACTTCCTTTATACTCTGCCGCGCTCTGGAAGGGATATGGTTACCCATCAAATCGAACCAGTTTATTCGTCGTACATGATTATTACATACATCACTTTTTAGTTTAGTTTCTTCTTCTTTATAATTGAATTAGTTTGCAGCAACATGTTTACAACCCAACGGAAGAATATCCGAAGAATTAAATCTAAGTAAAAGTGTATTTCCTAACAAACAAAGTATAACATCATAACTGGCCAGTTTAGGTTTCCATATTTTGTTATTCAAATTGTATTCAAAGTTACAATAACATATCCTGGATTTGTAAGAGCAAAATGAATAACACTGCTTTGCTACTGCTGAGATGACTTTCTCGCAGTGAAGGATAAGTGGACGCGAGAATGACGGCCATCCGTTTCCAAACGACAGGATACATCTGCATTCGCTTCAGCTCCAATGGCGTTTGCGAGCACATCCCAATTTCTGATCGGATCTAGTCGTTGCATATGGGTAGTTTTCAGTTCAATCGTAGTTGCATGCATCAATGATTTCGAAATCAACAAACCGATTAAATCGGTACCTGAAAGTATAAGACAAAATTTCATATGCCAAACTTGAGGCCTAATAGTTTTACTTCCATGTAATACATCCCGGCATATATTTGACATTTTTTCTTACGTGCAAAGTCGGTAAGTGAACTGAATTCGACTATAACCCGAGATGCCGGGAAGATTTCTATGGCATCCGGAATAATTAATCTGCTGAAAGAAATGGAGTTCAATATCAAAACTACTCATGTGAAAGCTATTAGGTTTTTTTTTTAAATTCACGAATATCAAATTTTTAAATTTTTAATAAATGAACTCACGCGGAATGATCATGTAGACGGTCGACATTGAATCGAAGCTCTTTTATTTTAATGTCGCCCAATGAAGTTCGCAACTCCTCGAAATTAACATACGTGTGATCAGTTCGAACTGGTATTTCAAATTTCCCGATATGCGAGCATCGATTAATGAGTTGGGTGATTCGATTAGTCATCCAGGACGAGGCCAAATAATGGAATTTGAACATCTACAAACATATGATTAATTATGGAAAGATCATGTAGGGTTTTTTTATATTACCCTTGAAAATGTTTAATGAAAGGTGTTGATGCGTCTTACAGTTTCGCACCATTAATTAATGGGGATGGACAGATACGCACACGGATACTGTTGTCACGTACCGGTGCCCAAGTTTGCCACTTATCCAGTCCAAAATAGGTTGAATATTTTTGAGGAATTGCCAAGTGCAATTCCCTATATGATTTTCCGTAACTTGTCGAACGAAATAAGTCAATCGGTGGAAGCCGAGATCAAATATCGAGGTGCTCAAGAGCCAAAGAATTCCATCGATATGAGATCTAGGAAATTGTACATATTTTATTAAATCAAGTTTTTAAGTAACCAATGTGTTCATTTTCACATATTGGTTTTGATGGATTAGTCGTACCAGTCTCATGCTCTCGATCATGTCGTCACCATTACTGATTATTTTGCGAATGATATCGGAAGGCAAGCTGTCGATATTGAGCGCATTTCGCGAAGTATACATATCCGAAAGTACCTGGAAATTCGAAACATTCGAGAGGAAAAAAACAACCAGAATGTACTATAGGATGTATATATGTATAAATATATATGTACTATAGGATGATGTATATAATATATTACGGCGAATATTTCGAAAACTATTGGTTAATCAATCAAATATGCTCATTAGCCAATCGCAAATCAATTAGATGAGCAACAAGCACGAACAATTCAATTGGGGAGTTGAGAGCTGAGCATAATCAAACTGATTGTATTCATAAGAAATTTTTAAACCGAGGGGGTGATGTGGAACTTCTCATCAATACGTGAGCACGCGATCCGACTGATAAAAAGTCGAGATGGAGAGATTAGAAGCATCGAGGGAGGAGAAAGCGGCGGCATTAAATGATCATAGCAATATGGCTTGACTCGGCAAGTACGATAAGGGATGATGGGACTTCTCCCATTTCATCTCATTCTCATCAGCTTCCTGAACCGACGGCTCAAATAAGGCTGTGTAAAATGAACCTGGCTCGGTTCGATTTAAATATTTCGAAATTAGTAATTTCGAAAGATTTATGGAGCTAGAGAGATGGGAGAGAAATCCTACATAAAAATAGGAGCAGCAAGCGACGATTTTAATTCAGCACTCAATGAGGCATGAAATAGGGCGTATTGAATCGCATCGACGGCCGGAAATTAAAAATAACGTATGATCAAATTTACCGCGATTGTTACTGAATCTGTGTGCATTCACTAGAGTTAGATATTCGGAAAATCGCCTGTTCATGTCACAGAATCTCTAAGCCAATTGAGTGCTAATACAGAGTGGTAAAAGGTGAAATTGTTGCCTGAAAATTGCACTATATTGACTACGTTCATGTCGCACCTTGTACATAATATGATAGCTGGATGCAATGATTGAGTGTGCTTTCTGTGATGGGTTGAGGAGTGATACAAATAGAAGAATGCCGCAAAAGTGATGTGCATTCACTGAAATGAACCACGTGGTTACTGAAAAAGTGGCGGGCTTTTTCGAAATAATAATTTGCAATAAACACTTCGCCCAATACGTAACGTATGTTTAAAAAAAACGCACGGGACGTGCTGAATTACAGAGACGTCCGGACTTGAAAATAATCGCATTAGCCTCGAGAGAGTCTAGGGTGGAATACTGAGGAGAAAATATAATACTCGAGTACGTGGAAAAAATCGAAAACGCGAATAGTGGCTAAAACGAAAATTTAAAATTCAGAAAATAGCAGCTTTATATAGTTCGTTATTGGTTGTCTCTTCATTCTGCCGACACTCTTGATCATTCGAGATATGGTACAGGTCGAAGACAACGTGGTATTATTTATTGATTTATCTGTTCCTCGGTACATATAGGGAGCAAGTATAGTTACTATTTTAAATACACTTAAAGAAATAATATAATTCGAAGTTGTGATAAATTCGATACGATAACATTTGTTTAACGTGACTCGTTTTATTCTACTGCTTCAATTTTCGACAAATTGTATGGACAAACAATTATTGTATGTGAGCAATGGGCAATACATTATGATTGATATCGTGCGCAAAGTAAAATTAACATTGTCGTTGATATCATGTGCGAAGAACAAATATTTGTCGTGAACGTGAAATTCGAGCTCGTCTGCTTCGGCTTTCCATAAATGACGTATTCAAGCGATCATTGCAATTGGAATATCAGAGAAAATATCCAAAATATAGTTTTTTTTTTCAAAAATGTTCTAAAAGACCAGGTAATTATCGAGATTAACATTCAATTTTCCCAATCGTTTGAAGTTTAGAAGTTGGAGAACAGCCAATGCTAAACTCACTCACCTGGAGCATTTTCGAAATCTGCATTGACATTATATTAGGTTGGTCGATAATGAATGCAAGATTTTTTTGTTCATAACATTTTTATTTATAATTCAACAACACACAACAATCAATCAACAATATAATCACCATTGTACTGCACAACATTGGTCCACCTATTGGGCAGGTCATTGATGCCGTTCTCCCAGAAGAACGATGGACTCGAAGAAGTTGGCGACATCGGTTTTCAGGTGGTCAAAGTCCGCGAAGGTTTTGTTGCGTAGGAACAACTTGAGGGCCCGGAACAAGTGGTAGTCAGAGGGTGCCAAGTCAGGAGAATATGGCGGGTGGGGTACGGTTTCCCAGTTCAGTTCGGCAAGCTTGGACTGAGTTAACTTTGCTGTATGAGGTCGAGCGTTGTCATGAAGCAGGTATACTGTAGTTCGTCTCCGACGCTTCTGTTTCATCGCAGCGGCCAGATTGTCCAGTTGAGTACTGTAGAGGATAGAACTGACTGTTTTCCCTTGAGTGAGCAGGTCATAGTACAGCATCCCTTGCGCATCCCAGAAGCAGCACAGAAGAATCTTCTTTGGATGGGGGTCGGCTTTGGGTTGCGTTGGCGGCTCTTCTCCTCTGGGGATCCAGACAGCGTGACGGGTACTGTTATCGTAGAGGATCCAACTTTCATCTCCAGTCACGAGGTCTTCTAGAAGCTCCTTCCTGTGGGGGCGAAGGAGGAGAGATTGGCAGATGCTTGTACGGGTCATCCTCTGGCCATCGGTGAGTTGGTGGGGCACCCATCTGGATAGAACTTTGTGGTAGCCAAGCGTTTTGAGGTGGTTGACAACAGTACTATGGACGCACCCAAGTGTGGTCGCCAGTTCACGGGTGCTTGATTCCGGCTTCTCCCTTATGGCACGGAGTAATTCAGAATCATCGGTGGTGATTGGGGGACCAGTGGAGTGTCCGCTTTCGAGATTCGTCTCTCCTTCCTCAAAGCGATTGAACCATCGGTGTACTGTGCTGTAGGTAGTCACATCCTTCTTGAATGCTCCGTTGATGTTAGCAGTGGTCTTGCTCGCGTTGGCTCCGCGCAGCCATTCGTAATAGTACAAGACGTGAAGTTGGTCTTCGGTAATGTCGGTCATAGTTTATTCTACCTTGAAGCGGCCGCTTTTATATATCTTTAGGGGAGTACCTCCGAGAACACTCTAGAACATTCTAGAGTTGGGAAATTGCCAACCTGCAAAAAAGCGGGAAAATTAAATTTTTTAAAAAATCTTGTATTCATTATCGACCAACCTAATAATTATCAATAGTCGATATAACAGGTTGGCGAGCCGATGTATGCGGCTGAAATGAAATCAATGCTTACAAGCGTTACTACATACACGCGCGAAGTAGCGGTGGAAGATTGAGAAAAGAATGCAATAGGAAAGTGAAGAATAGGGATGAGGCGCAATCTGAATCAATTCTGGCGGAAAGGGAGAAATGACTGAATAGAAACTAGAGTTCGAGAAACGATACATGCTATCTTCATTCTACACACTCTCTCGTTGACATACCGGTCGAGAGGGTGCGTAGAATGAAGATGGCATCGTTTTTCGAACTCGAAGAGTAACAGCGAAATGCAATGGGACGATGAGAGTTAGTGTAGAGAGAAAGATGAAGGGATCAATAGAGTTATCGAGAGGCATAGTCGCATTGGATTGACGAGGCAGGACTGAAGACGCAGATCGGGAAAGAGCGCCGTGAGATTGAATTCTGTGAGAGTTGAATACGGAGAGGTGGAGGGAGCTTGGATCGATTGAGGAGAGGAGGAAGGAAAGAGGAATGTATGTTGGAGAGCACAGAATGAAAAAGGATGGAGAGGGAGTGGCATAGAGAGAGAATGAGGAGATGAGGAGAGAGGGAGAGATGTTGAAGGGAGATGTGTGTGTGGGAGGGAGAGGTGTAGTGAGTGGTATCAAAGATACAATTAGAGAGATGCAGATAGCGCTTTGAGGCGCGAACCACATTACTTAGGAGAATGATTCTTCAGCCCTTTTAAATTCCCCGGACGTCTGGTTGGTGTAAATTATTGATAAGTAGCTTCGAAATGTCCATGTACACGTTCAAATCAGAACATTTTAATAGCATTTTTTCAGTGTATTAATGATATACTCTAGAAACCTGCAACGAAAATCGGCACGACAAGGACAAGGCAGTGGACAGTAATTTACTTAAAGAATTTACCTTTTCCATTACAATCTCTTCATCCCATACATACATTATTTTTCGGAGAAATGTGCAAAGATCGGCTTTAATAGGTCTTTTTTTGAATTGCATTAGATTACAATTGGAATCCTTAGTGCATATTTATGAAAATCAGATTCATCATATTTCATATCAGACATTGTTTCAAGACAAAAACATATTTACAATTTATCGACATTTACATCATGTGCTACATAGAATAGTTCTGAAGTCGTCGAAGGCCGATATCTGTCTTTTTCAATTCATCCCTTAAAACGACATTTTCCAGGGAGAATATTGATCAAGGGAGATAGTCAACATGATTGAAAACAATGGTTTAGCATACCTGATATAATTCGAGATTATAAATTTATCTTGCCAACCGTTCGTTGCAGTCTAGCAGACGAAAAATAGACCACTACTTCAATTGAATATAGGTTGCTTTTCAATAGATTATTTCATTATTTTGGAACATTCATCTATGATTTCCTGGATGCAGCTTCCACAATTGTTAATGTACATTCACTTGCCAACTATGGAACAGTTTGACGAGCCGATTTAAGCGGCTGAAATGTGAACAATTTGTCATTATGTCATCAGAAGACGCTTGAGGCGTTAAAAGAACAACAACAATGCAAGTGGAATAGGAAGAATAGGGATGACACGTAATCTGAATCGATTGTGGCGGATAGAAGCGATCGAATAGAAACCCTGAATGCAATGTGATGACGGGAGAGAGAGGGATAGAGAAAGAGGAGGAGAGAAGGGAACGACGAATTGGAAAGGGAGGGGAGAGAGAATGCGTTGAATCGCATCGACGATCGGAAACGAAGAAATGCGTGTGGACACACTTTTAGTTAATTACTGAATCGGTTATTACTGAATCTGCTTGAAACTCTTGCGTTCACAAGATAGCAGAGCTCGAGAAATACAACCACAGTTCTACTCACTCTCTCGCCATTCGACCGGTCGAGAGAGTGTGTAAAATGAAGAGACGGTGACCCGAATTGCGAACTCTACAGGATAGCGTGATTCGGGAAATCGCGATATTGAATTAGCCGGAGTTGCATACGAAGAGACGCCCTGATCACGAATCGATTGAAAAGATGATTGAGAAAGGGTTGAGTGCACGTTTGATAGCGTACACACTCGAATAGGAAGATGAGAGACAGATTGATCGACTGTTTTCACATGACTAGTTCAATCAAATACAATCCAACACTTGTTGCAGATTTGCCGTGTTTAAAACATGCTTCCGTTATTCTTATTCAAAACATTTTTTCACATCATGTCGATATTTACGTCAACGATGCGAAAAAGAGATGCATTCAATAGAGAGGAAATGGGAAGTGCCATAATATAGAAGATTCACATTCAATTGCAGATTTCACTGAATGCTGACAACAACTGAAGAGAAAACGAGACAGCCTCACTCCGTAAGTTCACCAAAAACGTATTTTGTCAAAACGTATTTTGTGAAAATACTATACTATGAAATAATATGAAAGGTGCTTTTTTGGTTTTCATCCGGTGGTTTCTCGTCCGATCTAGTGTTCATCGTCGCGCATTCATATTGTTGTGACAACACGTGATCTGAAAAAAAATCGAAGCAAGGTTTTCCTCGCTTGCCTATTTGATCAGTTGGATCCGGCATTCTCTTCACTTTCCTACTCCATTCCCATTGATTATCCCAATCCTCCTATCCTCTCTGTAATCCGATTTTCTCTGTATTGATGTGTAAAAAATTCAAAGGAGAACGAAATACACGTGTTCATGAATGAAAAACCACCCCAGTATCCAAATGTCGTCTCTGGCTCAGCTAGAATAGCAATGGCATACGGGAGAACTTTTCTCTGTCATGTTTTCCTTTGAATTTGTCCACAGCATAATTCTCTCTGTATCAGGGTACAACATGGATGGGTCACGTCCGCTTCCATCATACACATCAATCGATTTGGAATCCGAGTTGGCCGATATCTTCGCTACCAATCTCAATCCTCATATCAAGTATGGCATTCATGGAGACGGAGAGGGCACTAGGCCCGATGAGGAATATGACGTCAAACCGCCCTGACACGTCATAGTTCTCATCCGACCTAGTGCCGGCAGAGATTGAATGAGAGGAGAGTACAGTGAAGGGAAAAGGAAGAATTTCGATCACGTGTTAAAAATTTATGTTAACTAAATAAATCTAAACGTAGTAGAATGTAATCAGAATGATAATGCGGCAATTATAAATGCAATAAATAAGTGAATTGAAGGGATGCAGGCATGAGTGGTTTCTATTCGAATCGAATGGAAAAGAGTGCTCGTGGAGTGTCAATGCACCCGCCCCCTCCTATCTACCCACTTCCCGGTACGTATCGTCGTACTAATTGTCTGACACTCTCCAAATCTCATGTTCTCTCGCTTTCTCTGACCGGCGAGAGAGTGTGTGATATGGGGCGAGTCAGACCATTACTTACTCATCGAGATAATGTGATATCACTAGACTAAAGTCGTGGAAAAAAGTTGAGGATGTATTTGATGTTCCGCAGTTTCATAAAGGTACACACTTAAAACTCGGATTATTAGGTGGGTTCTACTCGCTAGTTCGTCAGGGAGATGAGATTCGAAATTGGCGGAATTCAAATATGTCCTCTTCTCTTCTACTTTTTCCACGGAATGCTAAGTGCACCCCGTTCGCGTTGAACATCTCGGTTAGGGAAAGTGAAAGAGCATGCAATTTGGAGAGAATCCGAAGATTGCTCACTGCATTGTATTCCCTTTGAGAGGAGCATCCTGCGGGGAGGGAGCATCCCTTCCCTTTCTCATCTCGAACTGGACTCATCCTACTCGGCCTCATCTTCTTCGCTCTTCCCCTGCTCATTCTCTTCCTCTTCCTCCTTCTCTCTTCTCCTTTCCAAATCCCTAACCCCATCCACCCTTCCTTCTCCCCCCTTCTCTCCTCTCATTCGCATAGTGAACCACACTGAACACCAACCGACTACACTGAATGAAGCCACTCGTGTTCCATTGCATGACCATCACATTTGAACCGATACTATAACAGTTCCGCTCAAAAAAAATAGCAACAACGGATGTTTTGACTAATTTTGCAATTAGTCAAAACATCCGCAAAATTCAGATAGAGGGAAACAGTTCTGAGCGTACGATGAGCAATCCATAACCGGGCTGCAGTTTGTATTTTCAATTCCGAGTGTGAAACCGCCCTGTGTGAATACACAGCCATTGATGATAATAATCCACAATTCAACCATTCGTCCCTATAAGAAACTTTTTCATCTACAAGATCGACTTTAAAAGTTTTGTGTTATGTACTGTATTCACTGAAACTCGGAATGCATTCTTAAGAAAGCAATTATCATATTTATTAGGTTGGTCGGAAAGTCTTTGTCACTTTTTTTTCAAAACTTTGTTTCTTTGAGGAAACAATAACAAGAGGTAAATTATATGTGTCATAGTTATTGACAATGTGTGCCCAACGTACCTTCAATGTGTTTATCCCCTTCCTGTTTAACCCGTCTTGGAGCGAAGCAAAGTGATACATGTGAGCCGACTCGAGACTTTAACGGGAAATTAAGGTTGTATATTTCAGGGAATGGGTCAGGCTTTCGAAAGGCCTATATTCTGAAGGGGCCAATTCAGGAGAATACGGGGGGCTGGGGAGAACCATCCATCCATATCCAGTCAGTTTTTACTTGGCTTGATTGGAGACATGGCGACGGGGGTCATCGTGCTGATCATACACTTTCGTGTCCTTCAGGCTTGAACGATCGACTGACTTCTTCAGATTCTGTAGTTATGTGACGCACTTGGCCCCCGTAATTGTCAAACCCTCGGTTAGCAGCTCCGATTAGATCGTGCCATCCACTTCCCACCACACAGACAGCATGATTTTTTCGGGGCGAATTACATGTTTGAGGACATCCTGTGGGGGCTCTCCTTCTCTAATTCACTGGGCTCTCCTGTGGTTGGTACTATATGGGATCCCTCTCTCATAAACGATTATGAGCCGGTTCGGCCATCGATCCCCACCGTGGAGGGTGAAGAGGATCATGGAATCGTCGACTCGGTAGTCATGGTTGGCTTGGCTCAGGTCATGAATACAGAATACAGAATACAGAATATTTATCAGGAGTCGCAAAGTTGCGCTGATCAGGCTTTAGGTGGTCCATTCTTCATCAGTTAAGCTCCACCATTTCCTGCCCTTCCCTCTTGCTATCTCGTTTCTCCATCTCTCCCAAGGTCTTCCCTGTCCTCTGCTGTTAACTCTGGTGTAAGGGATCCATGTTGTTAACCTCCTTGTCCACCGTTCGTCCATTCTTCGGATCTTATTTGCCCAGTTCATCTTTCGTCTAGTTGCTTCCTCTACCCAGTCAACGACTCCTGTTTCCATTCGAACTCGTTCGTTACTCCATCGATCCATCCATGTTACTCCAGTCATGCGCCTCTCCATTTTTCTCTGCGCAACTCGCAGCACTTGTTTGTCTGACTCTCTCATTGTCCAAGCTTCGCAGCCATAAACCACGGTCGACATGAGACAAGCGTTGAAGGCGCGTTTCCTTATCTCTCTGTTGACAGTCGCGTGTTTGAGTAAATGGCCAATGTTTCTCCAAGCGAGCCAAGCACACTGGATCCGGCGTTTGACTTCAATTGAGGGGTCCAATGGGAGGGAGAACTTGAATTCGGGTATTTGTTCCTTCATAGAATCTTCGAAGCACATCGATCAAACGTGAATGGATTCCTTGGGTTTGGAGAGCTTGCCAAACGGCTGGCCATTCAACGCTATCAAACGCTTTCTTGAAATCTATCAGTGCCAGGTGAATGGGTATTTTGTACTCGGTGGTTCTCTCGATAAGTTGATTGATGGAGTGAATGTGATCAACAGTCGAGTATCCAGGTCTGAACCCTGCTTGGCTGGTATCTTCTGCCTGTTCTAGCAGTGGGAGGATTCGATTGAGAATAGCTTTTGTCGCGATTTTGCATATAACACTCAGTAGGCTGATCGGACGATAGTAGCTGATATCTGATGAGTCTCCGCCTTTGTGCAACAGGGTTACTCTCGAAGTCAGGAATTTCGGAGGAATTTCTTCTCCTGAGAGAATCCCATTGAGCATCCGCGTAATCAATGGAGTAACTGCGGCTTCAGACAGAATGAGCATGTCAGGCTTCACTTTATCATCACCAGCAGCGTGCCCGATTCGGAGACTGTGTATTGCATACGAGATTTTTTCTCTCAAGAAAGGCAGGATAGGCTCTGTTGACGGCGTGATAGCGAATGGAAGAGGCACTTTTCGAGTATATAGACTCTCGAAGAATTGTGTGACCGTACGTTCAGTGTATTCTTGAGAAGCTGTGCCTGTATTTGGGTCTTTGAAGAACATTCGTTTCCTTGTTAGTTCATTCTCTTTCGTCAATCTTACAATACTCCTCCCACTTCTGATCGCCTCTAACAATTGCGTTTCTTTTTTACTCCGAATGTCCTCTATTAACATTGCCCTGGCAGCTTTACAACATTGTACGTATTCCACTGCTAATTTTGGATCGCCTTTCAATAAGTGCCGCTTTTCCAGTAAACTTCGTGTGCCTTTTGATATCTTGTGTCGATTTGTTTTCTCTTTCCAGCAATCAATTGATGTAGTCTCCGTGAGTGCTATAATTGAATTGTAAGCTGCAGCCGCGTCTTGAGGTTCGCATATTTCCAGATCGCTCAGGATATGTGCATTCCTTCTGTATGCTTCCCTATCGAATTCCCATTTCTTCTTTCTGTCTTTCTGCCACCTCCGCATCCCTCCGAGATCCAATTGAATCCGTATCATTCGATGGTCGCTATCAAATTCGAACTTGTTGACAATTTGGCAGTTTGAGACAGGAGCTGATTGTGGTCCTAGTATAAAGTCTATTTGATGTTTGGTTGATCCGTTCGGACTGCGCCAGGTCCACCTTCTCGCCTTTCTCGATTTGAACCACGAGTTCCAAACTTTCATTCGATTCCGTATACATAATTCGACTATTCTCCTTCCTCTATCATTCATCTCTGCGTACGTGTAGTGTCCGACGATCATCTCCACTCCTGCTTCTCTCTTGACACGAGCGTTGAGGTCACCGATGATGAAAGGACGGAATCCTTGCGGGCACGCTCTTATTGAGTTTTCTACTTGGTCGATGATCTGGTCGTATTGCTCATCAGTAGAAGCGGAAGTGGGGGCATAAACGACGACAAGATACAGTTTCAGTGTGGGCAGAGTGAGCAGCGCCACCCTGTCACTTACACCTGTAAACTTGATCGAACTAGCCAGTCTATCTCTGACCACGAAAGCGACACCTTTATGAGACTGGGTGCCACCACTATGGTACAGAGTTGAAGAAGAGAGGGGTAAGCATACCGTCCCTTCGCCCACGATTCTTGCCTCGGTGACACAGACGACGTCGTAGCGGAGTTTGGCCAGAGCTCGATCGAACTCCTCTTGACGTGTCTTCGAAGAGCGTGAGCGGGCATTGATGTTGCCGATGATGAATTTTTGCCGGCAGCCCATAGCGGTGTTACGACCCCTGCCGCACCACTGGCACTTGGGGAAGGACCTCCCGGTGGAGGGGACGGAGGAGGAAAGGCGAGACCGCACGTTCAGGTCATGAGGGGTGAATCAACCCCCAATTTTCGACATTCCAAGGGTTATCAACACTTCTCCTACTATGGCATGATGGACCCCAAGTGTGATGCCCATTTTACGGACAGTTGGGAATGGGCTCGTTTCCGCTACTTTCTTCAACGTTTGAAAGTCCATCTCAATAGGTCTCCTATTCATTGAGGGAAAAGTCGGGTTATTCGAAGCGATATAACCAATTCCTCATGGCGTTGTAATGTGGGCATGTGTGTCATAAAGATTCTTTAGTAGGGCCTTCGAATCATCATTGTGATGTTGGATAGGAGGAAGGAAAGCAGAACATGGCTGAAGTTGATGTCACTAGGATCATACATCGTTGCTCTGTTAGAGCCTGACTGAAGGGAAGGGAATGGGAAGTTGCTTACTATAAAGGTCCCTCACTGATTGTTATTCACTAGAAACGATGGAAAGCCAAAGGGTATTTGCGACGAGCACTGTCAACACAAATCCATAGGCAAAGACTATCAGACCAACCTGATACTTTTCCGAGATTTTTAAAGATAAACAAATATTTACAATTAATTGACATTGACATCATGGGCAACAAAAAGAATATTCCTGAAGCTACGTCGAGGTCTTCATAACCGTAGTATATTCCTTAAAAACATAATATTTCCATCGCGAATTGATAAAAACATGGGAGATGCTGTGCATGATTCAACATCTGGAGAAATATCCTTGCAATAAACCTACAAACCTGACATGTTTCAAGGAGATCATTAGAGATTTCCTATTGTCCTTTGCAGTCTACCAGATGAGCAACATAACAATGCTTAAATCGCATTTATATATTTTTAAAATTTTTTTTTAATATTGTTTATTTGTTTTTATTTCAAATTTGGGTACCTTGAACATATTCCAAAACGAAATCCGCATCGTAATTGCTACTTATCAATAACCTATTAGCATATTTTGCAAGCCGTTGTAGGCGGCTGAAATGACTTCTTTGAGTTATCACACAGGCATTAAAGGTGACCCACAATTCAAAAAAAAATAAAAGGAGAAAGAAAGAGGCAGAAGGGGGAATGACACGTAATCTGAATCGATTGAGGCGAAAGGGAGAAGAGTTATAATTGCGATCGCACAAAGTCGCGATGAGAGGTGGGGACAGAGAAAGGAAAAGGGAGAGAACGAGATAAACACGGAGGAGAAAGAAAGAGGGTGGGCGAGAGTGAGCGATTTGCAGGTAATCTATAGAGTAGGGTTCGATAAACGACACTATGGTCTCTTCATTCTACACACTCTCTCGCCGCTCGACCGGTCTAGAGAGTGTGTAAAATGAAGTGACGAAGGCTCGATTTACGAACTCTAATATAGAGTGTGCTGAATCGCCATCAGAACAACGAGCGCTTGGACACTAGGTGGGATAAGAACTATGAAGTGATGCCGCCTTTGATACATCGAGTGTGGCATGACGTCATAATTATCATCCGACCTAGTAACAGACCGTGAATCGAGCACTAAATTTCGCTCTTGTGTGCCTCTCAAGTGGCGCACAAGTTAACTCCAACCACGGGAGCCGTTTTTCGTATATTTGATAGACTCCCATTTTAGAATAAAGTTGGGAACAACGGGATTTTGTGTGAATCCAACTATGAATCTGCCAGAGGTTCGTGCACACATAACAGTGTTCGACGTTCGAATGTGGAATCGATTGGAAGAAAAAATTAGTTTTATTTTATACAAATATGCTCTGGTCACGAATCGATAGAAGTGAGGAGCAAGAAAGGATGAATGTAATGCCGTGGAAAAAAGGCAAGAAGAGGAGGAAATATTTGAATTCCCGCATTTTTGTATCTCGGCAGTAGAGCAAGCGACTTGAAATTTTGTGATATGAGGTATAAAATCGTTTGACATGCGAAAAACGAAGGTTCATGTCCCTAGCTCTACTGGAAGCCGAAATACGAAATTAAATTCAAATATTTCTTCTTCTCATTGACTTTTTCCACGGCATATGTTGAAGAGCACAGTGGGAATACAATGCAATGGAGAGGGGGAGAATAGCGAGAGGGGGAGTTATAGTGCGCTACATCGAAAATATAATCTGGGAGAATCAGAGAAATCATCAAACAGGAACAGGAGCAAAGCTTGTGAAGTAAACGATTTATTTAATTCCATACTCAATAAACTAAGGGCAATTGGATTGGGGAGTAAGTATTATTGTAAACGAGCAACATTCATCTTTCTTCAAAATATACTTTGACATTTATGTCGTGTGCGGATATGAATGATCTTGTGCTAGTATTGATTTTATTTGTAATATTATTAAATATTAATCTGGAGAAATCTAGATTAAAATCTGGAGAATCTGGGCATTACACTTGCCTATCATTGATTTTGCAGTTTGACGAGCCATTGTAGGCGGCTGGAATGCAAACATACTTATCGTTATCATCACAATAGCACGTTAGAAACGAGAAATATGAAACTGGGAGAGGAGGAATATTGATGACACGTAAACTGAAAGATTGAAGCTGAATGGGACAATCGATAGAATGGTGATCGCACAACGCAATGGAACGATCAGAGAGCGGGGAAAAGAGAGAGAAAGGGAGAGAAAGAGAGAAATGGAGGAGAAAGATGGAGGGAGAGAGCGGGCAAGTGAGGCGATAAAGTGTGTTGAATCACCATCGGGAAAGACCACATTCGCATCGATCATCACCGCACGCTCTTGTGTGGCTCACAAGTGGCGCTCAAGTTTGGTCGCCACTCCGGGGCACGTTCTGGTACTCCCCATCGAGTCCCAAGGGGTTAGTAGCACACAATAGTGTTTTTGATCACGCTTTATTAATTTCACAAGATATTGGAAAATATGGCAGGGTCGATTGGGGGGGAAACAATCTATCGGAGTTGAATACAGAGATACGAACGGAGCTCTGGTCTCGATAGAAGTGAGGAGGAAGGGAGGATGAGTGAATGGTGGAGAGAGAGAGAGAGAGAGAGAATTGGGGAGAGAGAGAGGGAGGGGGGGGGAGAGAGAGAGGGAGGGGGAGAGAGAGAGAGAGAGAGAGAATTGGGGAGAGAGAGAGGGAGGGGGGGGAGAGAGAGAGGGAGGGGGAGAGAGAGAGAGAGAGAGAGAGAGAGAGAGAGAGAGGGGGGGGGGGAGAGATGAAAGGCACTCCTGAGAAAGAGCGCGAATCACAGCGTCTACCGGAGACAGGAAAAAATGTCGGCGTTTCAGTGGAACTGATTGATCGAGTTGCATGGAGGATTTCATACAGGACGAGGACGAAAAGGAAATATATACATTATGTGGGAGGACAGATGCTATCATGACATGAGTAAGCGAGATAAACGAGCATTCAAATTAACTCTGATCGATTCAGAGACAAAAATAGCACGATGAGATGCTATTACTTGAAATGCGCGTAGGAGTCTTTAATCACATTCTCATTCCATGCCATTAATTGGTAGTAGGGTTCTCTTATTGGTATTGTTTTGTGTCATTTTCAGAAATCTTTCATGCACACTATATAGCTCCTATGTATAGCGAACTTGAAACATATCTGAAAATGATTCAAAAAGATAACCCTAGTTGATAGTGACTTTATTTTTAGCTAATGAAGTTATACAAAATTCATTTATTGTTGCACGAATTTCAAAAAACATGCAATCAAGATCGTAAGGTCAATGCTAAAGAATTGCGAAACACCGTTGCATTCCAGAAGGTGTGCAATCGATTATGTGTCGAACTGTGAAGCTGTGTGGCGATTGTGTACCTGTAGTAAATTTATGTGAGCTGAGCTTATAGTTCGGATAGCCGTCTCTTAATTTCCCACACTCTCTAGCCAATTCACCGCTAGAGAAAGTGCGTAAAATGAAGAGACAGTGACCCCCGAAGTTTTAACCCTACATTGATGCTCTTCCTAATAATATTGACTCACATTATTACACATGTTGTAATACACATCCTCTGAAGACATTGCTACAGAAGAGACGGTTTAGGCGTCTGAAAATTGCGTTACGAATTTACGGTTGATAAATGCGAAATGGTCGGCAGAGAATCCAAAGTTTCAATTAAACATAATAGGTTATGAGCTGTAAAGGCATCCCGCGACTCTATTAATTGTGCGAGGACAGCGAATGGTTACACTTATATCGAGAAATGGGGAACAAAGGAATGAGAGGGCGTTAGAAAGGGCAGAGTGTGACGGAATGACAGAAAAAGATGCAAGGAATGTGATGTCGTTGAAAAAGATACGGGAAGTCGATGAAAAGGAGACGTGCGTTCGTTGAAATGTCGAGGAAAAGAGGGATAGGGTGTGTTGACTCACAAATGCGACGGAAAGAGAAAAGGGCGCATGATATCATGCTACTGCTTGAGACCTATGCTCATTGCATTCACAAGTACGATTCCATTAATAGATTTAGTATATCTTAATTAGAGTGCTGGAAGGCAATTTTTTGCATTTTTTTTGCATTTTTTGCATTTTTTCTCTCGAAGGCAAGCAATTTTTTGCTCTTTCCCCTTCATCGTTCAAGCCTTCTTCATATTTTACTTTTTTTTCTAGCGTTCTTTGTCTGCATAAATAAGCTGAAAATATAAGTAATCAATTTTGAACGTTCTTTTGTTACGAATAAAAACCCCTGAATGAGACCGATTCTTCAGCGGGTCTAAATTTCAAGGACGTATGATTGATGTAAAACAAATGATCGAATAAAATTATTTGTTCGGCATTATCCTCCCTGCATGTTGAATCCGACTCTTTTGAAATGCGTAAAACACAAACACAAAGACATAAGATTGTATTCAATATTTTACTATTATTGCGAAAATAAGTACATTATGCCACCTCCTAGCCGCCTAAAGGCGTCTCGGAGGTGGCATGTGTTTTATCTCTAGATTCTCTATCAGAATTCACATCATGCTCGGTATAGAAGCAAAGAAAGTGAACGCAAACAATTCTGAGTCGCATTTCAAAGGAAGACGAAAGCCCTGATTATATTGAGGGCATTTAAATGGATGAAGAGGCCGGATTACTCTTATATTGGGGGATGTGGAGCAGAGGAATGGTAGTGCGTTTGAAAGGGTAGAGTGAGACGGAATGGCATAACGAAATGCAAGGGGTTAGATGAAAAAATAGGGAAGTCGATGAAAAAAGAGACGTGCGTTCGTTGAATGATATCATTCCACTGCTTGAAACCGGTGCGCTTTGCTCTCATTGCATTCACAAGTACGATCCCAATAGTCAAAAATTATTTTATCTTACTATTTTCAAAACATTTATAACAATGCGATCTTCATACAATACCAACAATTCCTGGGCTTGAAACCGCAGCATCTAGAATAAATTCGTCGACATTGTTTAGTCGCGGGAGCCAAAAAACAATATTAATATCGTAAGCTCAATGTAAACGACTTACTCAGTACCATCTCGTCTCTGTATGAGCGCGCCTATGATGATTCATCAAAGTGTGTGTGCGGATTATCTGAACAATCTGATAAATCTGTTGAACTACAGTTCTTAGGTAGTTCGGGTTACCGTCTTTTCCAACACTCTATCGCCGATCCACATATGTCGAGATGGTATGTAAAATGAAGAGACGGTGATCAGACTTATGAACTGCATTTATCCCCTTGTAAAATATTTGCTTACATTATGTTTCTAGTGTATACATTGAGTGTCCACTGAATATATTTTGTCAGTCGAGACGGATTAGGCGTCTAAAAAATTGCGTTGCAAATTTACGATTGATAAATGCGAAATGGTCATCAGCAAATCGAAAGTTTCATTGAAACATAATAGGCTATGAATAGTGTTGGCAAAAAAAAAACGAAATGACTCCCAATTGTGCGAGGACAGAGACTGGCTACGCCTATATCGAGAAATGGGGAACAAAGGAATGAGAATGCGTTAGAAAGGGCAGAGTGTGACGGAATGGAAGAAAGAGATGCAAGGAGTGAGAGGGTCGTTGAAAAAGATACGGGAGATCGAGGAGAAGGAGACGTGCGTTCGTTGAAAATAACTGTGCAGGGACAGACAGTGAGATGAGTGTGCTGAATCATACATGCGATCGCGCAATGAAATATGATAATGAAAAGTACGGAACAGTCGGAAAAAAATGAAGATCAATTCTTGGTTTGTGTACCGTACCACTACTAACATTTGAAACCAGTGAATTCATTCTTGCACAAAAATAACAGAAAAAAAAACTCAACGCGTGGAAAAAAATCAGGGATAAAAGCCGATTGAGAGACAATCGAATCATATTAAAGAGGCAGAATGGAAACCATGAATTCCGTCATAGTAGATCAAGTAAGACAGTCCTGCTTGCAAATCGATTGGAATGAGATGGAAAGAACAAAGAGTGTGTGTTGTGAAGCATAGAGTGTATTGATATGAAGAGAGAGCGCGAGGTGATAGAGAAGGAAACGTAATGTAAGGGCTCTTCAGAAACCGAATCTTCAGCGGGTTTGCATTTCAATTAGGTATCGTAGATGAAAAAAAGTGATCGAAGAAAGGTAGCTAATTTAAGTTCACCAATTTCATTTGCATTCACGATTTCGACACTTTTTGTAATGCGTGCAACATAAATAGGATATATTTTATTCATTTTATAACATTTATTGTGACAACAAATATCTTCTCCGTCGATGTTCACATCGTGCGCTGTGTAAAAGCATACAGGTTGCTTTTCGGTGATAAAGTTGGATCGTCTTTCTTCTTTTTCGTTGCCTTAAATGTGCTAAATTAATCGAAATATCTTTTGAAGCACATACTCACTTTCTCTAGGACACAGTTCTTTTGCGTAGCTCAAATGAGTCTATGTTGAGAGTAACGTCATGTCCTCCGAAGATATTTACGTCATGGGCAAAGAAATGGATTGAAAGTCGTTCTTCCAGTAGTATCTTCCGGTTCCCATTTTTGGCTCGGAAAAAAATGTTTTTTTTTTAAATTTCATTTCTGAAGCACAAATAAATCACTTACTTTTAAACACATTGCGAATAACTCACCCTCGCATTGTCGTGTACGTTTTGAATCGAACATCAAATAGTTGCTGGAAGAACCGTTTTAGGCGGCTGGAAGTACGTTTTTTTTTAAAGAAATGAATTTATTTCGATTAAAATCTTGGGAAAATGCAAATGCGAAATTACTACGAAAAACAACGATTGAGGTGCAGTGGAATGACATTTATTTAGGGACCGTGATACAAGCTGAGACGCAGGCGAGAAAAAAGAAAAGCTGATGAAGAAAGGAGAAAAGGAGATAAATAACGGCACCGACAGTGTTGATCGATTTGTGTGACTACGGATAGAGCCGAAAAAAGTAATACGTACGCGAGAAATCGCATTACGTAACATAAAAAGAGGAGGTGGAGGCGATCAAATGCTGTGGTCGACTGACTATGTCGAGGCTGTGGTCGACCGCTTGTATTTCTCTCATAATCTCTTTCTTTCTTACACACTCTGGTACACGTACATTATCGCACATTCTGCCAGTAATATCGTTTTATATTTTCGTCCGCCTCTCGGGGCGACGAATACCCAGAGCAATAATACAAGCACGAATAAAAATAGCGCCTATCGGTTCGGTCTCCTCCTTTATATGTGCAATCCGACACTTTTTGCAATGCGTGCAATGCATTTACTCACTTTATTCAACATTTTTACAATCATTGTGGCAGCACATGCATGCACAGTAGACATTGACATCATGGGCGCCGTAAACCCGCGCGGATCTCACTCCCTGGTCCAGAGAAGTACGTCCTTCTGTCGTCTTCTTCTTACTTGGCTAAGTTTGAATTTATTTAATCAAGTATGCCTTCATTTTTTGATAACATCTTTATTGGTCAGATCTCACTTTTCCGACGGGTTAATCTGTGTATGTCTACTGCTTCTTTGTCCACAGTTACATCATGCGTATAATAAATGCGTAAATGTAATCCGGGTATGCCAGATCTCCCTTTCCCCGTGATCGGCTTGGAATACATGTTTACCTGAAGTTGAGCTAATTGTTCAATTCTTTCACATTGCGCAGCCAAAATATTTGTGTATCACTTTTCCTAACATTACGAATCACACCAAATTTGCCTAATAATATTGCGAAAAACCTCACCTTCAGTCGTGTCCTTTACATTCTGCATTAAACATCACTAGTTGCTCGAAGAACCAATTTAGGTGGCTGGAAAATGCGTATTAGAAAATAATGCATACAATTTGATTAAGAGCAACATGCGAAGGCGAAATTGCTACGAAAAAATACAATGGTTGTGATGCAGCTTATCAAGGGGCTGTGATCGCAGCTGAAAACTGGGGTGAACGAAGGAAATATGATATGGTGAGATAAGAGAAGAGAGAGACTGAGATAGATCGTTATACCGACAGTGCTGATCAATTTACGAAGAGATAAGAGAGAGTCGATCAACGGTCGAATGATACGAAGCACAACGGTAAGCATCTTTCAACCTATTTTTTCTCGTATTCTCTCCTCTTTGTTTATTCTCTCTCCATCTTCCTCTCTGGGCGACGAATCGATTTATAAGGAAAGGCGGAAGAATGGATTGTATAGCGATTGCAGAATACAATGGGACGAGCAGCAAGTGAGAGAATGACAGAGAGAGAACGAGAGAGAGAACGAGAGAGGGGGAGATGAAGGGAGGGAAATAAAAGTAATACGGAGAAAGAGCGTGATGAATCACAGCGACTATCGGAGAGAGGAAAAAATGTCGGCGTTTTAGTGGAACTGATTAATCGAGTTGCAGGGGGATTACATACAGGATAGATGACGAAAAGGGAAATATAGTGGAGGAGGACAAATGCTATCAAATTAGTAAGCTAGATGAACGAGCATTGACATAATCTCAGATCGATTCGGAGACAAAAAAGCGCACGATGACATGCTGCTGCTTGAAATGTGTGTAGAAGTCTTTAATCACATTCCCATTTCATTCCATTGATTCGTAGTGACTTTATAGTTGGTAGTGACGTAGTGAGTAGGTAGGTAGTGAGTTGGTAGTGCTAATGAAATTATACAACATTCACGTATTGTTGCAAGATCTTCGAGAATTTTTCACACATTCCTTGCTTAAATCCGCAGCATCCAGAGTAGATTTGTCGTCCACGTCTGATCGTTTTTTTTCGGGAAAACATGAAATGAAGATCGTAAGGTCATTGCTAACGAATTGCGGAGCACCATTGCATTCCAGAAGCTGAGCACCCGATTGTGCGGCGAACTGTTAAACTGTGTGGCGATTGTTTATCTGTAGTAAATTTATGTGAGATTGATCTTATAGTTCGGATAGCAGTCTCTTAATTTCCTACACAGTGCGTAAAATTAAGAGACAGGGATTATGATTCTTCCCAATTGCGGAACACTTGGGCAGGAGTTCTTTGTTCTAATAAGCACACAAAATCCGGATTCGAACGTGCGTGTGAAACAGGGGAATCCAAAAAGTGTTGATTTCAGTAGATGAATCAGAACACGATTATTTCAAAATCTGCAGTTCTTCAACGGGAAGTCCTATCCTTTCCTAGATTTGTTAGCATACTTGCAGGGGAAAGTACTTCACAACCCATCGAAATTGAGCATTCATCAATGCGGTGTAAGGAAGTTGCGCTCATCAGTTTGTGATCTATGATTTTCAAAGCAGTAGTTCTGTAATTGGGCCAACATTTCTAGTAGGTTTCTCATGGCAGGTTTGGTGGGCTATGTCGTATGATATACCCAGTCAAAGTACTTTGCAATAATGTGCTAAATGTAGCCTTTGCGCTATTCCCATCGGATCCTAGAGCAATTGAAAAGTCGGACTACTCGAGCTGGTCCGATTACTTCCGAACTAAAATGCTCTATTCTAATTGATCGAATCAACCCAATATAGTATTCGCTATGGTGTGTACCCATGTCCGTATCAACGTCAACAACAATTATTTGATTGGCTCATTGCGACTACCTAGGGAGGTCAGAATGTTGGTGCATGAAAAAAGAAAAAAACTTATGGACCAACCTAATAAAAAAAATTTTTTTTTCTGTTGGAATTTTTTCACATGTTGGAATTTATTCCATTCCATTCCTTGTTAGTCGTCGCGAGCGGTCCCTCTCCCTTTTCTCTCTGATTTGGATTGGTTTCCCCTAATACCCTTCGCTTCCGCCTTCGACTCATCAAGAAAAGAGAATCCCCATCCAAGCCGGAGTGGTCACCGTGTGATGGGTATGACCTACTAAGATGTTTGGTCCTTCAGAATCTAGACTCGATCATCTCGTTGAAAGATTGATCATCGAGTCTGGCGGATTCGAACAGAGAAGATACTAGAACACGCAAGGCTTCGTTTACGACCTATAGTGAGATTCTATCTATGCAATGCAATCCAACATCCTCTCGCAAGCACACCGCAAATGACCATATTGAAATGAGAAGAACGACCTTTTCTGACCCCACATCTTGATCTGCGCCCAGAAAGCGATAACAGATAAATATTGTATTGTATTGTATTGTTGGAATTTAGGTCTCAGATCAACGCAGAACAATCGATTCTGACGATTCCTTCACCAATCATCACTGTGGACTTCGGATTTGTCGGCGAGCACATGGTTTCAGTACAAAATGACAAGAAAGGTATGGTAGTTATCAATTTATAAATTATTGCATGTGTATATACTTAGTTTTAATGATTTTTTTCTCAGGAAACAAACCTTAGAGCCCCGCCTCGTCGAAAGTGTACATGTCATATTGTATTGCAATGCATATTTTCGAATATATTCATATTTTCCAGCATTCGGTTGTCCTTTTGCGGGAAGTCAATTGTACAATGGGAAACGCAATTATTTTCAAGACAACTTCACAATGATAGCAAACAGGTTAGGCAAAGCGTAACGTTGTAAATGTGATTAGTAACAATTTTCTAATTTTCAGTTTTGACATATCTGGGTTTATCTATGCAAGCATCGGTGACATTATGCTAACCGTGAACATGGACACTTACAAGTACTTATTTTCCGGCACATTTTAAATTATTGGAAGAATATATCTTGTTTTTTTAATATTTTATTTTCAGCCTTACGTATCCCAAACCAACATTTTTCAAGAAGAGTTATGGGAAAGGAGCGTTTAAAGTATCCCTATCGAGTGATGAATTACAATTCACTCGTCCTAACGCCGCTATTCAACTGGACTTTGACGAGACTCAAGAAAATACGACGACTATGCTTATCGAGATGGTTAACTTAACTCACGCACCGCTGTCGACCACTAAGACAGGGAGAGCAATTAATGGAAGGGCGATTCAAAACGAGATGGATCAGAACGACAAATCAACGGATTCGCTTATTATGAATCCTACTAACGAAGTGGAAGTTTCGTTGATGTTTCTTTGGAAATGGACAAACTTCATTATTATTGTAGTATTTCTCGCAGTTTGGCTCAAATCAATAATTGTGAATTGATCAAAAGTTCTAAACTAATAAACATGAGTTCATTGAGAAATATAATATGTGCAAATAACAAATCAATTGATTCGGAATAACATAAAGAATCGAAATTGTTGAACATTTAAAATATTTTTCTGTAATGACGGGCTTTTAGATGCTTATGAATTTTCCCGCTTACCTCTTAGTCACACCATAAAAGTTAACATTTTCCGATAACACTCCTGATAAGAGCTCCTCAATTGACGCGAAGCGATGCGCATTCGTGAGATTATATCGATATTTTTCGCTGTTTTCGCAGTTACGGGTGAGCATATTTACTTGTTTTTTTTTTACTTTCGAAGATCATGTTTTTAGAATCGCGAGTAACATTTCCCTTCTCGACTGTCGTTCAAGGTTCCGGCAATCCGGTACCAAAGAACTAAGGACCATATTTAGGGTTCTAAAATATCCAATTCTGAATAGATATAACTCAGCTTTATCTATATTTTCATAGAGTGATAAGAATGCGGCTATCGATTGTCCCGATGGCTGCACAATTTACGTGAACACAGGAACAATCGAAGGAGGAATACTTAAGGGTGACGGTAGGGCAGCATTCGGAAATAAGATTGTAAAGTGAGTTTTTCATAAATTATTATATTTTGAATAATAATATTTTTTATATCTGAAAATCATCACTTATTTCCAGTTTCAAGGGCATCGTTGGCGAAAATCCACTAGAACCACAAGGCTATGAGCTGCCGGTCCTGTTTGTTATGTTATTTATCTTTCTCCTTATTAGAAAACAATATAAAATATATCATCTAATTTAACTGATATATTACAGCCTGCTGCTAATGCCTACATTATCCAGACCTCCAATTATGGCGGCAGAACAAGCAATTTTGTAGTTTATTCTGTGAGCAGAAATGCTCGTAAGTTAATCATTTTGTAGTTATAAAAAATTGAAACGCTGTAGCTAACAATGAGACTCGCGTATTCGTACCTCAACGAGACAAAGATGTGGTCCTGGATGGAAATAATCGTTACACGACCATTCTTTCACAATCTTCCGGTTTGGATTTCTACAAGTTTTGCGGAACTTTTCCTGTAAGGTCTAGCTCGAATATTCTAGCATCAATATAATTTTAAGTCTGGATATCCAAAGATCTACGCTACTGGTTACGATGTTCTTGGCGAGCTTTTCGAGGGTACGAGTTGTGTGCCAGTTTACCAAGCAAGGTATGCCAAAAACATGAATTCCTCCATGAATTCCGATTGAATTAGCATTTAGGTCACAAATTAACGCAGAGCAATCAATTCTGACAGTCAAATCACCGATTGTAACTGTGGACTTCGGATATGTTGGACGGCATAGTGTCTCCGTCAAAGAGAGCAATGGTAATGATGACAGAATATATGTAAACACAACGTCATTCAGGCTACAAGCCGCACAAGAGCGCGGACTCCTCTACCGTGTACACTTCAAGTGGTAACATTAGCGTGATCTGCAATGTGATTTGTTGTGATCAAATAGGATTTGTCGGATGTCCGTTTGTTTACGATGAATTGTACGACTTTCAAAATAGCGGATTCGAAGACACTTTCTCAATGAAGGCAGACAGGTAAACAAAACTCATGTATAACAAAACTAGTGTATCTAAATGAATTTTAATTTTAAAATGAATTTAGCTTCGATATGTCCGTGTATTACCATGGAATGAAGAATCCTTGCAAGTTAAAATTCAGAATGAACCAGAACTCGTACAAGTATGTGATGCATTGCAAATTTATGAATACTGTTGTTATTAGTCCGATGTAAGGCTCAATCAAATTATGCTCAACATATAAATTTGTTTTTATAGTGTGTTCTCCGCGGATCCGTCCTTCTTCAACAAATCGTACGGAAGAGGAGCCTTTAATGTGGATCTTTCGTGGCGCGGCGATTGTGGCAAGTCACCGAATGTGGCTATTCAAATCGACTTTGGCACCAAGCAACCGATATCGGCCAAGCCTCGTCAGGTTTCTCATGAAGATAGTCATGCAACATCTGTCAGCACATCTGCTTCCGACACCGCACGAACGACCGATCCAACTTCTGAATCAGACCAGCGGTGTGACTGTTGTACCAAACTGCAGTCTGAACTTGCTGAAATTCGGAGGACGTCAACGACGACCAAGGCAGAGGGTGGCTTCTTCACTGGGTGGATGTGGGTTGCAGCTAGTGCTATTATTGCAATTCTGGCATTTGTGTGGTACAGAAGACGGTCTAATCAGTACCAGTGAAATGTTTGTGAACTAGCAATGTCACTTTGTTCTGCATTGTCAATAATAACACATGTACACATACAGATAAAGAATTTTACTGACTGAACTTATTGAAACCCACATCCAATCGGGCGCTTATCTGGCCTGATAATTCATATCCTGTTTGAATTAATTCCGAGAAGGGAGAAAAGCTAACACAACTTTGGCAAGTAAAAGCTAATTTCGAGTATCAAAATTACACGAAAAAAACCAAATAACTTGCATGAAGCACACAACGGAAAATATCGATAGCAAGATCGATCGCATTTTGCTCACACCAATGCGCTCTTATCATGAGCTCGAGATTGTCTTCTCGGAAGATCCAATTTTCAGGATTTATCGGGTGTCCATTCATGCACAATCAATTGTACGATTCCCGGTACGACAACATTTCAGACGCTTTTACATTGTTGGCAGAAAGGTGTTATCTCAAATGTTTAACGAAATTTCCTCCCTGTTTTTGCTTCGATATCTCCGTTGTATATTCTGGAATGACGCCTTCATCTGAAATCAAGTCACGAGTGAAAGAACACTCATTCAAGTAAGTCGTTCTTACTAGAACTTCCAAAACAGGCTCGCTAATCAAAACTAATATTGTATTGCATCATCACATATGACTGCAAAAGTATGCGCCTATTTGTTGCAGTTTGTCCTCATCTGAACCGGCTTACTTCGTCAAGAAGTGCTGATCTCGCGCATTTGATGTTGAACTATTCTGGACAAGTTCATCATCTGACAAAATGCCCAGTGTCGCCATTTTATTAAACGTAATACATTTCATTCCAACGACTGCACCTGTTGGCGAGACATTTACTGAGGATAGAACCTGAATCAACGAAAGATGGAGGGTTCTTCATCAGCTGGAAGTGGCTTGTCATTCTCGCTGTTGTCGCTATCATCGCAGTAGTGTTGTACAGAAGAAGGGCCAATCAACGGAAGGAACAATCAGATGAAGCTCCACTATCTATGCGGGATGTTGACGATTTTCGAAAGTATGAGATTGTACATTGCGATACAGAGTGTATAAAAATTGAATCTGGCATCGAGTATTCTGAAAGTATCAACCGTGCAAATATTCCGTTTATTGTACATCCGTGACTCTATGCCCGAATAGTCAACTTTCTTGTCAACTTTCTTGCCTTATCGCATCAGTCAACTTTCTTGCCTTATCTGATTTGCACGTGTCGGCTTTATCTTTGTTCGGATGATTCATTGATGGCGGAGGCGGCATAGATGGTTTGACTGGTGGAACCCTCTTCACCCTGTATGTTCTTTCACCACTCTACCAAGCGAGAGAACACTCAAAGTAAAGAGACATTTCTTAGCAAAGCCATCCCCGGCACTTAATGACAGAGCAATAGCATAGAATCGTAAAATATCTAGCTTATAAATGCGCTGTAGCATCAAAGGATCCTCGAACAGAGAAAGCGTCATACCATTTTCCGCTCTCTTTTCTTTCTTTTGTATCGATTGTCCACGATTTTTTGCCTCACATTGCCGGTAATATTCTCATGATTTTCTAAATAAGTTTACAGGCTTCCTGAAAACGAATCATCTGCCGTGTAGACTGGGAAATCAAGTAGAATCCGGATGATGATCTCCCCACTTTTGGTTTTATCGATCGCCACAGCCGTCGTGTCCATTGGAAGAACTCCCAAGGACTGTACAATCGGAGAGAAGTGGACCGATAAATTCATTCGATTAGAATGCTTCAAGGGCGTGGGAAGGGTCGTCAATGGAGTGCGGGCGATAGGTCAGTATGTTTTGAATCACTTTTCACGTAAATCACTATCTTCCTCCCTCCCTCTCATCCACATGTTTCCAATAAGTAAATTGCGAAAGTTGTATCTGCAAAATATTAGCGCAATGAAGAAACGCAAACGTCAACTGACTTGCAGGTTGCGTCCCCACCAACTCTGAGAAAGGCGAGATGATCGAGCCCGGGAAAACCTTCAACGAGCAGCATTTCACGTATAGCTGCACCAAGAAAGGCACGGCTGTCAGCTACCATATTATCAGTGAGTAAATGCTTTTTTGTATCATATTCGATTCAAAAACTTTATACAAAACTCATTCAGACTGTCTCGACTCCAAAGGGCAGGTGTTAGCTGTTGGGCAGAAGACGACCATGACTGAGGGCACGGAGTGGAGCTGCTTCAAGGACAAATCAGGGGCAATCAAGTTGGAGCAGCTCAAGAGTGAGTAGTTCGAGATTTCCTCGTAATCCATGTGTATACTTGGGACCAGTTGCACATTGCAAAAAGATGTACAACTAGAATCCACCGATTTTCTGAATCATTTTGGATCCTTGATAAAATAGGACAAACAGTTTATGAGTGACTATCTGAGAGAACTGAGCAATTCCAGTTGTGTGCCGTACAACGAAAAATAAAGTCCCAATGTGAAGAGTGTTCTAGGGGTAACTTTTCACGTAGAGTTCGAAAATCGACCTTAAAAAACCGTATCTCTAACCCCTCATTTCCTGTGTTGCGATGCATCTGGGTGGTCGGTTTTTGTATATTTTGAACGGCTCATCCAAACCTCATAAATGTATAGTGATTCTGAAAGATATCGACGAGTTAAGCATTTTTACTGTTGGAAGTTAAAGGCCAGCCCATCTGTGAAAAAAATTATGACTTGTTGAAAATTTTCCAAGAATCCAAATTGACGTCCTGGAAAATTTTAATCCGAATGCCCCTTTTTAAATATGTTAGTTAGATTCTACGTGAAAAGGTACTCCTAGGTACTTATTTTCGCTAAAAAAGAGGTCAATGCATGGGGTCTCCTAATTCGCCGAACACGTCATTGTCGTAATTCTTAGTAGAAATATGTGTATTTCAGGCGAATCATCGCCAAAAAATCTCAAACTTGAACGTTGTTATCTTAAAATTTTCAAATGAAATATCGCAGTTACCGGGTGAATCTTATAATAGGTACCGATATAGATTAAAAAATGGTGTAGAGAGGCTCCTCACCAATTGCGATACTTGAAATATTCTCGCCCGAAAACGATGTTTTGAGAGTATGTAAATAATATTTACGAACAAATAATGGGTATTTTCGATGGGAATGGAATAATTTCAAGCGTATAACAACTTTGGCATGTAATGTGATCGGAAAATATGTGCGCACTTACAGATTTCAAAGATCGAAAAAAATCTAAATTTTCACCATTGTGAAAATCGAAACTTTGAAAACAACGCATACTCCACTCTATTCAACGTTAATCAACACATCATGAGCGAGAAAGCATTAATCAACAAAAATTGATTAATTTTTAAAGAAAATGCTTTGAAAATTCAGTATATTGCAAATCCTGCTCTTTCTTAATAGCGTTTTCAGGCGAGAATATTTCAAGTATCGCAATTGGTGAGGAGCCTCTCTACATCATTTTCTAATCTATGTCGGTACCTATTATAAGATTCACCCGGTAAATGCGATATTTCATTTGAAAATTTTAAGATAACAACGTTCAAAGTTGAGATTTTTCGAAGTAGAAAAAATCGAATTTTTAGACTTCACCCAAACCCCGATTTTTTCAGTGTATTTTTACTTACGTATTCTAGAATCGTCAAAATTAGTTCGAAACTGATCTGATTTGGCTATGATTCGCCTGAAATACACATATTTCTACTAAGAATTACGACAATGACATGTTCGGCGAATTAGGAGACCCCATGCATTGGCCTCTTTTTTAGCGAAAATAAGTACCTAGGGGTATCTTTTCACGTAGAATCTAACTAACATATTTAAAAAGGGGCATTCGGATTAAATTTTTCCAGGACGTCAATTTTGATTCTTGGAAAAAATTTCAAATAGTCATAATTTGTTTCACAGATGAGTTAGCCTTTAACTTCCAACAGTAAAAATGCTTATCTCGTCGATATCTTTCAGAATCACTATGCATTTATGAGGTTTGGATGAGCCGTTCAAAAGATACAAAAACCGACCACCCAGATGCATCGCAACACAGGAAATGAGGGGTTAGAGATACGGCTTTTTAAGGTCGATTTTCGAACTCTACGTGAAAAGTTACCCCTAGAACACTCTTCACATTGGGACTTTATTTTTCGTTGTACGGCACAAGGTTAGTTCTCTCAGATAGTCACTTATGCTCGTAAAAATTGCATGAGTTATTGCTTACAACACGCGTTTCAGCTGGCCAATGCAGCTACAATGGAGTGACACTCGCAGTGGGAAAAACATGGTCGGAACCGGCGGAAATTAAGGTGTGTGCCATTACTTTTCTTTGTCCCTGTTTCCAATATATTTTGCAGAATTCAGCAAAAATCAATCCAGTACTCCCAATTTTGCGTCATACTGATGACTCAATTGTAAACTGAAAATGCTCAGATCACCGTTGGTGGCGTCGAGAAAGTCGTCGGCAAAGCCATAGCGAAGGTATGCGCAACCGACGGAAAGCTGGGATTCTTTGCCAAGGCGTACGGTAAGCATGCAATGTCGGTGAAATCAGCATATAACATGGTGTTACCGATTAACTGTGATAAAATTAATCACGCTTTTGGTCACAGATCAGATGTAACTGAATGATTACAGGCTGCGTAACAGCGACTGGCTTGTGGATCAAGCATCGTGCATTCTCCAAAGTGCATGCTGATTTCGTGCAGTGTCTTGTGGACGAGAAGGGCGCCGTGACGATGCGACTTGTGGTGTCGGATGGTGAGAATGGGGTTACTAATTTCGGCAGTAATCGCCAGAGTCTCTCCTATTTACATATTGTCTCGTTCTCCAATCTGCTAGAGAGCACAAATAATGAGCAGGCCCTGAATATTTATCCTATCTTAACCGTAGGCGATGAGCTCGAACAGCATCTTTGCTTAAAGTAGTACAATAGACTCCCAGCTAATATGTGCGCATCATTGAGCGAGCTATTCAAAATTCAATTTCAGAAGTCGCCTGCAATTTTAAAGGCAGGAAGGTACCAAGTGGTGAAAGGTATACAACTCCCGACAACGATGTAGTGTACTGCATGTATGGAGTGCTCAAGAAAATTGGTGAGCTTTTATATTTAATTATGTGATGAGTTAACAATTTTGCTTCAGCTCATATTTTCTGCCTCTCTCCCTAGTTGATTACCCGAGGGAATGTGTATAATAAAAATTCGAATTGTCTAAAATTCTGAATCAGGTTGCGCGTTCGGCGGCAGTGTACAAAGAGGGACTCGCCTACGTCAACGGCCGCGCCTACCATTGTTATGTCGGAGCTGGCTCATTCGACTTCAAAGATATCAGTAAGGATTCGATGCATCATTAATGATTCAAAATGCATGGGTAAATTTGGAAATCCTGTTTCCGGGCACGATTCTTTATTTTCCAATAATTATATTGATTAGTATAATCATGATCATTGCTGGTCAATATTCAGCTGGATGCGACATGCCCGACGGATCGATCAAGCCGTTCCACTCTCTTTGGCAGAACGGCACAGAGTTCCACCAGTGTGCATACGTGGTTAAGAAGGGCAAAGTGACAAAACACATCATTGTGAAAGGTACTTTATTTTTGCATCATGAATGCCAATCGAGTATTACGAGCGATGGAATCTGATGAATGTATTCAGGATGCGCGTTTCAAATCGGAGGAAAATGGAAAGCTATCGGAGCTGGGAAAATCGCAGCGAATGGTGCAGAATTGAAGATGTGCGCGAAAGTCGGAGCAGTATTCATGATGAGGGAGCTAACGGCGGTGGAACTGGCTGCATTCAGAAAGGCGCCGGTGAGAATATAAAACTGTTCTCACATGCAAAATTCAGTTAGTGATGCGTATTCACTGTCTACCATCTCTCACTTCCCAACTAGCTAGCAACTGAAAAAAAAATAATTTCAGTCTGTACTGTCCAAATAATTCCAAAACATTCTTAACCGCTCTCCCTGGCTGGAACCTTTATTAAAATTAAATTAACAAGTAAAAACGATTAGAAAAAAATGATTCAGAAAAAGTTCGCGATGGTCTTCGGTGGATCGTCGGGAGGCGGCGAGGGAGGAGTGCTGGAGGCGGATGAGATGATTGAGCAGACAACTGAATCACCTGCAGAGATGACTGAGGAACCGACACAACCGGCACCGTTTGATTCAAAACCGACTTCCGGTACTCCCGGTAAGTTCTAGTTGCATTCCAGTTGTATTTATCTAGAATGCATTGACTCGGTAATTCATCAAAGATTACAGCTGATGCGCTTACCTTAACTGAATCTGCTTCGGCGCAATCTACTTCAGAAGCTGCAAAAATCACAGATCCACCTACCACAACGGGTGTGTTTGTGAGTAACTTTAGTTTATAGAAAATGTGAGCTCATAGATGGTGTCATCACCTCAACGGAATCAACTACAGTACGAACCGAAACGTCAGAAGCTACGAAAACTTCAGATGTGCCAACTACTGGTGAATTGTTTGTTTTAGAGACAATTCTCAAACGTCGAATATCTCAGAGCAAGTTACCAGGACTCAATCAGCACAGCCGACACAATCAGAAACTACAGTTTCTGACAAAGACGCTGGAACAGTTTTCACCCCTAACCAAACAGAAGGACTCAAACATATACCTCAAAGGAATGATCCTGGCGCGCCTTTAGTGCCTGGTTGTTTTTGTTCTTGTACATCTGGTAATAACGAATTAATCAGAAGTGTCCAAGTCTGAGTCAGTTATCCAATCGGCTCAACCGATAGCCCCAGTGATTCAAAAAGACTCAGGAGCACCTGTGATAAATCGTAAGTTTAGATTGCTTTGGGGATCACTTAAGAGAGGCCGAGTCCGTCATCGTCTTTGTCCTTCGGTCCGTCCATTTCTAGATTCGCCATAGTGGATCGTTTTGATCATCAGTGATACCAGATATGGATGCTGTTTCCAATGTGGGTGAAATATACTTCATCATTAAGTTTCTATATTCAGAAGATCTTCCCATACGTACAATACCATCTGTAGACGTACCGTCACCTTGGTCAAATACATTATGAGTGTTTCAAGTGGAATAGTTGCGTGTTTTTTTCCCGTTTTTGTGTAATGAAGTATGGAAAAATAATTTTTTGTCTTATTTTATAGTCCTTATGCAGGGCAGTGCCTTGACCGATGTCTGGATTCGTGCTCTTCTCCTACTCCGATGTGCAATTCTCATTCCAAATCGAGCATGGACCAACTCAAAGACCTCGTCAAGACTATGAACCTAACTATTGATGAAAGTGCGAGGATTCTGCAGAGGAAGTAAGTGTTTTTTTGAAATATGCATAATATTTTTTTAAAAATATTTTCAGCTAAGTTTGAGCTCTCATCACGACTATTCCATGTATCCATAGTTGCCCAAGTCAGCGGCGACCCCCATGACCCTATTCATGGGTGCAAAGTGCTTGTCATATCCGCCGCCAGTGGTGGGCAACTATGCCTGTATGTGATTAGTGCTATATTCTGAATCGCGTGATGATAAAGTGATTAACAGGGATAAACGAAGACTTTATCATCCGTATTTCACACCCAGAGACAAGCCGCGATGATAACAAACACTGCGCCCAGCGCACTCAGTGATCGGCCGATTTTCGTCGTAGTTCGTAGTCCACCGTCGTTGGAACTACCTGAATGGTCCGATGTTGGCTGACTGGTCGTGGCTTTGATCTGGTTTCATGGTCGTTGTTACTTCCTGCAAACCTACCACTTTTGAATCACTTGTTCCGTATCAGAAGTTTTGAATCACTCATCACTTGAATTACCAAAATCCAGTTGCATTGCAAAGCTGCTGGAGGGTGTGGTTCGAATCCAGGAGACCTCAACGTTGAATGCGCCCTTGTCATAGTGCTTTCGGTCGAGTGTCGGGCCGGCAGAGCCGACGATACTGCAAAATGAATATGTATTATGTTGAATTTTATGTTTGGCAAGCCTTTCATTAGCATATGACACTTATGCATTGAAATCACTATTCATAACTGAGGAAGAGACTGCACGATTCAGAGAAGTACTTACTCGGAGCAATCGTATGTCTCTCTTCCGTTTGCACGCTCTCTCATCTCTCTAACCGGCGAAAAAGCGTGCAAACTGAAGAGAGTTGCTCACTTACTCGAGATTTTCGCCGTTCACTCGGAAGCGAACAGGTTCTCCAGGTTGAAGTGCATTGTATGTCTTCTCGATGTCGAGGCTGCAACATTGTTTTCATGAGTTACAAAATTATATCAGAATGAGCCGTGTTATGACACAAACCACTCCAACTCACCTATCAGCATTGAGTTTGAACGAGTCGTTGATCTCATTTAGCGGTGAATGGTAGTTCTGTCCGTTGTTGAATGTGCAGCCGACGTATCCTGTAAAGGTTCCTAAGATCTAGCTTAAATTTTCAAGCATTTACCAACTCATGCAGACATCAAATTGATGTCGCAGGGGAGTAAGAAAAGAATAGAGATATGTAGTGTTCTCATTTATCACACTATCTTTAACTCAGATATCAATTTAGTACCGAGGTTGTGCGCACTCACCTGGTGACGTGTAAATGACGCTTCCAACTCCCTTATTCGCATCAGCCACTGTAATTTTTATGTAGCAATTCGTTAGATTTGTGTATTGAATCAATGCATATGATCGCAACTCACGCTTCCTGTAGTTGACGGAGACATTATGGTCACCGACGAAGCCGAAATCAATGGTTTGCACAGCAGTTGCGATCGTGGGCCAGGAGACCTCGGCGTTGAATTGGGATCTGAACCAGTTGTATTTTCACTTTCAAAGCGCTTTATATGTCTACTTGGCACATTTACGTTAGCAGTGTTAGTACCATAAAATTGAGAAGCGACGAACCTAGGAACGAATTACGTGAAATTATGTGAATAAGCTAGGGAAAAATATTATGCAAAGGATTAACACACGAAACGCTGATAAAAGGCCAAATATGAATTAACGAACCGTGCCTGGTAGACGGGGTGGCACTTGTCATCATTCGCTGCGTCGAAACCCGTGGCGTACACGCGGGGATAACCAGTCTACAACAGTTTCGGAGTGATTAAACAACTTAGCTATTTGAATGACCCAATAAGCATTCGTGCTGTCGAGAAGGCAATGGTACTGATCGATTCATGATAGTTCGCAAAGCAATCATGTCTAGAGGCGAGAAAGAAGGAGCGGTAAACAAATCCGAATTTGAGGTTCTTTGAGCAATAATCTGACTCACCTCCCTTTGCATGCCCTCTCGGCCCTCAGAGAAGGCGAGAGAGCAGGTGATATCGAGAGAGCGTCAGACGATTTGTCGCTTGTAGGGTTCGCTTATTGGAAAATTATTGTAGCATTTTCAGATATTTTTCATTTACACTATATAGGTCATATATATAGTATACGTGAAGCATATCTGAAAATGATACAATTTTTTTTCCAATAAGAGAACCTTAGCCGCTTGCTTACTCTCACCGGGAAGGCGCCCGCGAATCCCGACCACCACATGGCCTCGTAGCTGGAGAGAATGGTGGCATAACGGGAGGGGAATGCCATGGCGATGCCGATTGTCTGCTGAGGCGCGTAGACGGGAGCGCCGTAGTTGGCTGGAAATCATTAAGCAAATATCGACCGAATATTTTACAATGATTCAAAATGCACTGCTCGGGTAACACGAAATTAACTGAAAAAATGACGCGAGGCAACAATTTATTTACTATTGATTCAAAAAATCTATAAAATGCGTTGTGCGATTCAAAAAGTGTGCAAATTGTAAAGCTTCACAAAAACTCAAAACTTACGAGCTGTACTGTCGACAATGTAGAGGACGAACTCTGGATTGACTTCTCCTCTGTTCTCGAGATAGTAGTCGTCACCAGGCTAAAAATAATGTAAGTTTTGCTAATTGTAATTTTACATTCAACCAGAGATTACGAAGTAAAATATACTTCAAATCGAAGATTTGTCTTTACCGGAAGCACGATTCCCGCCGGCACGAAGCTGTTGCCAGAAACGATCGTGTTGAAGCTGCAAGCAGAAACGATCGTGTTGAAGCTGATTTTTCAACGCAAATTAATTGTTAATACTTACGAGATTGATAGTGGTATCAGTTTCGGTGAGCTGATCTCAGCACGGTATTCATTTATTTTATTTCATAACATCACTAACTTTTAGAGTGCGCTATTCGAGTAATCGTCTCTTCATTTCCAATACTCTCTCTCTCCACTCGACTGGTCGAGAGAGTACACGAAATGAAGAGACAATTACCCGAATTTCGCACTCTACTCACTTTGCGATCAGTCCGCCCTGCTGCGTGATCATTAGCAGGTTGTACTTCCTGTCGGCGTACAGCTTGCACTGATTCGCGCATTTGAAATTTACCTAAAATGCACTCATTGATGGAAAAAAGTTGCCATAAAGTTATGTGGAGCGGTGGCGCAACTACAAGACAGCGCTAAGTATCTTCTAAAAGAAATAAAAAAAGGAATGTGATATCACTTTATTTGTGCCTGCGATATCCGGAGCTTGCAAGATCTCCGAATTCGGGAAGGTCACGCGGGCATTTGCTGAACTATTGTAATGAATATAAGAATTACTCAGAAAAAATTATACAAAAGTTTACTCACCAAAGCACAAAATCGAGAGGAAAGCGATAAACAGCATGGCTGCAAGTTAGCGACGGCGATGTGTGAAATTTTCTGCGTTTATCAATGCTTCTCGCTCTCATAGACCGCTCAAGCATCACGGCCCTTAGTCAGCCTCGGAGACCAATAAATGCGTGCATTTGATAAGAAACGATCATGAAATCGAAGTACAAAGAACCCGAGGGCCACGCCTAGGGATGACTCCACCAAAAGTCTTTCAGCGATTTATCCTGTCAACGCGGAGAGAGTGCAAGCAAAATGAAGAGAGTTTTTGTGAAGTCATCGCTCTGCACGCCTATGGAGCAACGGCCTTGATCTTGTCTTGCCACACTGATGCGTCACATGGGTCTAGCTTGTTCATTTGTCGAAAACTTGTGGCCTAACATAGATCTTCCCGGCTTTGTTGATTCCATGAACGCGCGAGTATTTCACGAGATTGTTTACAGCGTACATCGACTTGAACAGGTTTAGTCAGAATGTTTGCTTCAAGAACATTTGATATGCATGTTGGCAATTTAGTCCTGTATATCTTTGTAGCGTTTAAAACAGTTACTGTACGGATAATCATTATGGGATGCATTATGGAATGGGATGTTATGGTGTTTCCATTGTTGATAGTGCATTTCCTAGAAATATACATGTAGTTGTCCTCTTCATGATTGACATCAAGATTAGGTTTATCATACATGTTCAATTTTACAATTTAAAGCACCATTGACAGTGCAAGTGTCACTGCAGAGACAAATATGATTGGGTACGATCCTGCTCCACTTGTGGTAGTCTCGGGAGGTCTCGGGCTCGACCCTCCCAGATCCATTGCGAAGTCCAATTGCATCGCCCAGCTACTAGTGACTGACTGCCTCGTCCAGGAGAGGGAGACGTCGAACGAGCCGGAACTAAAGCCCCAGTAGGAAGAGTTGGTGCCGGAGAAACTGAAGTAGTGTTTTGAACATTTCTTGATTCAGAAATTTTATTCAGAATTTAATCAAACGTACTCTAGCACATGGTCGTTGACTCGGAACTGTACAGCTTCATTGCACAACAATAGGTTGTAGACAGCATTGATGTCGAGACTGAATCGATTAGGTCATGTCGATTCAGAAGTTTGCTCATTCACGGATTAACGAAGTCATTTGTATTACTATTACCGCAAATGTCGTAGCTAACCTGTTGGCGGTCAACGTGAAGTTGTCTTGCACGCTGTTCGTGTTAGTGAAATACTTATTCCCGCCGATAAATGAACAGCCGACGTATCCTAAACATCAACTATCTCTGAATTCAGGATGTGCAGTAAGTACCGGGAGACATGTATACAGTAGAGGCGACGGGGAACTTCATAGGGTTCTTGCCTGAATGTACTCGATGTGATTCAAAAGTTACTCACTATGATTGAAAAGCAAGTTTTCGAGGTGATATCTTACCATCACTCTGTTTCGCATTAATTTCATGCTTGCCGGTATAGCCAAAGTCGACGGTCATTATAGGCGAGGAAATCATCGGTCGTGATTGCTCCGCATTCGATTGCGACCTGCACTTTTGAATCAAATTCACATGCTTCCAAGACATTTTCTAAAAAAAGAAGATCGGTGACATTTCTGACCTAGCTTCGTAGACCGGGGAGCAGCGTGCATCTGGTGCAGCATCGAAACCAGTGGAGTATATCTTGGGATAGCCTGGCTGAAAAACAAACACCATTATTCAAAAGCATTAGGAATGCTTGGCATGCTATCATTGTGTTTTTTTTCAAATAATGTATTGCAAATACCGGGAACGAGCCAGTGATTCCATAGAACTCCAGGGCGTCGAATCGTGAAAGGAGAGTAAAGTATCGTTCCGGACGCGCGTAATCAATACCCTGCTTCTGTTGAGGAGCGAACACTGGTGCGCCATAGTTGGCTAAATGTAAACAATGATTCAATAATTGATTCAGAAAATGATTTTTAAAATGTGTATGAGTCGAAAAGGAACATGAGCAACTCACGCGCGTCTCTGCTCACAGCGTAGAAGACGAAATCCGCATTTATCGCGCTTTGCGATTGCAATTTGTAGTTCTGACCTGCCTGTAATCGCCTATTTAGCAATGCGAAGCTTGTATTTTCAGTTTTACCGGCAATTCAATTCCATCCGGTTCAAAAGTGTTGTTGCCGATGATGTCTTTGAAGCTGCAAACAACGCTTTTTAATTTTTTTGAGTAAAACTCACTTTGCAATAAACTGTCCATTCTGGCTGATGTACAGTGCATCATCAGTCCTGCCTACGTACACTTTGCACCCTTTGTCGCAGTAGAAGTTGGCCTGGAAGAGTTTATCGATTTAGCTTACTGATTCACCGATAACGCATACCACTTGGTTGACTAGATCATTGACTTGAAGCACGTCCGAGTAGGGAAATGTGATGCGCGCATCTTAATTGGTCGCATTGTATCTTTTGATCACAAAAAATTTATGTGGTACTCACGCGAAACCGTGAAAACCGCGAGCAATATCAGCACAGGTGGTGCTCGCATACTCATAGGTGGTGGTGTACGCACACGTGAGTGGTTCTTATCAGGAAGATGCCATTGGCAATAAAATGAGAAATGTTGCACAAAAAGCAGTACTTTCCTGACGCTAGGGAAAATTTATCAGAGGGTAACCGAAAACAATTCAATTTTTCTGAAGAATATTGATGTAATACATTAGTTCAAATCAAAAGATGCGTAACAAGTGCTTATAGGAACACAACTTAAAGCAAAATGCGAATTTTATGTCACAAAACCTAATTACAGCTCGAATTTACTACTCACAACTTAGAGGATCAAAAACTATCATAGAATCAGTGCCAAATGTGGTGAAAAAGCAGATCAAACGCGTGCTCAGAATGTCTGCCGAAAGTATACATCATATCTGAAGCGTTGTCACAGAATACACATTGAGGTTCCAATGATTCACAAGGAATATGTGTGTGTGATTCCCATACTTTGCTCAATAATATTCATATTATGATCATATTATGATCAATATTTCATCTGGTTTAAGAATGTATCTATATTCGAGACATTGAAAGGAATTAATGATTATCTTGACTATGAATACGTTTTTTTTCTAAATTTATTTTTCTAAAAAAAATAATATTTCCTAAATCTATGCAAAGCTTTCCACGCTGCTGATTCAAAGCCCCTGTTCGACGATTAATCATGTAAGGCGTACACCAATAAAGCGTTGTTGTGGTTTCATATTCTACTCGATTAACGTCAAAATAAAAAAAAGCTGTTTTTGAGTCCAAACATTATTGGAATTCATTGTTTTATTATTTTAATACAATTAGTGCGAACAAACATACGCAATATTGTAATATACATTGTATTATTTGTTTTCCCACGTTTAACAATTGAAGCTTGGAACAGCGTTTCTACTTTCCATTGAAGGCGGTCGATACGACTGTTGTTGCATAATTCTCGACAGGGGCTTGAGAAGCTGCTCTGTTGAGGAAAGGGTTGGTCGTACAGTTGTTATGCAACTGAAAAATAAGATTGCTGTATTTTTAGCCGTGAGAGAATGTGAATGTACGCCCAGTCTTCGAGACGATTCTCGCTTGAGAACACTCTTAGTTATGTGTTATTATGGACAGATTCAGTATGGAGTATCACCATTCACCAGACTATTCTATTGTATCAGCTAATAACTTTTTTTATATTCAAAGACTTACGAATGTCAGCGAATCGTTTCGTGTCGAGGTCGTTGGCCATGTCGATGGGCGAGGACGATAAGAAACGGCTAATGGTCCGATGGTATCTCACACGATTTAGAACATTCTTCGCTGAATTTAAAGCGTAAAGCAAGCTCCGCCTACTCTGTAACTAATTGCGAACTACACGTAGAGAATATTTACAGTTGCTTTTGAACGGAATAAAGGTCGAGCTGTAGCTAATGAAGATCTGCACCATTGATTGGTTATTCGTCACTACATAAATTTGCGTATCGGAGTACATCAACTTCGACTAGGGCTATTTTGTGAGTGGTCCTATCATCCACTGAATTATTGCTAAGATAACCGGCGGAAAGTAGTCGCAAAAGCAAATTTTAAAAAAAAAATTAAAAAAAAAAAAATAAATAAATAAATAAACAAAGCCGGACAGATGAAGTCTACTATAATATTAGTTTGTTGCGATTGCATGTGCTTCTCGTTTTAATTTTTAAAAATGTGATTTTTTTCACTCTGAATAACCCAACTAAACACTGCCAAGCCGAACTATAGTTGTCGTCTACTTTTGAATGTAAATTCGCTTGAAGTGGCTGCACGTTTACCCCACCCTCACATTCGTTTGCATTCCTCTTCGAAATTACTTTGATCTCGATCAAATCGCTAAGCGTTCACTGACCAATCTCTACGTGTTAGTAGCGACGGAACTCGTGCAAGTATTGTAAGTTCTCCCTAGCTAGCGAAGAAAGTTCGAGAGAGCTGAGATACTCTCTTCATTATGTAAAGTTTCTGGTGATTCAACAGGAGGAGATAAACAATAATTAGTGGCGGCGGCCCGAAAGCAGAACTATATCTTTGCAGAAAAAATCAATTCCACCCTTGGGAAAAATCAGCAGTTGAATATAGAGTAAATCAAATCATGCATTACATGTTAACATTAAAATGCTCCCTCCATAATTTGTATCGTACTTTCGATACTCTGTGACTTTTAGGACTCCACTCAACTTCTAGATCGGGTATTTACGACCCTACACTCTACGCGGAAGTGATTGCGATCTGTATCTCCGTCGTCTTCTTCGTTCTTCCTTGTTAGCTTTCATATCAATTTCATCCTAATTTCGACGACAGATGAGAAGGACATTTTATCCTCCCTCACAATCGCTGAAAACAAACCTTGATCTCTCTCTCTCTGTCTCTCTCTGTCTCTCTCTGTCTCTCTCTCTCTCTCTCTCTCTCTCTCTCTCTCTCTCTCTCTCTCCCTCTCTCTCAAGTGCTTTCGATAGGTCAACGAGAGAGCAGTGAAGATAAGATTTACAGCGGAAAGGAAAGGGTATCTGCTCTTTTGACCTTGATGATGTTGATAACATCGCGATCACTTGAGCACAACGATAGAAAATGACAACTAAAAGGCGCTAAGATAATTGGCTTGAGATTCCGAACTGGCGTGGTACATGTTACCTTTTCTGATCAGATAATCAATCGATAATGCGATCCGAATTACTGCTGGCTTCGGTGGGGCATGATTCGTTTTTTTTCTGCATTCTCTCTCACAGGTTAGTTCGGCATTCCAGGGCGCTGAATGGAGAGACAATTTCCAACAAAGCCAATCCAGCACTTCTTGGATAGCTGGCCCACCCCCATTGCATCTCCCTATAATTTTTCATCTCATATCCCATTCCAGAGAAGGTGTGTGACCGAAAACCAGGGAGAGATACCTAGAAATGAATTGGGTAGAGGAAAAATAGAGAGTGGGCCAATTATCCAAGAAGTGCCGCCAATCCTAGATTGAAATAACAAATTCGTCGGACAAATTTGTCTGGAAAATGTAGCACTTCACAAAATCTAAACTATAATATTGTTAATATTCATCCCATGTTGCTCTACCAGCAGGGAATTCACACATGTGTCAAAAACTAGCCTATTGCCATTTTGTCCGTGATGTCTCCTATACACTAATAAATCATTTGTAATGCGCAAAGTAGTAGACAACCTGTACTAGTCTCACGTATAGTCAGGCAATGACGATTCTGGCTCACGTAACAACCCGTTCGACGCTATTAGACCGGAAAAATTCTAGAAGAATCTAGCTAATAACCACTCGAATACGATGTGAGCGCAAGCTATGTACATTGATGAGTATGTATGTAAACGATAATTAAGAATGATTTATTACTTCATAATACATCGCTGAGATCGAGAAACAATGATCAGAATGATTACGAATCAACTTGTTGTAGCGAATTAGTCTTATCGTAAATGCCACTGAAAGGAATACTGTTTCAAATTACTGATCACGGTTTTGAATTAAAATAATGAGCGGAGGAAACTGACGCTTGCTCTAGAATTGTCATGATCTCATTGATGCTTAGGTTTAGCTTGCTCATGACCTCGACCAGCTCGGCCACAGAAGCATCTCTGGAACAGGTCGGTGATTCAAATATTTTGGAATATTGAAACAAATTTGAATTTTTATACAATTTTTCAATGCTCACATGTTTTCGCAAAAAAATACAAGAAATAATGAAATACACTCACTTTGAAGGAGCCTGGCAGATTGGATCTATTTTCTTGCAGACATCCATCAGATTGCGGCATTGACCTTGAAAATGATTTTGATAATAACAAAAAAATTGGAACACTAGTGAAAGCTTGTGCTCGGCAATGTGTTTGTCGAATTTCAATGACAAGCTCACCAAGGATGTTTTGCTCGCTTCCCTCGCCTTTGCCTTCATTCCCTTCGAAAAATTCCTTATGTGTTTTCTAAAGTGCAATTACTATTGAGAATCACTTTTTTGAATTATTTTAATAGATCAGAAATCGATCAGATCCATTTTTTTTCAATACTAACTTATTTTTTCGAGCTCTTCAGCAGTCAAGTCTCTCATCTTCCAAATGCCGCCATCCAGGGCGCAAATTTTCATTTCCTTGCCGTTTATGCCGATTTTTCCGGCAGCAATTGCCTTCCAAACCCCAGCGATTTTGAATGCACATCCTGACATTGAACTTTTATATACAAATATTTGCATTTGCAACATATAACACTCACCGAAGGCTTTTATGGATGTAGTGACTTTATTGTTCTTGATGACGTAATGACACTTGTGGAACTCGGTTCCGTTTTGCCAAAGCGAGTAGAAGGGCTTGATCGAGCCGTCGGGATGCGTGCATCCGGCTGATAAAATTGGATAGTGTATGATACTAAATGTGATTCAAAACGTTTTTTTAGTTCTCACTCAGGTCTCCGAAGTGGAACAAGCCATCGTTATCCCAGCAGTGATACGCCTTTCCATTGACGTACGCAAGCCCAATCTTGATGAATTGACCTCCCGCCACGCAGCCTAATTATGATTCAAAATAATTCGTAACACTATCTCTACTCACCAATCTTCTTGATCTTTCCGAACTTGCAATACAGGGTGCGCCATAATTACGTAGACTGATGTTTTCAAATGTTTCCTACCTTTGGAATCGAACTTGAGGGATATATTTTATGGCAAAGTTTACCAACCATACGGGTAATAGTAACATACTGTCTTCGTTTGATGGGGCCTCTATTTGCTCTGAGACTGGCCTTGAGTATCTTTTCAGATCCACCTATCGCTTCCCGCATGAAATTTTCACAGATTTCGACTCAAGCTTTGAGAAGGGCTGCCTTCAGGGGGGTTCGCGTATAGTTCTTGTTAGAGGACATCTTGGACTACTACGCCCCTAAACCCTGCAGTCGAGGGGTTAAGATCGGGGGAGTTAGGGGGTCAATCAGTGAGAGTGATTTGGTCGGGTGCATGAGTGTCCGGCAACGAATTTCCCTTCTTAATGGAGTTGATTGTTGCTGATACGACTAGTGTTCCTGGTCGAAGTTGGATTGAGTTTGTGGTGTTGGCGCGCCTTCCAGGATGCGCATCATGTAATACTCCTTATTGTTCTTAGCTCCCGGAGTGACAAAAATGAGAAGGAACTTGACTGTTGTGCAAATTGCAACACTAACCCTGATGTAGACGTGATGAATGTTATAACCAACGATTCCACAACAATTTTAAGATAATTCAGGATCAGAGGCAGTGATTATGCTGGTTTGGATATGTTACATGCTTTCGACTGTAAAGATATTTACATCGCTGAGCAACGTACTGACATGCGCGGACCTGGCAAACTGCAACAACAGTTTACGGTTTCGTTCTATGCGACGCTTAATCTGACGCTCACCTAGTCCGAGCAACTTAATGTACTTGTAAGGGCGAAGAGTCAGCCGGGACTTGAGAAGATCAGAAACAGAAGTGCTCGAGGTATCAATACTCTTGACCACCTGAGTACGGTTTCGAAGCACCATCTTTCGGATGCGCTCTTGGTGTCTTGTGGTGGAAACATACCCAGGTCTCTCTATATGCCCGGACAGTTCTTATCAGTACCAAGCTGCTGGTATATTATGACGATATCGGAAGCATTCGATTTGTGAACGCCGAGTCGATGAGCGTCGATGTCACCGACGTGTGACACCTACTTGTGACTGATAATGAGGGTTGGAGACGAGTAGAGATCGCCATTACTGGAAAACCGAACTAATTGACACGATACCTTGAATAGTGAGAGACCAATGGTCACTCGCCATGATGATGCTATAGGGGTCGCGCATATGGATTGGGCTGCCGGGTCACAGAATAATGAAATCAGTCTACGTAATTATGGCGCACCCTGTAGATAACGTTTTCGTCAATTGTTTTGTTATGCCCGCTCTTAATTTCGATTCCATTCCAACTGCACGAAACAACTGTAAGAAATCGACAAATTAACAAGGGTTGTTGTGGAGATATTGGGGTGTCCGGAAAGTTCGTATAATTTTTTGTTTTTATTTTTTATTCAATGCTTTACAATTCTCAGTGACCAATGTATGCCCCCTTCTTTCTCACTACCTCCCTCCAGCGATTGGGCAGGGTCTCGATTCCTCTCTTCCAGAATGCGGGTTTCTTCGAGACCGCCCAGTTCACGAAAGCCCTCACAACTTCATCTCGATTCTTGAACTTCTTTCCTTTGCAGAAGTCAAAGAGAGAGAGCGGAAGCAGTGATAGTCGCATGGGGAGAGATCCGGGGAATACGGTGGATGGGGAATCCTCTCGATCTTCAGCTCGTCCATTTTCTTCTGGGTCATCTTCGCTCGATGTGGGCGAGCATTGTCCATCAGAAGAAGAATTTTGCCCTGGTTCAGGAGTCTGGGAGGGACTCTGATCGCGACATCTTCCAGTTATTCAGAGAAGTGGTCGGCATTGATGCTGGTGCCAGGGGCGAGGATCTCCCAGCAGATGGGACCGAGCACTGAGAAGAAGAAGCAGAGGAGTTCCTTCTTTCCGCGCTCTTCCTTCTTCGGGACGGGCGTGGGCTTCGAATCTGCATCCACCCATTGCAGTCTCCTCACAGGGTTATCGTACGTGATCCACTTCTCATCTGTAGCGATGATGGAACTGACCCATCGAAGATTTGATTTACGATGGAGTAATTCCCGACAGACTTGAACACGATTTTTCAGCTGTTCGGGGGAGAGGTCATGGGGAATCACTTGTGGGAGTTTCGGCTTCTTCCCAGATCGATGGAGGATATCGGACACCGTTGATCTGGGAGTACCAGTATCCTTCTTCAACTCACGCACACTGGCCATGGGCTTGCGCTTCAGTGTGCGGAGAACGAGAGGCTGATCGAGGGAGGGAGGGCGTCCAGAGCGGGGTTGATCATCGATTCCAAACTCCCCTTTCTTGAAGCGGGAGAACCACTTATAGCAGAAGGGTATGGAGGGGGCGTCAGCTCCTTCCGACTGGGCCAGGGCAGAGTGGGCCTCCTTCACGGATCGGCCAAGACGGTAGTAATGAAGTAAAACTGCTCGGAGGTAGAGATGGGAGTCCATCACAAGAATCAATGTAGCAACTAGGAGACTGATTAAATCCTCTCACTACTCAACGTCAGAATGATGCAATACATTATTGACAAACAGATTGCGCAATCACTGCATTTGATCGCGAACTGACTTTTTTCCGAAGCATTATACGAACTTTCCGAACACCCCAATACGTAGCTATGTATATGAGCTACCAAATACTTAATTACGGTTGTTCCGAACTCACCATCCGCCTCGACAATCTTCATGGTCACTTTGCCGTTCACATCGATCAGACACTGGACAAAATCGTCGCGGACTTTTGAGTACCCCCTGTTGCCAACCCACACTCCCGTTGCGGTCACGCATCCTGTGATGGCAATTATAATACGCAATATGTAGTACTAACTCAAAAAGTGATTCAAAACAAAGTCCGCAAAAATTTGTAAAAGTGTGATTAGTCATATTCTTACCGTAGGCTCGAGGGACGAATTTTCCCTTTCCATCGCTCACACACTTCATTGACTCGGCTCTGCCGATGATCTTCTCGATACCGTTTACCGTGACCTGAACACGTTTTACTATTTATGTCAGAATTTTGTTCGAAATTTTAGTAATTCAAAACTGTATTTCGTATATTTTAGTAACCACAAAATACCTTGATTTCCACATGCCGATTCCACGTCCTTCCGTCCTTTACGACTTTTCCTTCGAAGACACATCCACCAGCTGCATAAACTTGTAATATTATTCGAAAAGATAATGAAAACTTTTGAATCAATCAAATGCATATGCAATATATTCACTAACTCTTCTCCTGCGAGAGGGTGATAGTGCCATTCTCGTCCTTGAAACAGGTCCACTCTCGCCCGTCCTCCATCGTGCGCGACTCGCCAATAGCGAGAGAACTGCCAGTCGCATCGAGACAGTCTCAACATTGAAGGAGGAGATGAAGCAAAATTGAAAATAGTGTAATTCGGTTACAATTAATTTAATAACATCAGAAGATTCCCAAAACGTTGAAGGTAAAAATCGATTTTGAAATGCGATAAGTGAGCGCAAAATTTGATAGTCCAAATGTTGCTTTGCGGCTTAGTGTTCGTCGCAGTGCATTTTTAATGATTACGATTCAAAAACGTATAGGTACTTGATGAGCTCGCTTTTCACTCACTGATAATAGCGTAAGTGGCAATGTCGCCACTATCCGAATGCTGCACTTATAAGTGAATTTCTCGTCATGGAAGGTCTCTTCGGCCTCGATCAACTCTCCTTTATCGGTGTTGGCGGGCACGCACACTGTAGTGCATCAGGTAACTAGCGTCAATCATTATTTTGACAGTAGTCGAATTATTTTCGAAGTATTCGCAAATTTAAAAAAAATCTGGTTCAAAAATGTGATTCAAAAGTCACTCACCGATCGGTCGCACTTCTTTCAACACCATTCCCGTGCCTTTGTAGCACTCGAACCGGATGAAGTTCTCCGTCCATTTCTCCCCTATCGTGCATCCCTTTGGCGTTGTGTCGCTCAGTGCGGCGACAACGATGGTAGACAATAGCAGTAGGAAGGGGCCCATTTACTGTAAAGCTGACGGGAGTAATGTGGTCATGTAAGACGAAGTGGTGACTTGGGTAGAGGTCAACAATTTTGAATCATAATTCGAATAGAAGACTAAGAATGAGATTTGGCAGGCAAGGGTAGGATCAGGAAGCGGAATGTAATAGTTTATCGGATCGAAGCCGCCGGCGCGTTATGTAGGGACACAACTTTACGATCTACAAATGGATCCGGGATGATACTTAGTGCTTCGGATACACGATTTGGAAAGAGAAGGATTCGATCTTTTATATTTAAGGAGAAGGAAAATATGCAGTGGAGATATTGTACATCGGTGAGCACAAAACACGGACGATTAGGCTCACGCATGGGTCGATGATTACTCAGGAAAGACTGCACGTTGAATTGGAGAATCGGGTGCGCGAATAATGAATTTTCTCATGATAGGGTAATTTTTTTATTGGCAGTTTTGTGTACTATAGTGACTATGAAAAATATTGGCATTTCATGAAGAGATCATTGAGTATGCTGGGAAAGCAATAACAAGAGCAGTATCAACAATATCTAAAGTGCAGAATGATCAACATGATCCGTAGTTTCCTCGGGAGCAGAACTCGTAGATGATTCACTGAAAGATATGATACAATATTTGTAAAGTAACAGTAATATAAAAAAAGTGAAAAGTATAACTGACAGGGTCTCCAGAATACTCTTGATCTCGCTTATCTTCGCGTTCAACTTGGATACGGCTTCAAGCAGCTCGGGCACAGAAGTGTTACTAAAAAATACTGTCCCTTCATGTTAAGCTAAATGACAGTGAACATGTAATTTCCGTGTGCCGCAGTGGGAAAATGACACACCCAGCTTTGCAGACCGGGTCGATTACCTTCCATGCTTCCATCAATTCAGTGCATTGGCCTGAGTAAACATAAATGTATAAGTTTACATTAAAAACAAAATGATATACGAAATTTTACTTACTGGGTTTCTCAGTTGTTACTTCAGGAGCCTCCGTTGTTGGATCAATAGTCACTGTAGTACTCTCTTCAGGAAACTCAGTGGTTACTTCGGGGGCAATCGTAGTAACCCTGAAGTGAAATATTGTTTGTATTCACATTTGCGATTCAACAGAATTGATTATTGATTCGAAACTCATTTTGAATCACAATGATTGGAAAAATATAATACTCACGGGTTCTCGGGAACCTCAGTGGTTACTTCCGGAGCATCAGTAGTTGGATCGATGGGCACGGTAGTGCTATCTTCAGGAATCTCAGTGGTTACTTCGGGGGCAATCGTAATACCCCTGAAGTGAAATATTGTTTGTTTTCACATTTGTGATTCATCAGATTTGATTATTGATTCAAAAAGCATGTTGAATCACAATGATAGGAAAAATATAATACTCACGGGTTCTTAGGAACCTCAGTGGTAACTTCATGGGCATCAGTAGTTGGATCGATGGGCACGGTAGTGCTCTCTTCAGGAATCTCGGTGGTAGCTTCGGGAGCCGCAGTCGTTGTTGAGTTGTCGCTGAAGGAATATAATTTCTAAAATTTAATTTAAAAACAAAGCAAAACCAATATTTGCGAAAGAAAGCTCACGGATTCTCAGGAATCTCGGTCGTTACTTCAGGGGAAGGATCGGTGGGCACGGTCGTGCTCTCTTCCGGAATCTCAGTATTGACTTCGGGTGCAATCGTTGTAGTTGAGTTGTCACTGGCAACGTAACGAGTTGGCCGTTTTGAATCAAAGTATCTACTTAATTGTTAAATTCAAAAGATATGTTGAGCCAAATTAGCTTTGCAAAAGTCTGATGAAAACTCACGGGTTCTCAGGCCTCTCAGTCGCCTCTTCCTAAAAATATCAACATAAGGTCACACGGAATGAGTATAAATCGTTTTATCAGGTCATGTTATAGTGCTGTGAGGTATGAATTATATCTAATCGCAATTGACTAGTTTCAAGAAATCAGAGATTAAGCAACGAGTGCTTAGCAACAGGCTCATGATCTACGTGATCTACATCGGCACATATTCGGTGGTAACTTCTACAGGTTCAGTAGTCGCTTCAACGGGCTCAGTAGTAGCTTCGACGGGAGCCGTGGTCGTCTCACTGAAAAAGATAGTTCTGAGCAATAGTTAGGAGAATGGTTTTCAATCAACGTTTTGAATCTATAATAAATTTTGCTTGGTTCAGAAAACAATCTGAAAAAAGCATTAAGCCACATTGAAATGACAACTCACGGGTTTTCAGGCACTTCAGTAGTGACTTCAGGAGCTCCAGTAGTAGGCTCAGTGGGTACGGTAGTTCCTTCCTCAGGAGCCTCAGTGGTAACCTCGGGCGCTCCAGTAGTAGGCTCAGTGGGTACAGTAGTTCCCTCCTCCGGAACGTCAGTCGTTACTTCGGGTGCTCCAGTGGTAGGCTCAGTGGGTACTGTAGTTCCCTCCTCCGGAACCTCAGTCGTTACTTCGGGTGCTCCAGTCGTAGGCTCAGTGGGTACCGTAGTTCCCTCCTCGGGAACCTCAGTGGTAACCTCAGGAGCTCCAGTGGTAGGCTCAGTGGGTACGGTAGTTCCCTCCTCCGGAACCTCAGTCGTTACTTCGGGTGCTCCAGTGGTAGGCTCAGTGGGTACCGTAGTTCCCTCCTCGGGAACCTCAGTGGTAACCTCAGGAGCTCCAGTGGTAGGCTCAGTGGGTACGGTAGTTCCCTCCTCGGGAACCTCAGTGGTAACCTCAGGAGCTCCAGTGGTAGGCTCAGTGGGTACGGTAGTGCTCTCCTCGGGAATCTGGGTCGTAACTTCGGGAACACCGGTAGTAGGGTCTATGGGAATGGTAGTGCTCTCCTCGGGAATCTGGGTTGTAACTTCGGGAACACCGGTAGTAGGGTCAGTGGGTACGGTAGTACTCTCCTCGGGAATCTGGGTCGTAACTTCAGGGGCTCCAGTGGTAGGCTCAGTGGGTACGGTAGTGCTCTCCTCAGGAATCTGAGTAGTGACTTCGGGTGTTGCTGTAGTAGTAGTGCAAGGGTTCTCTAGAACAATCTTGATCTTGTTGATCTTGTTATTGAGCTTGGTCATGACTTCAATCAAATCGGCCACCGAGAGAGTGCTGAAATCAATTTGGTTTTTTATACATTTACAAGGCATACAACATCTGAGTTTGATAAATGGGCCTTCGTCTCTTCATTTTCAATACTCTACCCGTTTAGCGAGTGAGTGAAATGAAGATATTAAGATAATTTTATCGGCCTATCATATATAGAAATGCCGACGCACCTGCTCGCTTCACAAACGGGGTTGATTCCAGTGCAAACTTCCTTCAGATCAGGGCATTGCCCTTTAATCAAATATACATTATAATAATGAAAAGTATATGGAAAGGATAACGATTATCATATGGAGAATATATTTTTTTCACTCAAAGCAGTTTATTATAAATCTGATGATAAAATGTAAAGTATAGATAAGAAGATCCTGCGAAGGCAATGCATACCGAATTATGTCAACGCATTTTTTCCTGGAAAATATAATGTGACCTTACCAGTGAGTCCGCATACGGGCTCTTCCACAATTTCGGATCCAGCAGTGGAGTTCTGAATTATGAACATCTTCTTTGCAATAACAATATAGTTTCTCGATTTTTTTATTCGAGGAACCTAAAGAACTATTAAGCCAGAGAGTCTACTCATTAATCAAGGATGGGTTCACTTACAAGAATTAGCGGGTTCGCCGTCACGGATGGTGCTCTGCAAAAGATTCAATTTTTGAACCAAATTGATTGATTCAAAAGATCAACTTACGCTTTCTCGAGAATCGTTCTGATCTCGTTGAAGGTAGCATTCATCTTAGCCAGCATTTCAATGAGTTCAGTGGACGAGGTTTCACTTAAATTTAGTTATGTTATTTATTTTAAAAGTGTAAAAAATAAATAAATTAGAGATTCTCTCACTTGCTGGGATCGGCGCAAAACGGCTCAGTTGAAGTGCAGACGCCCAGAAGGTCCTTGCACTGACCTTGAAAATGTGATTCAAAATCGAAGATAATAAAATACAAAAAAATAATAATAAGAAATTGTAGCCACTGGCTATTGTGTATGTCAGCTAGTATGATTTTCAGTGATTATTTTTCTCCGGCTTTAAATAATATGCTTAACACACTTACCAGTGATCTCGTGCACAGCTCCCTCTCCTCGTCCCTCCTCTCCACCGATGATGGTCTTGGTCTCCTTTACAGGCTTTCTCTTCTGAATAATAAATAGATAAGCAACTGTTTCGATACCGTGTTCAAGAGTTTTGAATCGTGTAAGACTGACCTGGAACTTCTCGAGCTCAGCCTCGGTCAGCTCGCGCATCTTCCAGATCTTGCCCTCCTGTGCGCAAATCTTCATCTCACCGCCGTTGACGCCGAGCGCGCCCGGCTTCACGCCCTTGTACTCGCCGTTGAATCCGGAATCCATCGCGCATCCTGGCAAACATGTATGATGCAAAAGAAAAGTAGGGCAGTTGACCTGGGTACATATATTATTCGTTCATGTTATGGAATTTGATTACGAAAACAGAAAAATAAGAACAACTTCAAAACAAATGAATTTTCCCAGATGCTCACCCAGAGGAAGGATGGAGGTGGTGACCTTGCCGAGCTTGATGACGTAATGGCACTTCATCACCTGTGTGTCCTGTCGCCAAACGGAGTGGAACTGCTTGATAGATCCGTCGGTGTCAGTGCATCCAGCTGGGAATATGAACGATTTTCGTGATGCACAAGATGATTGATATCTGATTCAGAAGAATTATTCAAAATATTGCCAAGAAATGTGCAAACATGTTGCTCACTGAGCTCTCCGAAGTGGTGCAGGCCGGCAGTGTCCCAGCAGTGGTAAGCCTTTCCGTCGATGTACGCGAGTCCCTTCTTCATGAATTGTCCGTTCACCTCGCACCCTGGAATGCGAATAAAATGTGGTTCAAAAGTGATTCAAAAGAGCGATTCAAAAGAATTTCACTCACCAGTTTTCTGGAACTTTCCGAACTTGCAGTAGATAACATTTCCGTCGACAGTCTTGCTCTCTCCGCTCTTCACCTCGGTTCCCTTCCAGTCGCACGACACAACTGCAATGCCATAATTCTTCGTCCTGAGCCAACCTTATTTAGGCCATGCTTGCATGTTCTGACTATTTACGACTGTTTTGAGTTCCAAATAGTGCTCACCACTCTGGTCCACAACCTCCATGGTCACTTTTCCGGTCTCATCAATCAGGCACTGCACGAAGTCTTCGCGGACCTTGGAGAATCCCTTGTTGCGCAGCCAGATTCCAGTGTCAGTGACGCAACCTGTAGATAGTGTTGCATAATAATTAGCTCAGAATCATGCCATCTACATTTGAAGCAGTATCATTGCCTCTAACCCGCGGCGACTAGTGCGCGCATTCTCCACAAGGTCTTCAAGGTGCTCACCGAATGCCTTGGCGACAAATCCGCCCTTGCCGTCGCTGACGCACCTCATCGTCTCCGCTTTGCCAATCTTCTTCTCGACGCGGTTCACGGTTGCCTGTAGAAATATGTATTTTCTTCACTCAAAATGATAAAAAAACGTTGAAAACGAATACTACAAGCAGGTTTATCAGCAGCCTACTCAATGCCCTTATGATTTTAGAGTAGTTCTTGAAAACGGGTAACCTTGAATTCAACAGCTCGAGTCCACGTCTTGCCGTCCTTGATGACGACTCCATCGAAAATGCATCCTCCGGCTGAAGCAAAATGAAACTTAGTATTTGTACATCATATATACTATATTATATTACGCGAATAATTTCGCCGAAAATGCTATTTGTATTCAAAAATGTCGGAACTCACTCAGCTCCTGGGCCAGCTTGACGGCTCCCTGATCGTCCTTGAAGCAGCTCCACTCCCTGCCGTCCTCCATCACTCGGGACTCTCCGATGGCGAGCTTGTCCTTCTTTGCGTCGAGGCAGTCTGAAAAAATGATCCAAATCTGATTTAAAATGTTTTACGGCACTCACTGATGATAGTGTAGGTGGCGATATCTCCACTGGATTGCAGCTGAATCTTGCACTGGTAGGTGAACTTCTCGTCGTTGAAGGTCTCCTCAGCATCAATCATGTCTCCCGTCTCGGTGTTCATGGGCACGCAACCTGGAATTGTATCAATTTTGATTCCAAATTTTTATTCCAAATTCATTCCAAATTTTGTATAAAATTTGTGAATCAAATGATTCAAAAGTTTTGATTCAAAACATTAATTCACTTACCGATCGGCTTGACTCCCTTGACTACCGCGCCATCTCCCTTGAAGCACTCGAATCGGATGAATTTCTCCGTCCACCGTTCTCCGATCGTGCATCCTTCAGGCGTTCTGCTGCTTATAGGAGCCCCAGAGGCGAGCGTTACGCATAATAACAAGACGGGTAGCATCTGAAGCGTTGGACGTTAGATTGTACATTAACAGATAACACGTACACTAGTTAGCTATCATGTAAAGGAACAAAAAGTCACATCCCTTATGAGTTTTGGTCGCGCTTTATATAGCAAACCACCGTCTAAGATACGCCTTCTTCGCGGTTCCGCCCAGTTGAAATCTCTAACGATTTGGAGTTTTCCCAACAGGTCACAGTCGAGCGAGTTTGTATACTCTCTACAGCTACCTAACAAATAGATAGATCGCTAAACATGCGGCCATTTCATCTTTGTATTTGAGTATTTGGGTCGATCTGGACATCTCTTCGTAAAATTCGGCAAGCGGACACACTGGAAATAGCAGGAATGTGAGTGAATCCGATTGGGTGAGCTGAAATATTTTTGGGATAATGTGCTGACCCCGAAGAGATTCCACTTCACTAGAGTTCGACAAACGGGCATTCGTCTCTACATTCTCTTGCTACTCCACCGATCAAGAGAGCGTCTGACATGAAAAGACGAAGACTCGTTTATCGAACTGCACCTCATCAAATCATTCTTCAGTTTGTTTACAGTCTGTTCTCAGGTGATGTGCGATCTATGTTTACTACCTGGATGTATATGCTCACTTTAGGGTGAGTTCTGACCTGAAGGTTGTATGTGAGGCTGGTTAAACGGTCATAGAATTCGTTAACCACTCTCGTAGAATGCAGAAGGGCCAGCCGAACAGCCAGAACGAACAGTAACAGCCGAATATTTATTTCGTAATACCGAATTTTTTAGTGCTGCATTCGAGAGCTAGCGATGCTTTGTGGCAATGCTGGCAGTATGTGCTGGATCAGATTGAGGTTCACATAGAAGCTTCAGACCCATATACGAGTAGATCATCGAATTTCAGTCGTTAATCGCAAAATGTTTTGATGCGCCTCTCATAATCGGATCCTGTCGTTAGATTGGAAGTGACATCGGTCGTGAAAAATAATTTTCCCTAAAAAATAGGACAGAGGGTTACGTAGTTCAGTCGGCCTCGCCTTCACGAATGCAAAGTCTCCATAAATGAATGCTACCACTTATATCTTTGCATGATTTGTCAGTTGCAAGAAAACAATATCACGGAATAATGCAGGAACCAATGCGACAGAAAAATATTTTGGGTCATGGATTTCGCTGAAATCAGAAATACTGACCAAAGTGAGGACGGCGAACACGCCTATCAAATTCATTTTTCAAAATTTGCATGTTTTGACCTACCACTTTGGAAGGCTGTATCTCACTCAATTGTTGACCTACTGCGACCGCATTTTTTCCAATCGATGCGCATTCAGGTTATCTACAAATAAGTTCAATTATGCTCCGTGCATAAATTACGTCTTCATTTAGTTATGCTCAAAAAACTGATTTTTTGATTGTGATCTACCTTGCAAACTACACGATTTTTATGTTTGATTTGGATTCCCCGTCACCGAATTGGGGTACGTATATAGCTCGTTTTTCATAAGAGGGGGCTTATCATATCGCCACTCAGTAGGGATATTTTGAACTTAGTGCAATTTTTTGAAAGAAACACTTTTCGGTGTGTATTTCACTTTCGGATTATGCAAATTAGCGAAGTAAGATTACTACGCGATAGCGCTTGAGCAGGACTCCAATAATGACTAAAGGGACCAAAACGCCAAAGTTGGCCGTTTTCGAGATACGGCATGAAAAGCTCTTTCACACATTTACAGTGGAGCGAGTTCTCTCATCTTTCACAGTTCTACTAAATTCGTTTTTACGCCATACCTCGAAAAGGACAACTTTGGCGTTTTGGTCCCTTTAGTCATTATTGGAGTCCTGCTCAAGCGCTATCGCGTAGTAATCTTACTTTGCATATTTGCATAATCCGAAAGCGAAATACACACCGAAAAGTGTTTCTTTCAAAAAATTGCACCAAGTTCAAAATATCCCTACTGAGTGGCGATATGATAAGCCCCTCTTATGAAAAACGAACTATATACGTACCCCAATTCGGTGACGGGGAATCCAAATCAAACATAAAAATCGTGTAGTTTGCACCAGAAAAGGTAGATCACAATCAAAAAATCAGTTTTTTGAGCATAACTAAATGAAGACGTAATTTATGCACGGAGCATAATTGAACTTATTTGTAGATAACCTGAATGCGCATCGATTGGAAAAAATGCGGTCGCAGTAGGTCAACAATTGAGTGAGATACAGCCTTCCAAAGTGGTAGGTCAAAACATGCAAATTTTGAAAAATGAATTTGATAGGCGTGTTCGCCGTCCTCACTTTGGTCAGTGTTTCTGATTTCAGCGAAATCCATGACCCAAAATATTTTTCTGTCGCAAAGTGGTCTCATTTTCTTGCGTTTTTACAGGAGATCCGTGATATGTTAATCGCATATTATGGTAAATCGCATGATGTTGTGCAAAGGTCCATTACAAACTTTGAATCGCTCATAATGCACTTCCCTTACTACCTACCGCTCATCAATTGGCACTGGAAGGGTAAAAAACGGCACCGGTAAGTGAAACTGCAAATGTTCTATTTTTTTATGTTTCCATCCAGAAAGTTGTAGGGATCAGACAATCTTTTATCATCAATGATTCGATCTCATCGATAGGAATTCGTTTGCAACCGCCCACCCCATCTCGACACAATTGCCTCATGGTTCCACTCAGGAATGGACTCGTTACCAGGAGGGAAGGGAACGCGATCGTGCCCACCAGTTCATTAATTTGAAGTGGGCAGGTCCACACAATTGTCCCGATACAGAAAACGAGTGCAGAAACCAGTATGTAGTGCATTTCACAACATCTCAAAAAAGGTCAATGTGTCTGCTAATCTGTAATAAATTTGTAGTTTGGAGTGATACATGCACGCTGATATTTGCCGATATATTTTCTGAACCGATTATTGAAATCAACAAGATTTCTACAATCTATGGTGGTGTGGTAGTAATGGGGGGAATATCCATTCAAATCTCCATAGGGCAATAAGTTGTCGTTCTTCTCGATTTCTTGCGTATCATCTGACGAACTGACAAAAGTACAGCCTTAATATATTTCGCTCTCGGCCAATTAGCGAATTTGAAGGAATGCGTGGGCAATCGCCCACTCGCATCTCGATATAAAGCGAATGGTTCCACCCTGGAGTGGACTCGTCACACTACTCGGAGGGAAGGGAGCGTGATGGAATGGGGAGAACGAGAGACAGATAGAGACAGTGACAGAGAGCAATGGTCTCCTCGTTCCACACACTCTCTAGTCGATCAGAGCGAAATAGAGAGTGTGCTGAGCCAGGGGATTACAACGAAAGGCGAGCGTGAAGGACGTGCAAGGATAACCGATTTTGACCAACAGCGCTCGGTGTTGCGCAAATAGGTTGCAGCTTTTGGCGCCGTGAAGCGTGACCACACACACCAAACCTTTGAAAAACCAATGCATGCTTCGCCCCGATTTTTTAATCACGTCGATGCTGTCCAATTCTTGACGTCACCCATCACAATCTAGTTGAAATCGATCAAGAATTGCTCAAGGCGATGGTGGGTTGACCAGTCTGCTCGTGGTCAAAGTGGTGTCGTGGGGCGTGGTGGTAAGTGGCTGATAGAAGCTGCAACCTCTTTCGTGAGAAATCCGACACATTATGGCGGGGGGGATGATAATACAACTGCGAAATGTGTTTGCAGCATGAAATCAATATACCAACAAAATTCATGGGATACGAACGTAGAGAATTGTTGAAAATGATCATTGCATGAATAATTGATTCAAAAAATCGGGTATACTGGTCAGACCATAGGAGCTTGAGTTGCAGCAGACTCAACAATAGTCCTGATTTCTCCTGCAGGCGCCTTCATCTTGATCAATGAATTAATCAGCTCGACTGCCCAGACTTCGCTAGGAGCATGGCAGACGGGAGTGATGACCGAGCATACATTGAGGAGGTCAGTACACTGGGCTGGAAAAAAATTGGCATACTTACTGCATACGGTGCGATTGTCAATAATATATTTATTCATGGGACATTCAGGTTGCGTTACTGCTACCTGCCAATGGATTCGCAATTTTCTGTGACGCAACCTGAATGTAACATGAATAAATATATTATTGACAATCGCACCGTATGCAGTAAGTATGCCATTTTTTTAAAAATTTGATGCAAAACTTGTTTTGTATCATAATATAGTAGATGCCCACGCCGGCGGCAACACCCATGACATAGTTGCCCACGCCGGCGGCAACACCCTATTCATGGTTGCGGAGAGCGCCCCTGTTTTGAGGGGCACTCTCCGCAGGGACGTATAGGTCATGGTCAAAAATCGGTTGGTAGGTCAATAGTAGGTCAGGACTAGGTACCGCACCCAATCGATAGTACAGTACCCCTAGATACCGTATACCACTACCGTAACCCCCGATTATCGCAAAATAACTTTATTTTTAAAAAGTCCTGGTACCATGCCCAATCGATTATACAGTACCCAAGTAACTATCGTAACCCAATTCTTGGGTCAGATCCAGTTCCTTGGGTCAAATTTTTTTTAAAAATTCAAACATTTTTCTAAAAATCCTAAACCTATCACACAATTATTCTACAGTAATTAGTGATACGGTATGATACTTTTAAAAAATTGTATGCTCAATTTTGGATTTTTAGAAAAATATTTGACCCAAGGAACTGGATCTGACCCAAGGAACTGGGTTACGGTAGTTACTTGTGTACTGTATAATCGATTGGGCATGGTTCCAGGACTTTTTAAAAATAAAGTTAGTTTGCGATAATCGAGGGTTACGGTAGTGGTATACGGTAACCCCCTATACGTCCCTGCCGAGAGCGCCCCTCAAAACAGGGGCGCTCTCCGCAACCATGAATATGGGGTCATGGTCTGAAAACACCTCGCCGCCAGTGTTGGGCAACTATGATCGGCTCTGGGAACGAACGCTCCCTTGCCATCCACCGCATGACATGGATTCTCCCTTTCCGATGATCTTCTCGACGCCGTTTACGGTAGCCTGCAATATAAAATGTGAAAAGATTCTGTGACGTCTTGGTATTTAGACGAGATTGCGCGAGGAGTAACTCGATAATTAGGAGTGAATTGGGGAAGCATCTGCAGAATAAACCCAGATCTTCGAACGATTTCATTATTCAAAAGGCCCAGATCCTGAATCTTGAATACATTTGTGAATCTATCTGTCTTGATAGTGTCCATTCGTCACACTGATGCAGTCGGGTGAAATGGTTTTCTAGAGATTCAGTGTATTCTCTTTGTGTATTCTAGTGCTAAAGTCCGGAAGGCTTTCGAGGTGATTTTTGCGAAAGAATGGGCTGATCCGATCGGATGTGCTGAGTCAGCCTCACTTCAATTGAATTACAACGATTCGCACATATTCACGACTAGATTTTGAGCTAAACAGTGCTGAAATGAGCTGAGAGATAACACGAGCCATGGAATTCAAAGCCAATTCCACATACGCATAATTTCAATACGCACGTATTTCCGTACGACCATAAAGTTGAAGCCGTACTGAAATGAGTCCGGCGCTCATGCATTTTGTGCGCATTTCGTTGCTTGAGAAAGTGCGAATGTAGCGTACTCTGATAGCTTTTTCAGAGTGCGGGTGGCTTCGCGAGATGTGGCTCTCTTCATGTTGCGTACTCTCTCGGCGGTCAGAGTGAAAGGATAATTTGTACATGGCTTAACGTTGCATAACTCTTGCAGTGCGCCGCACCGACTAATCCCGAATTTTCAGTGCAAAAGTGTCCTGTGAGCACATCTTGACTCTCAGGGCCCATCCCTACTTGGCTACACTTCCTTCCTTGGTATGCTCAACGACCACCTAATCGTCCTATTTCGTCATCAGATACCTTCGTGATCATCTCTTCACACCTGTCCCTGATCACACCACGCACGTACTTCGACCCCCTGAGCACGAACCACAAAGTCCGTGACCGGAAATCATTCGGGATAGTGTTCGTTTGAGCGAACATGATGATGACCGTATGTCTAAATATTGGGCACTAGGTCGGATGAGAACCATGACGTCATACCGCCTTTGATATATCAAATGCGGTATCGTATGGCATGGCGTCATAGTTCTCATCCGACGTAGTGCCGAATATTGTTCGAACCTGAGTACTTTGTCAGTGAAGGACTATATGATTTTGACCTTGCTTTTCTTTTTTTCGTGTTACTTTGACCCTCTGCGCAAAATGGAGATAAGATTAAAATGCGGAAGAGTCAAAGTGAAATAACGCCCTTGAACTATACTTTGTCCCCACCTTCTACAGGCTACAGATCATCGAAAGGACGGAAATCATTTCGCTGAAATTATCTCGAACGCAGTACAAATCTTATCAGGAACACTTACAGAGATAAACTATAATTCTGATGTAACACGATTGTTCTCAATTTTCACTGACTTTGACCCCCGGACTTCGTGCTTTAGCCTCAGCTGAACAAGTAACTACGTGAGGTTGATAGGAGTACTTTCACACCTCCTATTGCGGATTATGACTAAGCATCGTGCGACCCAGTAGTAACGGATTCTTATCAGTGCCCCCCTGCCGGATACAAAAGGACCTCTGGGGGCAGATTGGACCATTCACCACTCCCATTTCACAATGATCAGAGCTCTCATCCTCCTCTCCCTGATCTCCGCTTGCATTGCTACCCCGATTATGAATGCGAAAAAGCATTTCAACCTGCCTGATGACGTAATCATTACTTTTTTTCATTTGAATTCCTTTTTAATCTCTAGAATAAACCATTATCCCTTCTTTTCCAGTTCTGTTCCCAGTGTGTGATCTCTGTAGAAGACTTCCTATCCAACATCAACGTGGAGAACACGGTGTTCACTCAGGTAAAATTTGGTTGTTTTTATACAGACAATGAGTTGAAATGGCCTCAACAGTTCCCCTTTTCTTTTTGTTTTCAATGCAATTGATGGCATATAACTTACTATCATTGATCAGAAAAACAAGCAACTTTCGGTTTGGTTCACAAGTTATTTTCAGGTCTGCTCCGACATGATGCATAGCGACTCGGACAAGAATCCAATGGTCAAGGTATGTTCGCCAAATCTATCTCTCTCCCTCGCATCTCAAAATGGTTACTGATTCCGTTTCAGGTCTGCGTCGCAGGTTTCATCGGTGAGATGGAGTATGTCAGAGAAAAGCTGGCCGGGCATTCCGATGAAGAGGTAATAATTGATCGCCTTATTCATGGATATCCATTTCGCAATCTTTTGAACTCCATGTTTGAATCATTGTAGTTTTGAATCAAAATCGTACACCGAGAAAAGAGCTGCATTTTCAGATCTGTGATTGGCTGGGATGTCCTCAAATCACCTCTTCCACCACCCCTTCACAATGATGAAACTCATCAGATTATGCGCCGATTACACCATGGTTCTATGTATGCTACGTGTTCGAATGATCTCACCACTGTAACTAAATAAAGTACCTATCTTATTTGACCAATATTTTGAGCAGTCCATTATAGTTTGATAAGCGATTCTACGGCTTATTCATGCGTTTTCGCAACTCTAGTGCTCTATGCTTTAGTGTTCTAGTGTATACATGAAAGACAAAAGGTTGACCTGTTTTTGAACTATACAGTTTGCTACAACCGAGATAAACTTTAAAATGTAACTTTAATACCACTGCTCGAATCCATGTAGCCCCATCCTTGACGACAGTTCCATTGAACACGAAAACACCAGCTGAAATTATGAAACGATTACCGACCGAGATCAAAGTTCATAGGCCGCCATTTTTGTTTCCCAAACCAAAAGCTTAGGATTACTGGGTGCCGCGATCAACGTCAATCATACTTATTAACTGTTAGACATACTTCCACACATTTCATCTAATCCCCTCCACTATCTACTGTGATCTTCCGTCCTGTCTAAAGGCTGCAATTGTCACTTACTCTTTTCCTGCGCGAGCTTGATGGAGCCAGTATCGTCCTTGAAGCAGCTCCACTCTCGGCCGTCCTCCATCACTCTCCATGCACCCACTGCGATCGCGTCCCACTTTGCATCCAAACAATCTGAAAGGAAATATTGATTCTAAATCATTTTAGAATCACTTTTGTTGATTCAAAACTCACTTTTGTATATCTTTCTCTTGTAAGATTTTCTTAAACGACTGGGAAAAAACATCAAAGACCCACAGATAATGGAGTAAGTAGCCAATTCGCCACTCTGCAGTTGAATACTGCATTTGTAGGTGAATTTTCCGTCATTATGGGTCTCCTCAGCATCGATTATTTCGCCTCCATCGGTGTTGGAGGGCACACAACCTATAAACAGTGGAAATAATCACGACGTTTTGTTAACATTATGCCATCGTTCTCAGATTAACCGTAGAATTCATACATCAAATTTGGAAAAATCAGAACAACATGAAAATAAATCAATTGAAAAAAAGGACTGTAAAAAATATACAAAGATATGATTCAAAAGTTTTCAAACTTCGAAATGACGCTCACCGATATCACGCACTCCCTTCACAATCACTCCAATCAATCAATCAATATTTATCACTTCAAGCGTTAACGCTAGGTGAGGATAGGTCGGAATTCGTCGGTCGTTGCAGACCACCAATGGGGGCCAATTGTTCTTCTGAGGTCATCTCGCCAACGCGTTCTCGGCTGACCCTGGGGACGGCTCCTGTTGTAGGGGATCCATACCGTAGTCGCTCTGGTCCACTCATCTAGCTCCATTCTCCTAATCTTCAACGCCCACTGAGCTTTCCTTTTCAGCGCTTCTTTGTTCCAATCCCGCACTTTCGTCGCATTGCGCACGTTCTCGTTTCTCCATCGATCCATCAGAGTTATGCCCAACATTTTTCGCTCCATTTTTCTTTGAGTCACACTAAGCCGTTCCTTTTCACTGGCTCGCAGCGCCCAGACTTCTGACCCGTAAAGCACTGTTGAAGAGATACAACTTTCGAAGAGTCTCCTCTTAGTCTTCATAGGAAGCAGGCGAGAAGAGAGCAGAGTAGAGAGCTTGGACCAAGCGAGCCATCCCAGGCGTATCCGGTGCTCAATTTCATCCGAGTGATCGAGGGGGAGCGAGATTCTCCCACCAAGATATGTAGTGGAAGGGACAAAGTTGAATGTCAGATTGTCAATTGTAATGGGTGCTCGAGTGGTGCTACACGATGTGAGAAGAACGGTTTTGGAAGCATTTACTTCTAGACCGACGCGTGAGCATGCCTCCATTAGCTTCCTCAACATTCAACATTCGCTTCAGTTCAGGCCTTGATTTTGCAATTAGGACGATGTCATCCGCGTACTCAAGGTGGCTTAGGTTTCTCCCATCAATCTTGAGTCCATCATTCTCCCAATCGATGTCATTCATTGCTGAGCGAAGGACTACGTTGAACAAGCGAGGGGAAAGGGTGTCGCCTTGACGAACTCCACTTCTGATTCTGACTGTGACGAGATCCTCGTTGACTCGGATGAGGGTTGTCGAGGACTCGTAGAGGCGGCGGAGGAGGTGGATGAGGGTAGGATGGACCCCAGATATCCATAGGGATTGCCATACCGCACTCCACTCCACACAATCGAATGCCTTACGGAAGTCCACGAAACCGAGATACAACGGAATACCGTATTAGTGGGCACGCTCTGCTACTTGCTTTACAGCGTGTATTGGGGTGTCCGGAAAGTTCGTATAATTTTTTGTTTTTATTTTTTATTCAATGCTTTACAATTCTCAGTGACCAATGTATCCCCCCTTCTTTCTCACTACCTCCCTCCAGCGATTGGGCAGGGTCTCGATTCCTCTCTTCCAGAATGCGGGTTTCTTCGAGACCGCCCAGTTCACGAAAGCCCTCACAACTTCATCTCGATTCTTGAACTTCTTTACTTTGCAGAAGTCAGAGAGAGAGCGGAAGCAGTGGTAGTCGCATGGGGAGAGATCCGGAGAATACGGTGGATGGGGAATCCTCTCGATCTTCAGCTCGTCCATTTTCTTCTGGGTCATCTTCGCTCGATGTGGGCGAGCATTGTCCATCAGAAGAAGAATTTTGCCCTGGTTCAGGAGTCTGGGAGGGACTCTGATCGCGACATCTTCCAGTTGTTCAGAGAAGAGGTCGGCATTGATGCTGGTGCCAGGGGCGAGGATCTCCCAGTAGATGGGACCGAGCACTGAGAAGAAGAAGCAGATGAGTTCCTTCTTTCCGTGCTCTTCCTTCTTCGGGACGGGCGTGGGCTTCTCATCTGCATCCACCCATTGCAGTCTCCTCACAGGGTTATCGTACGTGATCCACTTCTCATCTGTAGCGATGATGGAATTGACTCATCGAAGATTGGATCTACGATGGAGTAATTCCCGACAGACTTGAACACGATTTTTCAGCTGTTCGGGGGAGAGGTTATGGGGAATCACTTGTGGGAGTTTCGGCTTCTTCCCGGATCGATGGAGGATATCGGACACCGTTGATCTGGGAGTACCAGTATCCTTCTTCAACTCACGCACACTGGCCATTTGCTTGCGCTTCAGTGTGCGGAGAACGGGAGGCTGATCGAGGGAAGGAGGGCGTCCAGAGCGGGGTTGATCATCGATTCCAAACTCCCCTTTCTTGAAGCGGGAGAACCACTTATAGCAGAAGGGTATGGAGGGGGCGTCAGCTCCTTCCGACTGGGCCAGGGCAGAGTGGGCCTCCTTCAGGAATCGGCCAAGACGGTAGTAATGAAGTAAAACTGCTCGGAGGTAGAGATGGGAGTCCATCACAAGAATCAATGTAGCAACTAGGAGACTGATTAAATCCTCTCACTACTCAACGTCAGAATGATGCAATACATTGTTGACAAACAGATTGCGCAATCACTGCATTTGATCGCGAACTGACTTTTTTCCGAAGCATTATACGAACTTTCCGGACACCCCAATAGGTTATTGAGGGTACTGCGCCCTTTCCGAAAGCCAGTTTGGGTGGAGGACTCAGTCTCTTCAAGCGATTTCTCCATTCTTCTCAAGATCACACGGGTTGCAGCCTTCAGGGTTACGGTAAGCAGCGAGATAGGTCTGAAGTTGCTGATGTTTGTAGGGTCACCTTTCTTGTGGATAAGAGACACGACAGCTTCGACTAAATCTTGGGGCACTGAGTCACCGGCTGTTAGGTGGTTGAGCAAGTCCGCGAGCACTGGGGCGAGGTGATCTCGAGAGAGGTACAGCATATCGGGCAGAATTGAATCGGAACCGGGCGAATGTCCGCATTTGAGGCGAGAAAGCGCATCTCCTGTCTCATCGATTTGGAAGGGTGGAAGAGGGAAAGGCGGATGAGGAGGGATCGTCAGTGGCATGTCAACTGTAGCATTGTAGAGTTCCTCGAAGAAAGTACGGACGGCGAGCTTTGTTGCTTCTTGTGAGAGAGCACCAGTAACTGCGTCGGGGACTAGTAGTCTCTTTCGGGATGATTGCAAGTTGAGCATTGACTTGACAATGCTTCTACCCATTATTGCAGCTTGCCTTGCTTGTGATTCTTTTCTCCTTCTGATGTCGTTCGAGAGACTCATTCGGGCAGCTCGGCATGTGACGGAGTGGGCTATGTTGGATTGCGGATTGGATCGGAGAAGGTGTCGCTGGGCCAGAAGATTTCGGGTTTCGCGAGATATCCATGGAGGGGAGTGCCGATCTCGCCAACAGTTGCTTGCCGCAGTCTTCGTAAACGCTTGAATCTTGTGATAGGCGTCAATGGCTGAGGTTGGACGGGCAAGGGGCAGGGAAACAAGGAGATTTGCATTTGCAGTGAAGGCGGTTTTATCGAATTCCAACCGCTTCTTGCATCGTTGCTTCCGCATCTTGTTGGGGAGGGAGAGGCATAGTCGGACAAGGCGATGATCGGAGTCAAACTCAAAGCGACCAACAACACCACAGTTGACAACTCTCGCCGATACAGGCGTTGCAACGAAGTCCATCTGGTGAAAAGTTGAGCCGTTTGGTGACCGCCAGGTCCATATCCTGCCGTGTCTTCTCTCGGGAAATGTGTTTTGGATGCGCAGCCGGTTTCTCACGCAAACTTCTGTGAAGGTCCGCCCACGTGAGTTCGGGGTCGGAGATGCGTACTTGCCGACAAATCTTTCATTGCCTGGCTCGCGTGCAACTCGACAGTTCATATCCCCGACCAGGACTGGCATGTATCCTCTTGGCGCACTCTGCAGAGCGGTCTCGACCTTGTCCATGAAGTCATCGTAGTCCGTATCATCGTAGGCTGATGTTGGCGCATACGCGCAGACGAGGAAGAGACGATGGTTGGGAAGGAGCAGAGTGGCGAGTCGATCGGAGAGGCCTTGGAACACAGCTTCTCTTGCGAGGTGGGCACGGATGAGGAATGCCACACCATGGTGGGCGGTGGAACCTCCCGAGTGGAATAGGACTATGCCTGAAGACGTAAGATTGAAGGAGGCACAACCCACAATCCTCGCTTCCTGCACAGCAACAACGTCCCACTTGATCTGGGAGAGGGCAAGCTCGATCTCTTGAAGCTTCTCTCGTGGCGCGAGTGTCCGGGTGTTCAGCGTGCCGACGTAGAATGGACGACCCATCGAGGTGGCTTACAACTCCCGCTTGCCAAAGCTGCTGGGAGAGGGAGACTGGCCGAGGGGGAGACGGGGGGACGGAGTGCGCACCCCACCGCTCGCGACTAGCGTTGAGGACCAGAATGATCACAATTACTCCATCTCCTTTGAAGCATTCGAATCGGATGAAGTTATCCGTGCATTTCTCGCCAATCGTGCAATCAGTGGCTGTTCTTCCGCCCGCGGCGCTCGATCGAGCAATAGAGATGACCGACAGAACCAACAACCGTGAGATCAATCAATCAATCAATTTATCAAATCAGGCAGGGTGCTTAGATGAGGATGAGTCTATATTCTGCATAGGTTGCACTCCACCAATGTGTGCCAATGGCTCGGCTAAGATCGTCTCTCCAGCGTACGCGTGGCTTCCCAGGGGGGGCGTGAGACCGTGAGAGCATGCTCTGAATTGTGCGCGTTATTGAAGACAACACGCTCCGTTTAGACTTATCTTGTAGGAATAAAAATAGCAATAGTGTATTAGAAAGCGCAAACATCGGGGGAATCCAGGCAGTTTTTGGTCACACCTCTGAGATTCGCCCTTATTCGGTTCCACTATCAGAGATCTGCTGGTGACCTCGAAATATGGGCCACTGACAATTCGTCACGAATAGTTTCGTGCAGTCATAATTGAGCAGCTCTCTAATTTTCCTCATTATTTCTCATCTCGTTCGATATGGACCAATGCACAGGAGGAACTTGAGATGTTTGATCCAAAAGATAATAATCTAGTGGCAGTCATAAGAATGAGTAATGCAAAATCTTACAGCTATGATTGGAACCAAGTGTGAAAGAAAAGGTATGAGTGTGAGGTGAAGTTCGAGAAATAAAGTCTAAGCATTGATCCTTTCTATCGGTCGATACACGAATTACACACTCTAGGAGTAATTGTTTTTTTCTTCAAATAATTCGCAGAGTTGGTTGAAAAAGAGTTGCCTAACAGAACCGGAACGGATTCATGTTATAATAGCAGTCTATATTTATTTGTTCAGATGATTCGTACACGAAACACGGATAGAACCAAGATCGGTGCACAATGCGATGGGCTAGGTCACTGCAAAGGAGTGGTCGCATAGACGGTTTGAGGACATCCGAGCCACTCGCAGATCTGTGAACTCATATTTATACGATATTATTTGAATCAGGTCAAAGACTTTATAACATAATTCGCATTTGAATCGATATATTATGAAGGCTGGTTCAATTTTGCAACAATTACCTCTTCATCGGAGTAACCTTCAAGCTTATCGTACTCCATCTCTCCGACGAAACCAGCGACGCAGACCTAAAATAAAATTACCTTGATTCAGAAAGAATCAGATCAAGCGAAATGGATAGCTGCGAGCCTGCCTGCACTATATGATTCTTGTCCGAGTCGATATGTAACATTTCCGAACAGATCTGAAAGTAGCCAACAGAACGTGGTACTGATCAACTTGGTTACCAGTTTTTAAGGCTAATCTACCTGAGAGAACACTGTGATCTTAACGTTGATGTTGGATAGGAAGTCCTCGAGAGAGATCACTTACTGGGAGCAGAACTGGAACTCGATTTTTTTTTCGAGAAAGACAAGAAGTCTGGGAATACTGATAAATAAATATTAAGAGTCGGTCCGCGAGAAAACGTAAGCACTGGCCGGATGAGTTGTTTGCACTTATTCCAAATATGCTGCTAATCAATCAGGCATGCCAAATGCTGATTAAAATTAGACGAAATAACCAACGAATAATAATTGAGATATGATCCATGAATATGATATACAAACCTCATCAGACGGATTGAAATGCTTTCTCGCATTCAGGATGGGTAGCCATGCAGGATAGCAGGAAGATGAGCATGAGTGGTATGTCCATTGAGCAGAGGGGTCGGTTAGTGGGCCTTGCTGCTACCAGAGGCTTTTTTGTATCAACATGAGCATTGATAAGGCCGTTCCGACAGGGTCGCGCGATGCTTAGTCATAATTAGGGCTGGCAAGCGAAGATCGAGAATGAATAGTTCGTTCGATTTTCACAATAAGTGAGTGCTGCAGCGTTAGTCATTGAATTAATTAGTCTTGATGAAATGTGATTCAGAAAACGATTCAAAGTAGGATACGTGATGACGTATTTGCTTATGAGCGGTTACATTCCTACAAGAGTATGAGAAGTTGGAAACTGAGAAACGGTAAAAAATCAATGGAAAATCATCGAATACCGTTGGAGTTGTACATAATTACCTTAATTTGGAATTGCGATAATTCTTGTCGATGACTCAAAATAAAATGAACAAATGGTTTAAAAAATATGTTTTCATCGATGCTGATTCGTATATTAAAGACCACATACTCGCATGCACTAAAGTCAGATTCTCCAAGGTTTGCCGTTCGTTCATCTGGGAATTGTATAGTTTTCAAGAGTCAATTTAGGGCGATCGAGGGATTTGTCAAGATATCATCAGATGCAATGGAACGACAACGACAATACATGTTGCTCGTCATTCTCATGCTATCTCACCTGCCAGAGCAGCGAGAGAAGCCTAAGCCTAAGCCTACGCGTAAAAATGACAATTTCTTGAGAAGCCTTGAGCATCCCACAAATGGCGTGTAGATAGGGCTGACTAAGAAAGGAGAGTATGCTACATTTTGAAGGGCGCTTTTCAAACGCTGATCACTGCTCTAGAAATGGTCTGAACCTAATCATTTTTCGAAGTCTCCAACAGGTCAGACATAATGTGAGAAGGTGATAATGAGAGAGCCAGACGTGTCCTCCATTTCTCACATAGCGGAGCAGATTCATTACAGGACGACTTGCGCAATTCGCATAATCATTTATGACTCTGACTCGACACATACTTACGGATTCATTCAGATAATACATCAATCATTTCAGGAAGTAGTAGTGCGATTACCGATACCTTAGACTTACCCTAGCAATAAGGAGATCGCATCCAGCAATTTGAAGTGCAAATCTGCGGTTTGAACGACTCATTTGCGAGGATGGTGCATTTCCCATTGGAGAAGGCATAAGCGAACACTGAAATCGTTTGCGTGTTATCTGGTGAACCATTGAATCAATCATAATTGAAAAAAAACGAAATATCATGCTTATTGTTAACCGATAAATATCAGCGCATAATTTTTAAGGATTCTTCTCGTTTCCATCCCCCTTTGTCAAGGAAAGAATCCGGGCAATGACAATGTGTCACACCCAATTAGCGCATCCGGGAGCACTTATTCAAGCGTCGATTCAATTAATTTTGTGAAGAAAAGAATGACTAATACCTCTCCGGCTTGCCATATAAGCCTTCCGTATTACATCACACCCCACTTTCGGGGATGAAACTGTTACTTCTTCTATGTCTCGCTTCTCCTACTCTTGCCTCCTCCAATTGCGGCGTTCGACACAGTGCCAGCGCGACATCAACGCAACTTAGAAGAGTAAGATTATTATTTTCATATGAACTTTACCGATTTCAAATCCATGATGACTCGTTGATTATGATGATGGCACAATTTCAGATCCTCGGAGGCAATGAAGTGACCGTCGTGGGCAAGTGGCCATGGCAGATTCTGCTCATAATTGGCAAATTCAGAAATGACGGAACTCCCTACAGTGACATGTGCGGAGGCAAGAGATCTTAGGAAACACCTCCACACATTCAGCTAGAATTTGCAGGAACTATCATCAGCAACAGATGGATCCTTACAGCAGCCCATTGTTTGGTTTATGTCAGAAATGGCGAACAGGTCACTGCAGAACAGGCTGTTGTGTATGGCGAAGTTACAAACTCATCTGCGGATCCCCGTGCCAAATCTCGGGCAAATGTGAGGTCACATATTAATAGCTAACATGGGACTGACCGAAAGACACATATCTCAATCGCCTGCTAATTTTTAATAGTGGATAGGTACCCCGAAGAGAGTCTCAAAACCGTTTTGCAAACTTGCCCAATATGTGATATGTGAAAAAAAATCCAATTGAATTGAATACAAAATCCGAAACAAAATTGTGAAATGTGTCTTCCGGTCAGTCCCATGTAAGTGGAATATGTTTTAGAGCCATGCGTTCAAAATGCTCGAAGCATATCCTCATGCAAATTACACCGACGCTGGGTACAAAGACGACGTAGCACTGATCAAAGTATGAAACTACGATTTACAAATTTTACGAATATATCAAGCTGGATGAGACGATTACATTCGATGGTGCTGTATCTCCTATCTGCTTGCCAAACGGTGCTCAGGATGTTCCAGCAGATGGGCATGCTGTTACGACTGGATTTGGAGATGCAAACAGTTTGTTTTCATGCATGTTGTTATTGTGATCTTCTTTTGAACAGTTCGGGGTTCCGACGAGTTGCTTGACGACGGAAAGTTGAGGGAGACGGTGGTTCCCATCGTGCGAGAGGATATTTGCGAGTAAGCAAATGTTAGAGTTCGAGATACTCTCTTCACTCTATGCAATGTCTAACCAACACCAATAAAAACTATAATATAGAGTCCATAGTGGTTTCCAGGATAGGATTTCGTTGCTAGATAGGCGATGGGGTGGCACTTCCCGCGTCAGCGCGGAAATATGCATATCACCTTTACCCTTTTTATGCAGAGTGTACATAATGAAGACATAACAAATACTTGAATTCTACTAAGAAAGATAAGCTGATTTTCATTACTTCAGATATCGGTGGACTAACAACAAAAAATTGTCTCATCCTATATCCGTAGAACAATGGAGACAGAGAGGACATCTACTCTGCGCTGGCTCGTTTGGTCACGACGCCGGAGGGGTTGGTCGAGATCCTATGACGTGGATTAGTATAGGATAAGATTCGAATTCCCGCAATTCCATATCTCTGTTTCTAAGCAACCTAGATAATTTGAATTTTGGAGAATGATGTGTAAATGTGATTTTCATTCCAAATACGAAATTTCAAGTGGCTACATCTACAAGGTGCAGAGAAAAAATGCGGCGATTCAAATATTTCCTCTTCTTATTGATTTTTACAATCCATTAAACAAAAACAAACAAGTTGCAGGGCGACAGTGGAGGGCCGCTAATGATGAAATCGAGTGATGGAAGATGGTTTCAGGTAAATCAGAAAAGCAGCCCAGGAAACAATCAATGGCGTTCTGTAGATCGGAATCACAGCATTCGGAGAAAAGTCGATGGAAAGTGACATGCTTCCAGGTGATTTGAGGGAAGATATATTAGGGTGAGTAGAGTTCGAGAAACGATACCACGGCCTCTTTATTTTATACACTCTTTCACCGCTCGACAGGTTTAGAGAATGTGTGAAATCACGAGACGAAGTCCCGAATAGTCCCTAGTCCGATAGTCCTATTAGTCCCTATTAGTCCTATTAGTCCGAATAGTCCCTATTCGAAGCATCTCGCAGGAGCCTACACTGACGTGAGAGAGTATTGCGAGTGGATCGCCGAGACTACAAATGGAAAAGTGAAGTGTCAAGGGGAAGAAGTGAATCTGCGTGATGTCGACATCCAGATGTAGTGGGCATGAATAAATAGTGCATCGCTTTCGCGTGAACGAGCTTTCACTACATCTAAAAAACGTGAAACTGGTGAATTCATCAATTCAAATTGGTGAATTCACGGTTCAGACAAATATTCGCGATCGCTTTTTGCACATTGGAAAACATAACCAATACCGGACTCTTACCACACTAATCAAAACATGACACCCTGCCAGGGGTCACGGTTGGTCAAAAAAATCGATTTAAATGTGTCAATCATTCAAAGAATTTCGAAATCTAGCCAGAAGAGATCGCCGCCAGTGCTGGTCAGCTCAGCTTCCAACCATTTCCACCTTAAAAAAGGGTAGGAGTGACTCAATCAGCCACGCGCTTCTTTTACCAGCTGATCAAGAAAACACATTTGAAGATGGAGACAAGTCGCCGAATGATTGAACGCAATTCGCTCTATTCGCGTACAACTTTGCCTTTTTTCTTCGTTGTCTCTCTTGCCCTCTCTCTCCCGTTCTATCTTGGTTCGCATTTCTCTGCTCTTTCAATCTCTCATCTATTCGCTATCCCATCATTTCTCCCTTCGCTTTTCGATCTCCCAATGGCTCTCGTCAAAATACTCCTCTTTTCTTCTCTCGCCCTCGTCTCCGCATCCAATCCCTTCCCTGAAGGTAACCATCATGATCTATTTGTACCACCATCAGTCGATAATTCCTTCAGGCTACGGAAGATCCAGCTACAGTAGACCGAGCTACGGTGGTTCTGACAACTTTGACCCTCCTCCCTCCTCTAACTATGGACCTCCACGGAATTCCTACGGACCTCCTCAGAACAGCTACAGATTTTTCTCCCAGTACGGGCCTGGAAGCTACCAGTATCAGGAGGAATACATATCATCGTCCAATCCCATTCTCGGAGGTAATAATTGCGACCCAAACTGTATCAATCATTAACGAATAAGGATTATCGAGCTACGGTAGAGCGAACTACGACGGATCAACACAGGAAGACTTTGACCAACCGTCTTCCGACATCGGCCCTACGGTGAACTACGGATATACCTCCTCTAACTATGGACCTCCACGTAGTTCATACGGTCGTCCCCAGAACAATTACGAAACTTCTCCTTCCCACTCGAATGGCCCTCCTAAGAATTCATACGGACCCCATGTAAACAGCTACGAAAGACCCAGGAACAACTATGGATCTCCCTCTCAGTATGGGCACCAAGTTGAAGGAGCTGGACCACAGAACACAACCGGACCCGAACATCGAGCTGAAGGATTCACAGGGAGTTCAAATGAACCCAAGCCTAGCTTGGAATCTGGAGTAGGGGGAGGATTTAATGGAAGCCAGGGAGGAATCGGAAGTCACAGATTCGACCCATCGCACTTCGTAGCTGAAGTACTCAATTCATCGGTGAAATCTGCTGCGGTTACTGCAGCTGCCACCGACCAGGCGCCTCTTTCTTCAGCTACATTCACGAAGCCAGCAGCTCAGGACGGACCCGCAGCGAACCATGCTGGAGACAACTCAGGTAACCTTGAGGATTGGCAATTCGAAATCGAATTCGAGTTCACAATCGCCCCCCCCCCCCCCCACCATTTCGCAAAATGCGAGGGGTAGGCATTTCGAATTCGCAATTCAACTTCGAATTTCCAGAGTAAAGAGTTCGTAATTCGGGAAATCGTATATCAATTATATTCATTACCTCGACCAGTCTAGCGATTAGAGAGTGCAGGAAATGTAATTATCCGAATTTCGAACTCTAATGGAGTGCTGAAGGGGAGAGTTCGGGAAAAACATTATTCTGCCAATGCAAGCGAGAGTGAATACAAGCGATTTTGGCAACAGATTCTATCGAGATCACACGTACGCGAAGTTGGAACCAGCATCTCACGTGTATACTAAAGTGGACAATATAAATTTTCAAAATTAAGACTTTTTGAATGATAATGAATAAAGTGAATATGTTGACCGATCACAAAAAATGTGCAAAGATTTTAGAAATAAATTCTTCCTATAATTTCCAGTCTAATGTTTGTGATACGAAAAAGTTGGCGAAAAAAAACGAAATTCCTTTCAGCGCTCTAAAAAAAACTTATTATCAACAATCATCAATCGATATTTTCATTAGGGTACGGCAGATCCACCTTCAGTCGACCGAGCTACGGTGTAACTCCGCAGGAAACCTACGATCCTCCTCGCTCCTACAATTATGGTCCTACTGTGAACTATACTCCTCTCAAGAATACCTACGGACCTTACTCATCGTACTACCAACCTCCCCGTAGTTCATACGGTCGTCCCCAGAACAATTACGACGCTTATCCTTCCAACTCGTATGGTCCGCCAAAGAATTCATATGTACAACCAGTTAGCAGCTACGGCAGACCCAGGAATAACTACGGCTCTCCCACTCAGTATGGACCTGGAGGGAATCAGTACCCAGCTGAAGGAGCGGGACCACATAACTCTTACGGATTCGGTCACGAACATCGTTCTGGAGCTGAACCCAATGGAGTAGGCGAGCAGACCGGACTTGGAGGAAGTTCCACTGAACCCAAACAGTTAGCAGCTGATGTACCCAATCCCTCTGTGGAATCTACTGCAGTTGCTGCTGCAGCAGCCAATCAGACGCGCGTTCCTGCCGCTACTCTCACGAATCCAGCTCGTGTCTTGAAGATCGAATCCCTCTCTGACGATAAATGATCGCAAAATGTATTTAATATGTGCATGAACAAGACTCGCTGATTCAAATATGCATATTGATGAACATTTTGCAATTTAAATGTGTTGTGGTAGTGTTCAGAATGAAGGAGGAATGCATTCTGGCGGCTTTATACCACAGGTATCATGAGTCAGTGGAGGAAAAAACCAACCCTCGGGAACAATTTCCAACTTTTATTATTTCTTTTGCTTCATATTATAGTGGCAGCATACACTAGAGACAACTTCTTGAAATTTCTGGGTCCCAGGTCCCAGAACTGTCATTTAGGAATTTTCCGGTTTTGAAACCGGCTCTGCTGTATTTCAGCTCCAAGATGAGCTAGAGAGCTGGCATTGGGCTCAAAATGCGCGGAAAAATCAGTTGAATAACTTTTATGTTGAAAGGTAGGCCGTAGGATTGCAAGTTCATAAACTATGAACAAAAACCTGAAATTTCAAATAAAAATACAATCATAGTATCTCGGTAAGGGACAAACCCAGTGAATTTTATTACAGATTATGGAAGAACAAGTCCATACGCGTATAGAAAAACATTGAAATAGGCAACTTCAGGGTGGCCTACGCCCGCTGTATAGCTCTGAATGTTGAAAATCATCAATTTCAAATTTTGAAAAATTCTCAGCTCGCAGATTTATCATACAAATCGATCAGTTAAACCAATTTCTAACATTACTCGATCAATGAAGTTAGAAGATGTTGAAAGAGCACGAAATTTAGGCACTTCAAAAAATTCGATTTTCAAGGCATCTCAAAAGCCAAATTCGAGCGCATCCAGCTCACGATTTAGCGTTCCCTGAAAATGAAATCAAATGGGTGTCCAGACATTCCACAATCATGAACACATTCTGGCATTTTGAGTGTTCCAGCCCATTCCAGACCCGTGATTTAAATTCTCAAACTTGCTGGATCGCGATGTGAGAAATTTAAAATAATTATATTTCAATTAAATTGTAATGAATTCTAGGTATTTTCAACCTCCAAAAATAATCTTGAAATCAATAGAGATGACAAATGTTAAAATTTATGCCATTTTAAAGTGTATTCCAAAATTCGAAATGTCAATGTTCACATATATTTCATATTTTTTAAAACGATCACCATTATCAGTATTTTCTATCTCTTCTGCTCATAAAATGATTTTTAGTGATCAAAAAGAGCCGAGAGTCATTACCATTTAGTCAAAATATAATTATTTTGAATTTCTCAAATCACGATCCAGCAATTTTGAGAATTTAAGTCACGGGTCTGGAATGGGATGGAACACTAAAAATGCCAGAATGTGTTCATGATTGTGGAACGTATTGACACCGACTTGATTTCATTTTCAGGGAACGCTAAATCGTGAGCTGGATGCGCTCGAATTTGGCTTTTGAGATGCCTTGAAAATCGAATTTTTTGAAGTGCTGAAATTTCGTGCTCTTTCAACATCATCTAACTTCATTGATCGTGTATTGTTGAAAATTGGTTTAACTGATCGATTTGTATGATAAATCTGCGAGCTGTGAATTTTTCAAAATTTGGCATTGATGGTTTTCAACATTCAGAGCTATACAGCGGGCGTAGGCCACCCTGAAGTTGCCTATTTCAATTGTTTTCTATACGCGTATGGACTTGTTCTTCCATAATCTGTAATAAAATTCACTGGGTTTGTCCCTTACCGAGATGCTATGATTTTATTTTTATTTGAAATTTCAGTTTTTTGTTCATAGTTTATGAACTTGCAATCCTACGGCCTACCTTTCAACATAAAAGTTGTTCAACTGATTTTTCCGCGCATTTTTGCCCAATGCCAGCTCTATAGCTCATCTGGGAGCTGAAATACAGTAGATCCGGGTACAAAACCGGAAAATTCCTAAATGACGGTTCTGGGACCCGGGACCCAGAAATTTCAAGAAGTTGTCTCTAGGGTATACTACCACTATAATATGAAGCAAAACAAAAAAATAAAAGTTGGAAATTGTTCCCGCACACCTCCACTGGCTCGTGATGCCCGTGATACAGCTTAGACTTTCTCGATAATCTTCCGGATCTCCTCCGCGGACACATTCATTCTCTTGACGATGTCTTTGAGTTGATCTACGGTCGATTTGGTGGGTGCACGGCAGAGAATGGGGAGGTTCATGCACGAGTCGGTGATATTGCGACATTGATCTGAAAGGGAAAACATTTGCGCAAATGAACTATTAGATTACATATGTATGTGTTATAAGCAGGGTTCTCTTATTGGAAAAAATTGTGTATCATTTTCAGATATGTTTCACGTGCACTATACATATGACCTATAAACATATCTGAAAATGATACAAAATCAAAATATACGGAAAATTTCTTGAATGTTGCTATCAGGAAAGGGCTAATATTATATATTTGAATGGATACCAGCAATGGGCAGCAGCCCTCCGTCCTTGGACGGCGCAGGAGTGGTTGGAATAGCAGTGACCACTCCTCCCTCGCCCTCTCCACCGACGCCATCGAAGACCCTAGATGATGAGACCTGAATGACGAATATGATGCAGAAAATATCATATTCCGCATGTATGTCATTTATGACTGATGTTCATTACATAGAGCCCGGTGTGTGCATACTACATGTTACACAGATTTTGTTTTCTTTTTAAAAATTAAATTTTCGGGTAGGAATTTTCCCAAAAAAACCAATCGATACCTGCACTTTATTGTATACTGCCAGCTCCTCCACTGTCAGCTCCCTCATAGCGTATGCTTTCCCGACCAGCGCGCACTTCTTCACCACTGTCCCGTCCACTCCTAGCTTGCCAGCACCAATTGCCACCCATTTTCCTGCTTTTTGGAAAGCACATCCTACAAGCATCACATGTGATTCAAAAAAGTTCAAGGACAGTATTTCGAGTCAGTGCTCTAGAAACATCATAGGAAACCTGAAATGGTTTCACAATTTCAAAAGTAAACGAACGAGTGAATGGGCATGTCAGTGTAACTCACCGAAGAACGCAACGGTCGTGGTCACTTTGCCATTCTTGATTAGGTAATGGCATTTGTGGAATTCGGTTCCGTTCTGCCAAGTTGAGTAGAAGGGCTTGATCGATCCGTCGGACATCGCACATCCCTCTGTCAACATTTGTTTTTAATGAATTAGAGTTCGAAAAGATACCCTGATTTTGCGTTCCGTTGTGATGAAAGGAATTGTTCATGTACAATAAATTGTTGCCTCTACTTACTGAGATCTCCGAAATCGAAAAGTCCGGCTCCGTCCCAGCAATGGTACATATGTCCGTCAATGACAATCAGCCCTTTCTTGTGCGCTTTTCCGTCAATACGACACCCTGAAATTTCAAATTGTGTTTAAAAACTGTGATTTTGGTTTAAAGGAGGAGTAAACTCAAAATTCAATTTTTGAAGCTATCCTATGCACTGACTCGAGCTTCACAACGATAAGAAGCTACGAAATTTTCACATTGATATCTCCATTCCGAACATAGTTATAGCTAGTTGGCTGGGAGCCAGATCAGGGAAAGCTCAGGGACGGGGGCGAGATAGCACGTGACTTGAAGAGAGTGCGTCCCTAGGTGAAACATATTCCAACTGGGCGGGCGTTTGCATTTACTCCTCCTTTAACTTCTCCAAAAATGCGTAATATATTTTTTTAAAAAATACATACTTTTTGGTTTATTTGAGTACAAAGTTAAATGTATTTTAGAAAATTAACTAACCGATCTTTTGAATCATGCCATACTTGCAGTAGACAATGTCGTTTTCCGGAGTTGTGTAGTTCTCTCCGCTCTTCACCGTGATGCCCTTGAAGTCACACGAAACCTCTCAAACGAAATATATTAGCACATATTTGATTTTTGATATCTCTCTCCCTTGACTTGTTTTGAATTATACGAAATAAGATTTGAGCAATGTTGCGTCCTGCAGTCATTCAAATGCGGTATGTCACAATAGTTTTCATCCGACGTAGTGCCGTATAAAACTTACCGTCGGCTGCAACCAGCTTCATAGTAACCACTCCTTTAGCGACGATACACTGGACGAAATCCTCTCGGACTTTCGAAAAAGCGCCATGACGAAGCCACAGACCAGTAGCGGTGACGCAGCCTAGATTGGCTTGGTATAACTTCAACTGCAGTGACATTTGAAAAAATGATTAACTTCTACTTTTTGATAATGCAAATTCATGAGAAAGGGGAGCAGAAACGATGACTTCGATGAGTTAGCACAAATATTCAGGGCTTACCATAAGCCTGAGCAGTGAATCCCGTCTTTCCGTCGTTCACGCATTTCATGGATTCTGCAGTGCCAACGACCTTCTCCTTTCCCGCAACGGTGACCTGCAAGAACATTGTTGCACTCGTTACTCAATGCTCCCAATCTTTTGAATCATAGTCCAATTCAAAATACGAAATTCCTACATTTTTTGTAGCAAAAAAGAAACATTAGTTTTACCTTGAATTCAACATCTCTCTTCCAAGTCTGCCCACTCTTGTAGGTGGTACCCTTGTACGAACAGCTACTGGCTAAGATTGCAATGTGTGTCATGACTGCTACAATAATAACTCACAACTTTCCTGAGAAAGTTTCACAGCTCCAGATTTGTCCCTATAGCAAGACCAGACCGATCCGTCATTCATCGTCTTCGTCTCTCCGACTGAGAGTACTTCGTCATTTGCGTCGAGACAGTCTGAATAATATGATTCAAAAGCGGATTCAAAAGAGTCGATTCAAAAGTGAATATTGCTTACTGATGATATAGTAGCTGACAAGCTCTCCAGTTTTCGAGCAGTTGTAGGTGAACAAATCATCGTTGAAAGTCTGCCCAGGCTTGATCATTTCTCCTCTTTCAGTGTTAGTCGGTACGCAGCCTGTTTTGAGTCAATACTATACAAATTAATTAAATAGAGAAATGTATGAGCTAGGAGAAAACATACTCACCCAGTGCCTTCACGCCCTTCACTACAATGTTTCCTCTGAGCAGCGCTCCCTTGCCCTCGAAGCACTCGAATCGAATATATTTATCGGTCCACTGCTCGCCAAACTTGCAATCCTCGGGAGCTCTTCCCTTTTCGCCGGCAGAGAAAACGCCAAGGGGCATTGTCGTGCAGATGAAGGTTGTCAATAAGCGATTTGCTCCCATTTTTTTGCTGCTCTGGAAAAGGTGTAGTATTCGAAAAGTAAACAGACTTACCAAACCCAAATTAGGTTCGTTTACTTTTCAGCTGATCATGCTAACTGACTGATACAAATCAAAAGTTGTACAAAAGTAAAAGAGAAAATATAAGAATGTCGATTTGCGATCCAATCAGTGCCAGGCGATTTTTATACATAGCTGCTTTACGATCCTCCTCCGGCTCCTTCGTTTTGATTTTATGTACTATTATATTCCATAAAATCTGTGCGGTTGCTCTCTTTATTTCACACACTCTCTCGACAAGTCGATCAGTGAGAAAAAGAAGGAATGAAGAGAGTGACACCTGTTGCCGATTATTTATGATCCATTAGTGTTTGCTGCGGGTGTGTCATGCGGTAAAAGCGCAGAGATCGATCACACATGGACTTGAAATTAACATATTTTGTGTTACCTATATTTCTTCGATTTGGCATTACTTTAGTGCAGAATCTCCCGGCCAGTACAATTGAACAGAAATATTTTCAAGTAATTATTATTCTTTCATATTATTATTCTATATTCACCAGCAATTTCAAGGGAGATGGGATTACGGTTACCGATAGATAATCTGTCTTGATTGAGTTTTTCCACTGTTATCATCAATAAATATAAATTTTCTGATAATTAGTGTGGAAGAGAATTAATACTTTTGGATGCCAGAATACAAATATGTTCATAATATCGAGGTGCGACTTGGGTAGATGATGCCCCGGTCTCTTCAGAGGAGTACAGGTTAGCTTCGCTCTTGCCTTGTTTCTGAGGCAATTAATAATCTATCCAACCGTCGTATTTGTTGTAGTAATTCCATGTGTATTTCGTTTACTCAAAGTTTACAAAATAAATGTATATCATATGCGGATAAATTCACACATTGTGGTAGATAACATTTATCAGTAGATTCAGAACACATGCATAAACGATTTGTTGGACAGGCTTTCTGGCTTTCTCGTATTTCTCTCACCTGAAAAATCACTAATAATCGAGAAATAAAATGTCATTGTTTCCGAACAAAAAAACTGACGATTTCTCTAGGATCTTCATGATTTCATCGACGCTCAAATTCAGCTTCTTGATGATCGCTTTGAGCTGCTCCGCGGAAGATTTTTTGGAAAAACTGCACACGGGAGCAATAGCGGTACACGAATCCATAAGACTGCGGCATTGTTCTGAAACATTGTTGAATCAAATTGACTCCTCGAATGTTCGGACACACGTTCAGACAATCTACATAATTGGTTTAGTACGAGCCAATTTATGAATTCTGGACTGGATACGTGGACAGACGGGGGCACACATGATCATGACACATTTTATATATTTTCACTGAAAATTTCTTGTTTTAATTAACGTTCACAATTCGATTCCATCTCTCCATATACTCGCTCTCTAATGAAAGGGATCGTTAACCAATTCCATTTTTAAAAACAAATTTAAATCAATACTAGTGACTGGAATCAGTCCTCCGTCCTTGGCTGGTGGCGGAATCGTCGGCATCGCAGTGACTAGCCCTCCCTCTCCCTCGCCTCCCACTCCGCCGAACACCTTCGCCGAGGCGACCTAGGAAAAGGTGTTAGCATGAGAACTATTGCGTCATGAAGCCCTTGAAATTGCGGATAGCGTATCAGTTCTCATCGTATCAGTTACCATATTAATGGTAAACTTGGGTTGTGGTTTTCTACTAAATCAGTGTGATATTTTGTATCGTATTTAGAAAATAGAAATTTTAATATTTTGAATCGTAAAGCTCTCACATTTTCCTTCTTGTATAGCTCGAGCTCTGCCGCAGTCAGGCCCCTCATCTTCCACACTTTTCCATCCAGTGCGCACTTCTTAAGCTCCGCCCCATTCACTCCGATGTTATTCGGCCTGATAGCCACGGTCTTTCCGCCGATTGCGAAGGCGCAACCTGCATGTTGTCGTTTCAAAAGTGATTCTAAACCAAACTATTTGAATCGAAATTATTTATGATTCAAATCTACATTTATAATTTTTAAAAAAAAGTACCATAGAATAGAATATGAGCCGTAGCGACGCCCTTGTTTATGAGGTAGCCGCAGTAGTGGAATTCATTGCCATTTTGCCACTGGATGAGGAAAGGCTTGATCGACTTGTCAGGCAATTCACAACCCGCTGCAAAGATATTCAATAATATTGCAAAGTCCCGTCCCGTCCTCGATAGTGACCAGTGTTTTGACCTGTTCTATCCTGAATCTCAAATTCATAAATAATTTTGAAGCACAAAGTGCAGTTTTGAATCGCAATCACATGACTTACTAAACTTTCCGAAGTCGAAGTAGCCCACTCCATTCCAGCAGTGGTACGCGTGTCCATCGACGACAGCCAACGCATTCTTTGCGCGCGTTTTGCCGCCGATTTCACAACCTTCAATTTAATTTTGTATCACCTAAGGTGTTCAGGATGAGGCGGTACATAGAGCTCCAAAAAATGTCCCATGCACTCGCATTTTATTCAGTACAATGTCTGAAGCCAACGATTTACCTCCTGCATTAGCATTGAGGTCAAAACGTTATTTTTTTCATATTTGTTCAAAATTGCAATTACCTATCTTCGAAACGATTCCATATCTGCAGTAGAGCACGTCCTTGTCATTGGTGGTATGATACTCGCCGCTTTGGATGATGATTCCTTTATAGTCGCACTGGACCTCTGAGATGATTTAAAATTAAAACTACGATTCGACAAAATTACAAACAAATGCTATATCTAAATACACCTCGTAGAACGAACAAAAATGAATTCTGGAAGCACAACAATTGAGGTATCACCTTCCGCTGGCACAATTCTGATGCTAATCGCTCCATTTTTGAGCAAGCACTGGACGAAATCGAAGTCATTTCCAAGTTTGGAGTACTCTCCCGGTCGGAACCAGACTCCCGTGGCTGACACGCAACCTGGAAAATGGCATGGTCTTAGCTAGTTCACGGTTCACGGGGCAAATTTATGTTACTGTAAGTTTATTATGCCACTTTGGCCATTCGTTTCTACATCATAAAAACAAGAATAGGTAGTCAAAATGGTGTTACCATATGCCTGGGCGACGAATCCGAGCTTCCCGTCGCTCACACACCGCATCGACTCGGCCTTGCCCACGACTTTATCGATTCCTTTGACAGTAGTGGCCTGAATCGAGCAGTGGCGATTCAAAAGTGTTATTTTGAATCTAATGATTCAATATTATATAAATAGTAATAGTACCTTTATCTCCACATCGCGCGTCCACGTCTTCCCGTTCTTGTAAATGGTGCCGTTGTAGACGCAGCCGCCTGCTGAAATTATGATACCTGTTCGATTTCATGAATGATTGGATATTATTTTATTCAAATTTTTGAGTTTTTGCACGTCCTGCGCCTAAGAAATTTGATGTTCACCATTTTTCATATAACACAATCGACGAGTTAGGATATGTTGAGTGTAATGAAAAGAATCACTCACACTTCTCCTGGGCCATCTTGATCTCGCCCGACTTGTCTCTATAGCACGACCAGATAGATCCGTCCTCCATAGTCTTCACCTCTCCAACCAGCAGGGGATCTTTCTTCGGGTCGAGGCAGTCTGAAAGTGGAATTTTGCATAATCCTAACAAATTTTTGAAGGGAGGTTTTAAGGGTTTTCCACCAAGCCACTGTCCAACATAGTATATATAGGAGTTTTTTGCGTTTTTCGATCGTAAAACACCCACTGATTATGTAGTAGCTGACGAGGCCTTCGACTTGCGAGCAATTGTAGGTGAAGAGGTGAAGAGAATCGTCATAGGTGTTTCCCGGAAGAATCAGCTCTCCTCGCTCGTCATTTGAAGGTACACAACCTAGGAAATGTAACCAACGCTCTCGGAAAATTGACCCATGGATAGGATTTCACAGAAAATCAGGATGAGTTATTACAAATTGCAGAACTGATGTGAAAACGGTGGAAAACAACCTCACCGATAGCTCTGACTCCCTTGACAATCAGCTTGCCCTTGATCAGGGTTCCTTTCCCCTCGAAGCACTCGAATCGGATGAACTTCTCCGTCCATTTCTCCCCGATTGTGCAGCCTTCAGGTGTTTTTCCACCCTGGGCGCCCGAGGCGATAGAGAACAGAAGCAACGACAACACGATCATCTGATGTAAACCCTGAAACCATAAGGCGTGAAAATAGAATTCGAGAAACGATACAACGTTCTCTTTATTATACACACTCTCTCATCACTCTAACGGTAGGTATAGTGTCTTTCATTACGAAATTATAAACGATGGCTCTTAATTATGCGTTATATCTCATCGATGTGCCGGATGAAAGGTAACGCCGTATGACGGTGCACGTTCCAATAGCAAGTGAAAAAAAATCAGAAAAGCAGAGCAATACTGCAGGAAGGTCAAAGATTCAGACGTTGTAAAAGTAGAAGGAGTCAGCTGCAATATATACAGTGGCGTTTTATGAGCTATATCAGTGCTAGATCGTTTCGCTGAAGTGCTTTGCTTTGATGCAGAAACACCGCCTGCCGAGCAGGGGGCGAGGGCGATGCGCTGCTCTCCTCATAATATGCACTTTATCGCTGCTCAATTTCTCTAGATAGTGAATGAAATGAAGAGCTGGCGAGGCGGCTAGGGTGACCGATTCAAAAAGGATGATTCAAAAAGACGTAAATGCTGCATAGATCGACCAGCAGCAGGCACGTGCTTTGTGTTGCATATGCTGGAAATCTTATGACGGTGACGCATCAGCTGTGCCTGGCTTTTGTTCATGCCTGCTCTTACTAGTACTACTACTTGCTCTATTACTTTCTCCACTGTGCAAAGTAGGTGAGTTGGGCCATTGTAACTCCATTTCACACATCATATTGTATAGGAATACTGTGAAGATTCTGCTGTTCTACTACAGGTTCAGTAAACTGGTCCGGGCTGTTTCGGACATTCCTGTCGCATATTATTGAAAGGTAGGCACTGATTCACTAATCTCCATTTACCATACACCACTGTACAAATCAATCAATCGTTACAAGTCATTAAGTCGCTATCGATCCCTTCCTTTACTCACGTAGTCGTAATGTGTCCACACTGTGAATTGTCTTGCCCATATATCTATATCGTCCTCTAGAATTCCGTATCTTATTCGGCCACTGCTTCGTATTATTTGATTCGTTCTTTCTGCTTCTGTGATAAAATCTTTAACCCGTTGCTTTCCTCACTTCTTTGCTTCATCGATCCTGTAATCGCATTTTAATCACCCCCCCCCTTCTTCTGCAATATTGCGGTTGCCTCTTTGTCACCAGCGCGAAGTGGCATACATGAGGCAAAGGCTTTTATTTTCGATTCAACAGTCTCAAGGAGATGACCAATTAGCTTCGGCTATGTATTTCAACCAAATTGAATAATTATCTTGATTCCGTAACAATTATCGAAATGGGAAGTTCATTCAGATGTATCGCATACCAAATCAACTATTGTATCACACACTTGAAATCCGTATTGTGTGAACAGAGGCTCTGGTCGAGAATAAGGGGAAGACAAAACCTCTCCCCGTTCATTCTCATTGGCCCTGACTAGATTAATCACGTATGAATACATCGTTCTTGATTGGAACGACCCATTTAGTCGACCTGTCTCATTAGTAAATTCGTCTAAGCAGAAACAATGCTCATACAATTCAGACCAGGAAAGTGCGTCTCTCTATTTTGCTGAAATTTTAGTGCATCTACGTGACATCTATGTGAATTTTCTTGATGTTTGTATCGGTTCCATAAATATTTAATTGTTTTTCTGATGTAATATGCGAACTTCGGACCGTCATTTAGATCATTTGTTCTAATTTGAAAGGACAGACGTTGGCATCCTCTATTTTATTCACTGAATTATGAAGAGTATGAAATATGTACAGGAGATACGCAAATGCCAAGAGTTCAATCGAAATGATCTCAAAGCTTCGCATACACAGGCTTCGGGCCCTTAGTCATCAATGCAGCTGCCGACATGGCGATGTCGTCAGTCTGTGCCTGTGACATGTTCCAGAGTGCCTGAACGTCTAAGAGTAGTTTTGAATCAAAATATAATACTTTTGAATCAACATTATTAATTTGCGTTTCAAATGAAGTAGAATTTTTCGGGATTGTGTCAAATCAAATAACGAGAGGGCACTTACCACATAGCGAAGCGAGTCGTCCACCGGGTGGTCACGCGCATAGTTGAGTACGATCTGAATTATTGCCCATTGATTTTGATTCAAAACTTTGATTCAAAAATCTTAAAACCTTAGTGCCCTGGACAGCGACGGGAGAGTTGGTTGCGATTGCCTTGGCGGTCTCCTGAATACACACATTACTGCCTATGCAAGCCTGGTATACATCGCAATTCTGAAACCTCTATACAACTAAAGCATGCGTGCAAAAGTATACTAGAACATACTAACTTTAGACACTCCGGATCATGAATTGATCAATAAAAACCAAACCTGAGCCGCGCTCATCAATTCCTCGTGCGTGTCGAAGACTCGCGAGACAAACCCTTCAACATTCAAAATATCGAGTGACCTACTTAGATTGATAGCGTTTCTTCTACTGTGCTCTTCTGCATCTTAGGCGTATTTCGAAATCGAGTTTCTACTTCGTTCAACTCGCCTGAGCAATCGTCTGACTCTCCTCGGTTTCCACGCTCTCTCGCCGGTCAGAGAGACGAGAGAGCGTGTAAACTCAAGAGATTCAGACGTTTGCTCACTCGCCTTGCTCGAGTGCTTCCTTTGCTCCAAAATGGCGCGCAGTAAGGCAGATATCGTACAGCCAGCTGTGGTTGCCGACAATCTGTGAAAGTATCAACTCACTTTAAGTAGAAAGCTTACGCATTCCCAAGAAGTCCTTTATGGTAGCAACTTAATAGTATACAAATCATACATCTAACTGTGTCATTTATCGAATGGGACATAATTTTAAATCCTGCAATATACAATGTGACAATCTAACACATCTTTCCCTACGTAGTATTTTGTACCACTAACCCTGATTCAGGTTCGTTACCTTGGGAATACGATTCAGCGTGCCGACATCAGCGGCGAATCCAACTGCCGTTTCCTGTAAAAAGGTAAAGGTAAAGGTGCAGCAACGTCAAGCGATTTTACAGTCGTAAACGACTACGCTAGGTGGTGTAGTGCGGTGAGGCCGACTACTGCCGCTTCCTGTACATCAGTAGTAATGTTTCACATGTACAGGTTATAAATAGCGTGATTTCGTAACTTATTAACGATACTAGAGATCAAAATCACATCTATCGTATGTGTTTCAGTGCTCATAAGCAACCCCATTGCTCGTTCTCAATGTGAGCGAGCCAGAATACGAACTTACTATTCCTTACCATTGACCTACCTTCACTGAGAACTCGGCATCCTTTGCACAGTAGCGGATGCTACAAGCGGAAGAAATGTCGATTCCGCCACCTTATTTTGTTTATTATTTATCATGTAATAGCATTGTTGAGACGACTATGCTAGGCGGTACGATACGGTTGAGGTCGATTAAGGGGTGGAGAGTAGGGTTCTCTTATTGGAAAATTTTTGTATCATTTTCAGATATGTTTCATGTGCGCTATATAGGTCATATTTACAGTGCACGTGAAAAATATCTGAAAATGATACAACAATTTTCCAATAAGAGAACCCTAGTGGAGAGTCAAGAATAAATAGCTACTAACCGAGGCAATATCCATGAATAGCAGCAATCACAGGCTTGCTGCACTGCAAACATACATTATAATATAACAATTAATAATAACATTTTTTTAATCTTTCGAAATTGTGACATTCTCTCTACACACTCATGCAGGTTGGGCAGTGGATGCGGATGAAAAAGGATAAATCGGCACTAGATCACGCACCTTATCCACAGCAGTGATGTAACTCTGCATCTTTTCGATGAATTTTAGAACCTGAATTCATCGTTTGCTGGTGATTCAGTAAATAATAAAATAGCTATCATTGTATAATTACATCATGATCCGACAATCATACACAGTACATAGTTCGTATTTGGAACATAAAAGGTGTGCACCTGCCGGCCGCTTCTAGCCACATCCATTCCTTCCTCAACTTCCAGGTTGGATCCGAACGCTGCAAGGAAGAGTTTGAAAATAACCAGTCAACATATACTATCGTTGCGAATAACTTTTCAGCCCCTGCATGAGTGAGAGTTTTAGACGAATAATTAGTCAGAAATATACATGAATGAGTCTGCTCAACACTAACTGTAGAATGAGGAAAATTAAGAAACGGTGTCCCGAAATACGACCTCTATTACAAAAATAACTCACTCGTCAGATCGATACCGCTCGTGAAGGCGCGCCCGTTGCCGGAGAGAATGATCGCACGACAGTCCTTGTCGGTGTCCAACTTGGTGAAAACATCGCCGAGTTCTCTGAGTGGAATTCAACATATATATGTGATTCCACGTGCAGTAGAAGCCGATTACTCCCAAATGTAAATCAATAGTTATTATCGATTACTCTTCGCTGAGCAGTAGATTGCGGCATTCTGATCATCGTACTCTAGTGACTGGCCAAACGGCGAGATATTAGAGGACATTAGCATATAAATGACGTAAAAATTCACGAACTTACTCCCAGTTCTCTTGGTGCATTGCATTTAGTTGTTTGGGACGATTGAATTGAACATGAGTGACACCGTCTCCAAGAGCTCGAACCAGCAGGTGCTTGTAGGACATGGTTTCTCGGAAATGACAATAAATTAAACAAAAATAGATGTAGAATTGGCAATTAAGAGGGGGGGGGGGGGAAATGTCTATACCATGCCCCTCTCCTTTTATAAACAATTGTTTTGTGCTTTCCTAAGATCGACTCTCCCGACGCCAAAAGTGCGTAGTCTAGTACGGTCGTAGGGTGCACGCTCCAATTTATCTCTACTCTCTTGCCAGCCCGACCGCTGAGTAGGGGTGTACAATATAATGCAGTTTGTGCGTCCACATTTAACCTTCTATTCAAAACGTGTCCTTCCTGTAACTTTGTGTGATCTTTCAGGATTTCTTATCAATGGAGGGTCGCCCAAACAGGACATTGAACTGCAATCTTTAGATGCTGAAGGTACAATACGAGTTCAATCGGAAGCGCATACGTTTTTCCTCCCGCTCTAGTCGCCTTATTCGTAAATGTAGGAAATCGTATAGGAGGCGATCCTTTAATGACTACTTTTCTGCATGTCGCTCACTTAAACAATCGATCAAACACACGGCTAGGAGTAGGGAAAACCGTCTGGCAAAATCAAACAACCTCAAATCTTTCTTCTCTTATGCAAGTACGCGAATCAAAGATTTATCCGATACTATCCCCTCATTAGTCTCTCCCGACGGTTCTCTCTGCGTGTCTGACTTATCTAAGGCATGTGAATTTTTCTGTTTCTTACAATCGTTCCTCCCTAGCCATCCCTTCCACATGTACTCTCTCTTCCCCCGCCTCTATTGATTATGTTGACATCTCCCCTCTCTTAGTAGCCAAGTTCCTCTCTCGCCTCCCCCTCGCACATCATCCTCTCCCGATAACATTCCCTATGTCTTTCTAAAGCGTACCGCCCCACACATTTGCATCCCTCTCTCCATCCTCTTCAATAGATTCTTACTTCACCTCTCCCTCCATTTGGAAGACTGCCAAAGTCAAGGCAATCTATAAGCGCAAAGGGGCAAAAAAATTCTGCCACCTCTTATCGACTTATCTCACTTACCTGTTCGTCGTCCAAAGTTATGGAGAGAATCGTAGGCGAGACTCTGGAATTACCTTTCCGAGCATAATCTCATCTCCCCTTACCAACATGGTTTCCGGCCGCGGAGATCATGTACATCTGCACTTCTTAACTCATTCTCTCAATGGCACTCTGCACTTAACGATGGCCACTACATTTCTGTTGCATTTATCGATTTCTCTCGCGCCTTTGACTCTATCCCAATCGACTTACTCATTCACAAATGTTCACTTCTAGGCATTTGTGGTTCCCTCCTGTCCTGGATTCGCTCTTTCTTATTCGGTAGATCACAATCTGTCTCCATCAATGTCTCTTCCTCTCCTTCTTTCCCTGCCCTCTCAGGAGTTCCCCAAGGCTCTGTTTTAGGACCCCTTCTTTTCTCCCTTTACATCAGTGACCTGCCCTCCTTACTTCCTCCTAATGTACACTGTATTCTTTACGCAGATGATGTTAAACTCCGGTCTTACTCTGACCCTGCCTCTCTCCAATCCTCTCTTGAGATTCTATATAAGTGGTCATCTGACTGGGGCCTTACCGTATCCCTCACTAAGACCGAAACAATGCTAATTGGAAGATCACATCCCCCCTCTATCTTCACTCTTAATGGCACTTATCTCCCTACCGTATCCCAGTTCACCGATCTAGGAGTCACATATTCTAATAAACTTGAGTTCAGCGCACACATATCTAGTAAGATCTCAAAGGCCCGTTCTCGTTGCTCATACATCCTGCGATCCTTTGTCTCCAAAAATCCTCAACTGTATTCTCGTCTCTTTGTTACTTACGTCCGCCCTATACTCGAATATTGCTCCGAACTTTGGTCCCCTCAGAGTATAGACTTATCTCGTAGCATCGAGTGTGTTCAGCGCAAGTTCACCAAATCCGTACTTCTTAAATGTGGCATCGCCTGTAAACCTTATCCTGACCGTCTGCGTTATTTTCAATTAGAACCGCTAGAATACCGACGTACTATTATTGACCTAGTGTTTATATATAAAGTGATTCATGCAGATGTTGATATAGGCTGTCCCGAATTCCTATACCTAGTACCCCCTCGACCTAGACGCCCAAATCTTTTTCAATTACGTAAACGCCGTTCCACTTCCACTTTTTACCATTCCTTTCTCACCAATAGAGCAGTTCCCTTGTGGAACTGTATCCCTCATAATATTGTCATCTCTAGAAATAGTGAATTGTTCTCACTTAGAGTAAAATCAATCCATAACATTGCTTACTCTCATTACTGCTAATTAGCTCTCTCTTAAACTTATTTATTGCCATTTTTCCCTTTGTCATCAAGTCATGGCATCGTAATATCATGTCCTTATTTCCCGTAGCAATCATTCTATAACTCTGTGCTGTCACACATGATAAATTATTAATGGAGTTGGAAGTGAATTGTGACTCTGCATGCGTGCGAATTCGCAGTTCATAGCGATGTCTCACACTGAATTTCCATTTTATTGATGGAATGAGCAGATCCTGAAGCGAAAATTAAAAGATTTTGAGATGTAATAGATCAATGTTTGAAACTTCTTATATTGCAATTGGTTCGTAATTTCGTTTATCATGGACGGCAGGAAATACGTCGCGTTATCTATTCGAAATTTAAAGTGCAAGGCATTTTGATTTTAATTTTAAACAACTAAAGTCTGTTGTATCTATGAATTTGTTATTATCTCACGATATTGGATCAAGTAATGGAAAATACACAAGAAAATACTATTGCTTTGATCAATCTTCGTTGTTTCATTGCTTCTTCTTCTTCTTGCTGACGTTATCCCTCTTGCAGACGCCGCAACATCTGAGTAAATTTTGAATTTATATGTTGTGATTCAAGAAGAACCTTGGACGTAGGCAAATTAATATTGTTTAATATATACCTGAGCACGGATCGAAGGATGACGAAGATGAGAGCGAGAATGGAAACGACAACAGCAGCGAGGAAGCATAGAACGTCCAGTGAATGGTATACAAATAAGTTGAGCTGAGTTCCGTAGGGAATCAGGTTGTCCAGAGTTCTGAAGATATACTAGTTTGGGTTAGTGGAACAACAAAGCGATACAAAATATAACTTACTTTGTTTGAATGATTCCATTTTTGAATCACAAATGCAATACTTCCTAAAAAAATCACACTCACTTATGCTGAGCTACGAACTCAGTCCACTTCACGAGCAGCGTCTCCGCACTCACTGGTTTCGTTGCGATCATCGACTTTAATAGCTGAGCGTTCGCTTTCAAACTGAAGAATTTTTTTAAATCTTTTGAATCATTTAAAAATAATATTTACACGAAGTTTTGAATCACTCTATCACCTCTTATCCTCAACTAGTCTTCTCATTGCTGCCTCGACGTTCTCCTTGCTCATTTTACTCTTGTGTAGATTGATTCCCATGCCGAGTCGTTCGACCAGATGTGCGTTTCTGGAAAAAAAATCTTGAATAATGCGAAACACTGTTTGAATCACCGATTCTATACTTTCGAAATTCATTTCCCCTCGTCTGAACTCGAGAGCAGTCATATACTTCACATTGCCAGACTTATAAATTAGCGAACCCCTCCCGTCCAGTGCTATACTTTCCTCTCAATGAGTGCGTAAACATTCCTAATTACCTCGGCTGATCTCCAAACAGTCCCGTGGCTAGAATGGGCACTCCCGCATGGAGTACATCCTGCACGCTGTTGTAGCCTCCGTGCGAGATTAGACCGAGCGTTTTGGGATGCACTGATGTATGAGTTTTGAATTATTAAATCGATATTTACATGTTGATTCAAAATCGTGACCCCATTAACGCAACAATTACCAGAGGATCATGTTTTGTCGTGTTAATTAGAAAAAAGTGAACAATCATATTTTTTTGATTTACACAACAGATCTGTACCCATTTTTTGAATCAAGAATATATTCGATCTTCTTACTAACACAATAGATCCGTCTGGGGCAGCCACTTGGCAGCGTAGACATTGGCCGGGAGCACATCAGCGATTTCTTCTGGGTTCTCGTATCGAATAAAGAACTGGACATCAGGGAACAGTCCGAACGCGTGGAAATAGGCTTCTTTCCAGCTAAAAAAACACGAATAAAGATATCAAATTTATATAGAAAGAAACGAAGAAAGTTGCAGCATTTCTCACTTCTCGGGCATTTGATTCATGGGAGCGAAAGATCCGAAGGTCATAACGACGACAGATTTGGCTTTATTGATGCGTTCAGCGAATTCCTGAAGAAAAATAATTCACAACTGATGTTTGGTCAAAATTGTTGTCGAGTCCAGTATTTCCATTACGATTACACCACTTACCCCTTAGGAAGTTTTTCTATTCCTTCCTCAGCCTCGTATAAATTTCAAAACGTACTGTTTTGAGCTGTTTAGCATCGACGCTCTTGATGCCCACTCCGCCGATGTTGACAATCTTCGATAGCGTGGGACGGGCGAAATCGTAGAGCTCGTCGGAGTTCACCATCACGAGTGGAGCCTGCAATGAATTTGTAAATCTGATTAAAATTAACGTCATTTTAGCATTGACAACATTTACCCATTTATAAATGTTTTGTTATCAATGATTACCTTAGATGCTAGTTCAGCTAGATCGGGGAAGTCCTGACCGAACTGGGCGCGGAACAGGGGAGTCTCCTTGTCGGATGTCATTCTGCAACTTTTTTTAGATTATATCGAAATCATTTCTATAGGTGTTTTTCAGCCAAACGAGCCATGAAACTATTACAAAAATGAAAATATAGCCAAACTGGGTGCAAACAAAACAAAACTTCACCTTTTCCACATGATATTGAAGATGAGATGACCAACCACCGATTTTAGTCGTTGGACAAAGGTTAGCTTGTCCCCAGCGTCCATCATGACGGCTTTAGGAAGTCATTAAGTTTGTAGTTTAGTAATTTGCGCAAATTGGTGGTTTAAACATGATCGATTCAAAACTCTTGATCAATTTTAATGGGCAAAGTGAAACCATGTAGAATACGGTTAGTTTGATTAGAGAAATGACAAGCATTAGAGTTCGAGAAACAATGCCACACTCTCATCGTTCTACACACTCTCTAGACCGGTCGAACGGTGAGAGAGTGTTTAGAATTAAGAGAGCGTGTTGTCGTTTCTCGAACTCTAACAAGCACCAAATGATGACTCACGTGGACAGTAGGAGGGAGGGATCGGCACTCCAGTAATGTAACCAACATGATCAATTAGCGGACCGGAGTTGAGCCATATCCACGATGGAATCTCTGCAAAATCATAGCACTTTGATTCATAATTCAGATTTTTTTTGAATCAGAATCTTATCTGTAGCACGCTTAAAATTCTCAATTTTCAGTTTAAAACTCACTTGTCTGATGAATTATTCCGACGGAGCAGAAATTGAGCATGTGTGCAAAAGCGAGGTCGTATTTACTGTTCTCGACATGCGACATGAACTCCTTGTTCTTGATGAAAACTGTAAACGATTATCTCAACGTAAAAATGAGTAATCATTGGTTTGGAAAGTATAACTGTATCTTTTATTATCATATTTAGCTGTGTATATGGGGGGTGACAAAACCGAAATCGACAAAACCACAACGGAGCGCCGTTCGCTGGAGGGATGGTCTTGTTAATTGGGAGTTGTTTCATTGTAACACGTATGCGCTCCTCTACACCGCACTATTTAGATCATCTTATAATTCGATCTTGAGTTTCGCTCTCGATCGCCGTTCATGGTCCAAAATTGTGAATTTTAGTGCAAAATCATGGTTAGAGATGATATCATTAATATATATTCATGTTAATGGGTTACATTAGTTGCTGGGGTACTAGAATATCAATTGGTTACGGTACATTGTCTTTATCGAACTATGATTTTGCACTAAAATTCACAATTTTCAATTTTTTTAAAAACAACTATAAGATGATCTAAACAGGGTAGTGTAGAGGAGCACATACTTGTTACAATGAAATATCTACCAACTAACAAGACCAACTCCCCAGCGACCGGCGCTCCGTTTCGGTTTTGTCACCCCCCCCCCCCGTGTTTATAATTGTCTTCTAATACAGGCAACTCAAAGAGTGATTCAAAGCCACTTACGATCGCAAGATTTGTACAGCTCTCCGAACCGGCCCATCATTTTCCGGAAGTCGGGGTTCAGAATGGAAACATCCTTGTAAGCAACTCTAGCATGATCTTTGATCAAACTCTCTAAGCCGAACGAGCCGTTGACGTGGACCACTAGAAAAGGTGAACCACTTCCGATTCAGTCGTCAGGAGGCGAATACGCTAGATGGTGCAGTTTTGTGAGGTCGACTATTGCTAGGACTACGTATTCCGGATGTCAAAAGTGCTTGTAGGGTAGGTTACCAATAAAATACGAAATTTAAAAACAAGGAACCAGAAACTACTCAATTCATCCTAATTAGTGAGATTTGAATCACCTCATCCGTACTACACATGTTCTCACCTCTGACTCTCTGATCGATATCAATCCTGTACAATGTTTCCTCGAAATACTGTTGCATGTATATCGTTACGTCGTGGCCAGCCTTCACTAACTCCTCGGCTACTCTTTTGTTCCAGATTACCTGATATTAGAAATCGTGAAAGAACATCACGATTTCTGCATTTACCACACAGTCTCACGATCGGTGGAAGAAAGAGCGGGAAATGAATGGATAATTACGCAAATTAGGAACGCTATGCATCAATGTCATTCTTACAGATTTCGAAATCAGACGAGGGGATACATTGTAACGTTGCAACCCGATCTTGAATACCCAATCCTAGTTTCAACCGATATTTCCGGTACAGTTCATACGCAACGCACCCCATCAGCGAAAGATTAAGCAATAGAGTAATATTGAGAGGTTTGACCAAATTATTTGTCAAATGATACAAAAACGTTAAGAGGTACCTGACTATTGGCTACGGCAGGGGCAAAGATGGCGATTTTGTATCGCGTTTTCTCGCCATTCTTCGCGAATTCGTCGAGTGCCTTTACTGCGTCATCAGGTGATGATACGATGGGAGTTGTGGGCCTGGGGATCACTTTGGTTTGCATTATATATTCATTGATTTGGAAATCAAGAGTTTCTTCCTCTATAATGTTCAAAACACGAGTTTTCTAATTTTTTCTCGGTTGCTACTATTTTTTTTCAAACGTGAACCGTACGTGAAACCTCACTTGGAATCACTTTGGGGTGTTGGTTTCTCGGTTGCAGCTGCAGCAACAACAACAACAGCAGCAAAAATAACGACGCCCAGCAATACTCGCGAAAATCGCATCTCAAACATTATTTTATTTGAAAAATACATTTCAAATATGAAATGTTGCGACTCGAAATGAGACTAAATCTATACAAGATGCGAATGAATATTGTGAATACAATGGAGTATTGCGCGCGATAAGAGGCTGCGGTGCGATAGACATCACAACGAGGGATGATTAGAGAGCAATGGCAAATTGCGAACGTTAGCAGTTCCGTCAAACCACAGCTCAACGAGGGTGGAACAATGCCGATACTATGTAGGTCATAATGATGGCAAAAATAGCGTTCTCCTCGTTTCGCCCTCTCTATCTCTTCCTAAGTCCGGTGAAAGAAACAAGAAATAATGTACATGCCGACTTGTCCACACGATTATTTGAAATGGGAACCCACATCATTAGAACCAAAATGCGCCCTTCTACAAAATTTCAAATTATTTTCGCACTCTGGAAAACATTTGATATTGCCAAAACCCGAGAGAAGGGTATTTTTTTGATTCGGTCACCGTCGGCTATCATTCTACGTAGAACAATTTAGCAGATTTAGAGGGTGACAACTCCAGGATTCCGAACTCGAAATGGTTACTCTTTCCAGTATTGTTTTAGAAAGTCTGGGGCAACTGAGCAAGTGAGATGATGGAGGAGGAAGAAGAAAATGGGAATTTGGCGCGATGAAAATGGTATCAGTGGGCTGTTATCATGAACTATTTGTGTTGTTCACCCGGTATGTAGTGGCCCACTCGTGGCACGGATTAGATAAAGATAGCGGCAACTTATGTGCTAGTGGGGCACAACACATTAATGCATTAAGTAAAGCGAATATCGAAAATCAATATGTTGATGCGTAAGAGATGACAACAATTTCATTGTCTTTTCCATTTATATTGCAATAGTTGGAGAGGAAACTTGTTTACACGTGCTCCGTAATTCTCTTTTTTTCGAAAGAAGAACAGACTCACACGTCACTTCATATAATGTTAAAGTGTTATGTATGTGAATTACAAATTATCTCCATGCCATGCAGATTATCGTTTAATAAAATATAGAGCAATGGTCTGACTCTCTTCAGTTTACACGCTCTCTCGCAGGTCAGAAAGACGAGAGAGTGTGCAAACTGAAGAGAGTCAGACCATTGCTCAAAATATAAGTATCGGAGAAATAGTTCAACAAAACAATACTTTTTATTACCAAAAGTTTTATTTCAAACGATGGTGTGTAAATTTGTCTATAGAATTGACGGCACTTCGGCAACTGTGTTTGAGCATGTATAATGAAAATAATTATGAGCTTTATGTGGATAGTATCATTGATTCAAAAAGTGTATGCTCGTTGTCTCTATTTTGTAATCCTTTGCACTTCCCGATTCTGAAAGGATAAGTGAAATAAACAAAAGAAGTTCAAATATTGTCGTATTCAGCTAATATTATATGCTATACGTTAGTCCTTCTTCTTCATCTCGGTGACAGTGTTCCTCTTGCAGAAGCCACAGCATCTGTAAATATTACGCTATCGTTTAGCTAATCAGTTTTCTTGATACACTTACTACAACTACCTACGTTTTTCTGATTCAAAAAAAAACAAAAGTACTCATCTTAGCACTGATCGAAGGACGACGAAAATGACAGCGAGAACGGAAAAGATTACAGCCGCGAAGAAAGAGAGAACATCCAGTGAATGGTAGACGAAGAAGTTGAGCTGAGCTCCGTAGGAAATCAGGTTGTCAAGATTCCTGTAAATATTACAGTCTCTCCCGTGAGGGACATTGGAACAGCCGCAGTGATACACAAAATATCATAAGCTTTACTTGAACGACACCATATGTAAAACAATCGCACTCACTTATGCTGGGCCACGAACTCAGTCCATTTCACGAGCAGAGTCTCCGCACTCACAGGCTTTGTTGCGATCATTGACTTAAATCGCTGAGCGTTCGCTTTCAAACTACAAATACTGTTTAACCGTTTTGAATCATTTACCAATAATGTTCAAACGAAAAAAAAATCACTCGCCTCTTATCCTCGATGAGCCTCCTCAATGCTTCTTCGATGCTCTCCTTGCTTACTTTGGTCTTGTGAAGATTGATTCCCATGCCGAGGCGCTCGACTAGATGTGCGTTTCTGGAACAAATCGATCTTGAATGATACAAGATATTTTTGAATCATAAATGCAATACTTCCCTGAAGTTATGATATTTGGACACAATAAGTGCGATTGTCACCTAGGCTGATCTCCAAACAGTCCCGTTGCCAGCATGGGCACTCCCGCATGGAGTGCATCTTGCACACTATTGTAGCCGCCATGTGAGATTAGGCCGAGCGTCTTGGGGTGGACTGACGGAAGTGTTTTGCATCATATAACGATTATGATTTTGATCTTCTAACTCACGTAGAAGATCCGTCTGGGGCAGCCACTTGGCGGCGTATGCATTAGGTGGGAGCACATCGGCAATTGCTTCTGGGTTCTCGTAACGGAGGAAGAATTGAACGTCAGGAAACTGGCCGAATGCGTGGAAATAGGCTTCTTTCCAGCTAAAGAATATGCATAAAGTATTAGGTTGGTCGGAAGGTGTTTGTCCATTTTTCAAAACTATATTACTTTGAGGAAAGCATAGCACGAGTTCAATAATACTCATCATTACTGACAATATGCGACCAACGTTCCCTCAACTTATGGAGCCCCTCCCGGAAGAACCCTGCTGGGCTCGATTCAAAGTATGGTTGGAGTTCAACCTCGAGAATTTCACGGGAATTGAAGTCCCTATCGAACGGCATGGGTCAGTTCTGCGAAAAGCCAATAATTGGACAGGACTAAGTCAGGAGAATACGGGGGTGAGTGAGAACCATCCATCCATTTCCAGCCAATTTCTGCTGGACTTGATTGCAGATCTGTGGAAGGGGGTAATTTTGCTGGTCAAACTCTTTCTTGTCCTTCAGACTTGAACGATCGACTTACAACTTCAAATTATGTTGTTGTGTGTATGACTTGGCCCCTGTTATTGTCATGCCCTCACGGAGTAGCCCCGAGTTTGTCACGCCCTCCACTCCCCACCACATTAACAGCTTAATTTTCTTGGGGCGCAGGTAAAGTTTTAGGACACCCTATGGATTCCATCCTTCTCCAACCAACTCGGCACCCCTACAATTGTTATCGTAGAGGGTCCACTTATCATTCACCGGTGTGAGCCGTTCCAGCCATCGATCCCCACCTCGAGAATGAAGAGAGTAATAGAATCATCGACTCGATGGTCATGGCTGGCTTGTATCAGATCATGGGTTATTAATAAACCCATAAATTTCCTCATTCCAAGAGATCTCTAGCCTTTTTTGACAGTTCTATGGTGAGCTCTAAGTGTAATGGTCAAGTCACGGACAGTTTGAAATGGGTCCGTTTCCGCAACTTTCTTCTACGTTTTCAAATCCAGCTAATGAGGTCTCCCTGATCGATCCCAATCTTTGAGGGAAAAGTCGTATTCTTCGAAGCGACGGAACTAATTCCTTAAGGTGGTGTAAAGGGGGCACGTGCTTCATAAACATTCTTCAGTAGGAGCTCCGAATCCTCCATCGTGGTTTAGGATATAAAGATGTAAAGCAGAACATGGCGGAAGTGGGTGGCACCAGGAACATACATTGTTGCTCTACTAAAGCGTGGTTGAAGGGAAATAAATGGGGAGTGGTTAACCATAAAGGTCCTTCATTGATTGTTATTCACTAGGAACGAGGGAACGCCAAAGTGCACTTGCGACGAGCAGTGTAAGAACAAACCCATGAACAAAGACTTTCCGACCAACCTAATATATTGTATTATGCCTAAAAAAGAGTAAGATACACATCTGCAAAATTGCAACTATGCTAGTAATTAAATATTAATAAATTAATGTTTATCTCTCACTCATCGGGCATGAGGTACATGGGAGCGATAGATCCGAAGGACATTACGACGACAGACTTGGCTTTATTGATGCGGTCTGCAAATTCCTGAAAAAAATCGTCGGTTCCCTAAATCCGTTACCATAACTTGCTCCCCTAGGAAGTTTGTCGATTCCTTCCTCCGCCTCGTCTAAATTACAAAACGGACCGGTTTGAGCTGCTTGGCATCAACGCTCTTAATGCCCACTCCTCCGATGTTGACTATCTTTGAGAGCGTGGGCCGTGCAAAATCGTACAGCTCGTCGGAGTTCACCATCACTAGTGGGGCCTGACGTGTATCAGTAAATCATATGGAGATCAAAGGTGCACGACTTAAAAATATTGTATCAGTGGTTACCTTGGCAGCTAGGTCTGCCAGATCGGGGAAATCTTGACCGAACTGGGCGCGGAAAAGGGGAGTTTCCTTGTCGGATGTCATTCTGCAATGTTTTTCATGTTTCTTACAGTCACATTTTAGGCAAATTAGCGATGTTAATTAACATTTCTGCGCTAAATGACTTCAAACGATTGTGAAAACCTGTGTGCCCAGAAACGAAAAAAAAATCGCCTTTTAAACATGAGCTTGAAGATGAGATGTCCAACCACCGATTTTACTCGTTCGACGAATGTCAGCCTGTCTCCGGCGTCCATCATGATAGCTTCAAGTCAGCATTCATTAGTTATGGGATTAGTTATGGTGACTTACCAAAACTGCGATTGAACTAAATTTAATAGCTTACGCGGACAGTACGAAGGTGGGATTGGTACGCCGGCGATGTAGCCAACAAAATCGATGAGCGGGCCAGAGTTGAGCCAGATCCACGAGGGAATCTCTAAAAAAATTTCCCCTGATCATCGAATATTCTAGCATTACCGCACATATTATTACTGTCAGTAAATGTATGAAGTGAAAATCGATTGAATACTTTAGTAAAAGTAGAAAAAAATGATTACGAACTAGTCTGATGGATGATTCCAACGGGGCAGAAATTGAACATGTGCGCGAAAGCGAGATCGTATTTGCTGTCCTCGACGTGCGACATGAATTCCTTGTTCTTGATGAATACTGGAATAACAACCAATTTTACTCGTATCTCGTATATTCGTACATTTATTTTTTTATCGATGATTCAAAAATTCTTTTGAATAACGACTGCCTCGCAAAAATGTGCAATGCTACTCACGGTCGCATGATTTGTACATCTCCCCGAATCGACTCATTACATTCCGGAAGTCGGAGTTCAGGATTGAGACGTCAGCGTAAGCAAATCGCGCCTGGCCCTTGATCAAGCTCTCCAAACCGAACGAGCCGTTCACGGGAACCACTAAAAGTCATTTTGCCGTCGAGCAAAGTACACAGGAAATTCAGAGACGGTAGCCTAATTTTGAAATATTTTAAAGGAAATTTGAGAATGTTTTCCAGAAGGGGCAATTTCCCATGCCGAACGAGCGGTTCACCATAAAATAACGAATAAGCTATTGTTACCATGATGCTGCCAGACGTCGTCACGGAGAAGTAATTGTGGTCACCTCTGATCCTCGGATCGATGTCAACCTTGTGTAATTTTTCTTCGACCATATGCAGCATGTAGATCGTTACTTCATGGCCGGCCTTCATTAACTCCTCGCCGACACGCTTGTTCCATATTACCTGTCAAACCATCACGTGAGACTGTCATCAATACTCGAAACTTTTAAGCGTTTCACTTCCATACCTGACTATTCGCCATTGCCGGGGCAAAGATGGCGATTTTGTATCGCTTTTTCTCGCCACTCTTCGCATGCTCGTCGACTGCCTTCACTGCGTCTTTAGGTGAAGAAGCGACGGGTCTGAGGGATGTACCGCTTTTTTTTCCTTTAGAATAGCATGTTTTCACTCTCTTTTGAGTCGACTCTTTATAGTAGTCTTCATTCATTAACGGCCTTTTTTACAAGTAGTGCATTTAGAACGCTGCTTGAAACCTCACTTTGCATCACTCGAAGGATTCTCCGTTGCAGCAGCAGCAATCACACAAATGGCGAGAAGAACGACACCCAGAAAAACGCGTGGATCCCGCATCTCAATTTAAGTATACAACAAGGTATATAGTGACCCGAAAAGCCAAATAATTCACGATATGAATGGACGGAGTAAGCACTATGAACGTGGTTGAACAAGAACGCATGCGCGATTGGAGGCGGAGAGGGAAACACAACTAGGAGGGATTGTTAGAGAGCAAAAGTCGATTGCGATCGTTAGCAGTTCCGCGTGCACTGGCGCGGGCAAGACGATTTTGAGTCCAGAAGTACCTACACTCTAAACTAGCCACATTCAGTCTCTATAAGAGGGTGCCCATTAAGTCGTTATACAGAAATGGGTAACAATAGAGCATGTGATACCATCAGAAGATAGTACTGGCAAAACAAGAGAATGGGCATTTCATGCGAAGAATTAGGTATCAATGGTCGGTTCGCAAAAACAACACTCAACTATTTCTGGTTTTCCCGTCGTGTAGTGGACCACTCGTGGCACAGAACAGAGCACGCAAGATGACAACAATTGAGCCGAGCGGCTCATGCAGGGAAATCGAAAGAAGAAATAGTGTCACGTTCTTTTTATGCTTGGTGTTTTGTGATTCCGCAGACAATTTGTCAAGACAATATTGTTTCTGCTTTTGAAACTGAAATAAATACGTGCAGCTTCTTTTTTCGACCTGCTGAATAATTCTGAATAAGTTCTGAATAAATTGGTTTACATATATTTGATGTGATTCGTATGAGAATCAGGTTGATGTTTACACCACAGTTAAATTAAACTCGTCGCTCTGAGTTCATTGAGTTCACTGTGTCATCCGCTACACCTGCTGACACTACGCTAACGCACATTCGTTGCACTCCTCTCTCTATTGAAACTACAGAGAGAGGTCAGAGAAGCAGAGATATCGAAGCAAAGCGGGTGAAGTGAGTGAAAGATGGGTGCACACCTTCCATTGTTTGTTTGGTTAAGGTTTCTACATTTTTTAGTCGATGTATTATAAATTTAAATATTTTTTAACATTACAGATGTCAGCTCGCTACGACATTGTCGTCTACGGCGCCACAGGCTTCACTGGAGTTGTCATAGTTCGCAAACTAGCCAGCGAACCACTTTTCAAGGTACAATTTCACAATTCTGATCATTTTTCGTTAAATTAACAAATCCTGAAATTTCAGGACAAAACTATCGCATTAGCGGGTCGAAGTGAATATAAGCTGCGCGGGATTCAGAAGGATATCGCACAGGAAACTGGTAATTTTGCATTTGTTATTCAAACCACATATACTTGACTAACAGACTCCTGTCAAAAGTCGCATCTCGCCATTTAATTTAGTCAGTCTCCCAGGCAACACACGCGTGTTTGGTTTCCCAATCATCGTGGCCGATAATAACAGTGAAGAATCGCTCGCGAACATGTCCAAGCAAGCCAGAGTGATCATCAATGGCGTTGGACCGGTGCGGACATTTAGAGTTTTTTCAATCTAGATTATATTACGTTTCCTGTTCTCAGCAGGGAACATCGATTTGAAATGATTGACTCTCTGCAGTCTGGCTGCTCTGTATTATGTGGGATCGGATACAGAGAGAGCACGGGAAACTAAAATTAATTTATTTCACAGTCGTCACTTAATTGCAGTACACCCTCTACGGCGAGGCTGTAATTCGTGCTGCAGTCGAGAACGGAGCCGATTACGTGGACGTCTCCGGAGAAATTGCGGTTAGCTTCCAGTCCATGTTCCTAATTGTCAAACATTGATATAATGCGCACAATGCTTGTTACCCGAAATCTAATAAGAGATATTCCATGAGAAAACGTACCCTTTGGGAGGGGTCGACGGATGGCTTTTTTGCAACCCCCCTCAATATTTCGCTGGTGAAGTTCCCATACCAAGTGCTGATATTTGGCCCAATATGAACGGCTCTGGTACACTTATTGGGCCAAATATCAGCACTCGGTATGGGAACATCATCAGCGAAATATTGAGGGGGGTTGCAAAAAAGCCATCCGTGAGTTGGTATGTTTTCTGGTGGAATGTCTTATAAGATGTATCCAAACGTGTTGCAGTTCAATGAATCAATGGCGCTGAAGTACGATGCGCTTGCAAGAGAGAAGGGCGTGCACATCGTTGGGGCGTGCGGGTGAGTGTGGAAAAAAGTGGCTCAAAAAATGGATGATTCAAAACGAAATTCCAAACAGACTCTACTCGATCCCCGCCGACCTCGGTACAGACTTTCTTAAGAGGCGTTTTGACGGTACTCTTGCATACGTCGAGACGTGCATGCGTATGAATCGAGGACCGTCGGTGAGTCGATCTTTCATAGTTTACAATTGTGCGATTCAAAACATCTCTCTCATCACTGCTAATTGACTGGATATAGGTCAGAAATTTTGGAAATTATTCAGATGTATGATTCAAAAAATCGAATTTAGGGCTACTCCATGACCGTGGCTATTCTGGATAGCGTTTTGCTGGGAATTCAGTCGATGATTAAAGGCGGAGAGGGCGCGGTGCGTAAGGCGCTGATGCCACAAGCAATGCCTCCTTCGAAGCACCGCCCGCCGTTCAAGTGATCTTAAATTATTCACATAATGAATTATTCTAAAATCACGAAATAAAGTGATTATAAACAGCGTCGTTCATCCATTCAGGTTTCCGCTTACAAAAATAAGCAAGTCTGCCTTCGACGGCTGGACTTTGCCGTTGGTTGGATCTGATAAGGTCCGTAAATTCAAACTTTTTTGATAAGTTCATGGCATTTTAAATCTTGTATTTTTCAGCCAATAATCGAGCGCTCGCAGTACCACGACTATTATGTGAATGGACAGCAACCGTTGCAAGTATCAACTTACATCTCAATAGGTAATTTTGATATCAAATCCACTTGAACCAAAACATGTCATTGCTCACTCAAATTCTCCATTCTCGTTCGTTATTAAGAAATTGTCTGCTTGCGCAGGTTCGTTCTTCCAATCCGCCCTGGTCGCGCTTTGGGGCGGCTTCTTCGGGTTGTTCGCTGTCTTCGCGCCCAACTTCTTTTTGAAACACGCAGAGACCCTGTCCTTCGGCATGTTTAAGGTCAGAGTTGTGAAAACTAATTGTTTCCTAATGACTGTAGATTGATGCCCAATTCTGCGAAATAGTCGTAATACGCAGTCAAAGTCTGTATTGATTCAGAACGCGGGTCCGTCTCCACAGCAGCAGAATGAGGCATCCTTTGACTGCTTCATCTTCGGCACTGGATGGGCGCAGGGAGATACCAATATTGAAGCGCCAACCAAGAAGGTAGCGCAAACAATTCTTCGTATTTTTTGAAGCGCTGTGGAAATCTCAACTCTGGGACGAATGAGTGTTATCACAATTTCAAACAAATCATGAATAGCAAATCCACAGATGACTGTCGTGTGTCACGGCCCCGACCCGTCCTTCGGCGGCGCCTCCGTGTGCCTCACTGCATCCGCTCTGGCACTACTCAATGACAAAGATAAACTGCCGAAAGAGTGAGTCCTCAGGCTAGAATGATTCAAAACTAATGATACAAAAAAATTCAGTGGTGGAGTGTATACCACAGCGACAGCATTCGGGGACACGCGCATCTTCGAGTACATGAGAACGATGGGCGTCACTTTTGATATCGTGGAATGAGCAATTATGATCAGTGTTTATTATTCGCATTCCATTCAGTACGTTGGAACACTAGGAACATCAGACATGCATTATATTATTTCATGATTACGATAAAGAATGACTGATTGCAAGCTTCATTTTCGTTCAAAATCGTTTAACAAAGTCCACAAAAACTATTCCCCGGCTTGGTACATAATAGAAAGCTTGATATGTCCCATAAGGACACAACAAAAAAAACAAAAATCAGCAACAAAATCAGACAGTCATACGTTTTAACGTTGATCCATTTCTGACGCGGAAGCTGTCACACTTTTGAATCACTGGTTAAATCTCAACTCAGGGATGAATGTAGTGGTGTCACAATTGTAGTGGTTGTAGTGGTTATATTTCAGAGTGATTTTTTCATTATTTCGAGTATACTTCAGGTTGTTTTGTCAGCGAATGAGCTACGTCATACCTACCCAAAACGTAAAACATAATTGCCCAGAAAGGAAACCCCTACTGTCTATCGAACAGCTTAATTGAGTGAACTCACCATGCTCGCCATTCCTACTTCTTACCATAACTGGAACAAACGGGTTCGAACAATCGTCTGACTCTCTTCGGTTTGCACGATCTCTCACCGGTTAGAGAGACGAGAGAGCGTGCAAACTGAAGAGAGTCAGACGATTGCTCACGGGTTCTCTATCGCTATTTCCGCGTCAACACGACAGGAAGAGTAATGAGCGCGAGAGCGTAACAAAGAAGCACAATTCGTGTTTTGAACCATCACTACCCTAATTTTTTTCTTTTCTTCTTACTCCTTCTTTTTTCGAATCCGTCATATTCGTAACCTCGATGTTTTTGAATCACTTTGAACCATTCTTTTTGTAGAGAATTGTTTCAGATTATCGGAAATTTAGACGGATGGGCAATGCCTGTAGCTGGATCTGATAAGGTTTGCAAGATCTTTTTTAAATTTAATTTTAAATCATTTATTTTTCTCTGAAGTTGATGAGTCGATCGTTTTCAGTTCATCAACAAACGCACACAAACATTCGAAAGAAATGTGAGAGGCAAGAAAGCCGTTCAAGTCGCAACTTACTTTTCCATTGGTGGGGATCAAATTTTATCTTTTCGCTTTACGACCTTTCTCGCCCCCCTCTCTCTCGAGGCGCATATGAAGTGTTGTAGCAACTAAGAAATATCATTTTGATTCAGGATCATTCTTCCAATGGATCATATATGCGCTCTGGGAGCGAGTATTCGGATTCTTGAGCATCTTCTCTTCCGTGAGATCTTACGTCACTGATCATGCCGAACAGCTATCTTCAGCAATATTCAAGGTAATAAGGAGCACAATCTGGCATTATGTGTATATGATTAAACGCAACATCACATTTGTTCAGATTAGAGATCGACTACTGACACTAATATACATGGAAGAAATCCTCGATGAACAAGAATCAAGAATAGCCAACATGGAATACGTTATCCAAGGTATCAGCATTCTTTTCCGTTGTAAAAGGCGCTGAGGTATGCTTCTGTGTCTTAGTCTGGTGGCAGCAAGTATTGGTTTACTCCCGTGTGATATCCCATTTCAGCGCTCCCCGACGACTTCGGGGCTCATTCTGATGATCACTCGCGAATACAAGAGCCACGAGGCCAGATCGAGAACAGAATCGAGGAGGTGATAGAAGCCGATGAAGACTACGAGAGTGACATGGCCAGTGGTACGAGTAAGGAATGGATTAGCATGCTTTTCAGTCAGGCCGAACTAGCACATTCTAGTGTGGATGTTCAATAGAATAATAGTTACACATTAGGTGAATGAGGTCAATCCTTTCAAAATACGGAAGATAGAGCACATTGAATAAATAACGAATTTCATACACCCTTTTTGCATGATTGATGCACATTGAAAAAAACCCTGAGAAAAAAAGTTATTGTAGTCTCGGGAGAGTGCGACTCGCTTCGGAGTGGAACTACGGATTCAATGAGTCAGTCCGACCTGGTGACGTCAACGGCTGGAGAGATGATCGATGAACATCAACTGTATCGATTGAAGAGATGCGCGGAGGGACTAAGAAAGGAGATAGTAAGGCTGTCATACTTTTTGTAACGGCTACTGCATGGGAATTAGAGTTCGAAAAACGGGTCTTCATGTCCTCTTGCCACATTTTATGTTGACCGGTCGAGAGAGGAAAGTTTGGGAAATGATTATACGGTTACTAGAATTACGTACTCTAATGGGGAACGTTATGAGAGCTAATCGTGGAAGGCTTAGAATATTGACCAATACTCGTGAACAAACATCGATTTATTCCCAGGGTGAACTAAAGAGGCTCTCGCTTGAGATGAAGGACGCGTTTGGAGATAGCTTGGGAGAGGTAGGTGACGAATCGGAAAAGTGTATACCAACACTATTTCTTCAATGCAGGTTCAACACTTAGTGGAGTCAAAGACCGCTGACTTCTTCAAAGTGCTCATGGATAGATACAAGGCAGAAATGGAGACCAGAAAGACTCTTCACAACAAACTCGTTGAACTCAATGGTAATCAGCACGATACCGTGCCGAAAAAAAACGTTATGCTGGAAAATTGATCGATTCACACAGGAAACATTCGAGTCTTCTACCGTATCCGTCCGCTTCTCTCTACTCGGGACCAAGCAGCGATTCGAATCGATCCCATGGACGAGGGAGTGGTTCATCTGCATTCCAACGGGAGGAGGACAAGTCGGGCTGCTGACTTCGTCATTCCGACCAACTTTTCACAGAAAGAGGTTACCATTATACAGATTAAATTTCACATTAACAATTTACAAGAAAAGAATGCGGTTCTCATTGTGTGGTTGATAACATGCTAGTGGGAGATCGAAAATATGATTCAGAAGTGATTCAGATCTTCGAGAGAGTCTCACCTATCGTCACCTCATGCATCGATGGTTACAATGTTTGCATCTTCGCGTACGGGCACACCGGCAGTGGCAAGACCTACACCATGGAAGTAACACTCCAATGCATAGCAAATTTATGCATTTCAAAATCTGGATTAAATCGCTCCACAGATAATAAAATGGTCATCTTCTAACACGGTTCATAATGGTTATCTTACAGGGCCCATGTGAGGATCCGGGCATCAACCAGAGGGCGATCCTGCAACTCTTCGAAGCATCGCAAGCACGGGGAAACGACATCGAATATATCATCAAATTGAGCATGATCGAGATCTACAACGACAAGATTCGGTAATTGCTCCACCATCATGTCGAAAATCATTCAAAGAGTTTTTGAATCATCATATTATTCCCAGGGATCTACTTGCTATATCCTCCTCCACTGCATCTCCACTCAATTTACGAAGGTAGGAAACGAACCTAAGTTATCTTTTTTTAATTTAAACTCAAGAGTGCAGAGTGACCATAACATTGTCTTTTTCTTCAAACTCTATTCGAAGGGACGCTTCCGGCCACCTCTCCATCCCCGGATTGGAATGCAGACAAGTCAACAGTCCGGGCGATGTCAAGCAGATTCTCAGGAAGGGATCGATTAGTAGGGTATGTTGCATCTTCTGAATCATTTCCGTTCCTTGACATGTATGTACACGTAGTGTACAAATGGTAAATTTTCAATCAATTTGGATTCAAAACCCATGATTCAAAACAGTTTAAAACATAGGCGACTTCATCGACGGATGCGAACGCGAATTCATCTCGCTCTCACCTGATCGTGAGAGTACAAGCGCACGCGAAGAACAACGTCACTGGAACAACCACTATCGGTATTCATAGATATTGATTTTCTATAATTGTTTCGTATCATCATTTGTATCAATATTTTCATTACATCTTAATAAAATATGAGTTAACATTGGAATATCGTTGCAGGTCATCTCAACCTCGTGGACTTGGCCGGTTCGGAGAGGGTCTCCCATACGAATGCAACCGGTCAATTGCTCAAGGAGGCAACTGCCATTAACAAGTGAACCATTTCCATTTTTCCATTTCCATTAAAAATACAAAGGGGAAAGTGAGTAGATATTCTATCAAGATTTGATAACACGACTTTGAATAAATATATGGTATTTTGAAAACAAAATTAGCTCATTGTGCAGATCTCTGAGCGAGCTGGGCAACGTAGTGTTCGCTCTTCGACAGGGACAGAAACACGTCCCCTTCCGGAACTGTGTCCTTACCAGGCTGCTGGAAGACAGCTTGCGTGAGTCGTATAGCTCGAGCAACGACACCACATCTTTCTTTTCATTTTATTTTTACTCGACCGATCGAGTGAGTGTGTAAAATGAAGAGATTCTTATCCGCATTTCGTACCCTAATGAGTAGTTGGCCCCTTTTCTCCAAAGAGGTAGTACCACCAGAGATGATATCGTTGGTATTGATCTTGACATTGAGCACAAACTCAGATCTAGAGATAAAGATCAAACGCGAATACTAGGGAAGTGAAAACAAATTTGGAAAGCCTTCCTGGATGAATATCCAATATTGTTCGAAATTCTGGTAATCATTTCTTCATTTCTCACTCTAGAGAGGTCTAGTGAGTTTAAAGTGCGGAAAATGGAGAGACAATTTTCCGAATATCGAACTCTAGTTTCCAAGCCGGCTTCGCCGTTGAACATGTCTATCTTGAAACGCATTATGGGCTAATCGCTAATTCAGAGGGTGACTCGAAGACGTTGGTACTAGTGCATGTGTCGCCCGAACTGTCGCACGTTCACGAGTCAGTCTCATCGATTAACTTTGCCGAGAAGATCGGACAGGTTAGGTCCCCGTTATTGTATTTATTTTGAATAAAATAAATGAAAATGGTACAAATCATCACTGTGAGTGTCACTAATTGAATGATTGCAGGTGCAAACGAAAGGGCCCGCAGCTTTCAAGCGAGCGGATTCTATCGGGAAAGCAACGGGAGTTGGAGGAAGACAAGGAAACTGTGCTAAGACTACCCTAAAGAAGTCCTAATTTGGGCCTGTATCTATATCAGTTTATGACTTTGTTGGTAGCTCTTTGATGTTCAGCGTAGCTAAAGTGTCATTGGTGTGGTTTATGTGGAAACGCCTATCACGATTACCGTTGCATTCAATCACTTTCTACGCACGCACTTCTTACTTCTACTGAATACAATCAACATCGCGTGTCAATCATTTTTCCCCTTTTCATTTAATATTGTGCTAATTTGTATTCTCCACTATTACTACTTTAGTATTCCAACTTACTCATAAAAATGCGTGTAATGACGAGGGTTATAAATGTTCCGATTCTTTTGGAAAACCAGATGATACCATATCCCCGTAAAACTAGATTTGCGAAATTGTATTAATGATTTCACATTACTTTGATTACAGTTACAATGCGTTTTGTTATCAAAATACTATATAAACCGGCTCATTCCGATTGGACCTGTGATCGTTTCATCATGATAAACTAAAGCTTCGGCGCACAGAGCACTTATTAACCCTGAACTGATGACTTTCCTATTACTAATCATTAAAAAATGATAAGGGAATGAGTTCGCGATCTCATTTGTCATATTCTGCACAAAATTGACACCAAGCTAGAGTGTGGGGTAGAAGCGATGCTTCGAGAGACGAGGGAAGCAAAACAACGAATCATTGATCACAGTAGTGGCACATTGGTAGCACACGGCATTCATCAGCATCACAAGATAAATATTTGCATTCAAAAACGTGTTTTAAGTTATTCAGATAAATTCTTGAGGTTGCTAAAATGCTCATCAATTCTTTCGGGGAAAAACTGCTGAAAAGTGAACCAGTAATCAGAGTTAGGCGGTGATCTCTGAAAGACCTTGCTCCCTCTCTTGTGAGACCCTAAACAACACAAACACATTCGTTGCACTCGAGAGATTGAGGAGGAGGTGGCAGAGAAAGAGAGAAAATGCGCTGGAGTGGAGTAGAAAACCTTGCGATTGACAGGAAATGCGGCCGGCGTTTTCTCTCTTTGTTTTACTCACATTTGCTTACATTTCACGGTTTTTGAAACGTTTCCTTTGTGAGCTAACTGTTGTGCAAAGATATCCAATCCAATTGAAAGTCTCGTGATAGTAAAGTAATGTTTTATTTACGTTTCCCGGCAGTTTTGAATCGCATCAATTTGAGAACCTCAACTTCCAGATGTCATCTCGCTACGACATCGTCGTCTATGGAGCCACTGGAGTCACTGGCGTGGTCATTGTTCGAATGCTGGCCACTGAGGAGTTATTCAAGGTTGAGTATCCAACTTCACGCATGATTTAGAGTAAGATAAGCGATCTGAACCGATTCTAGCCGATGTTTACATCGTACGATTTCCGATTTCTATGCATTTTGCTGTAAAATTTCCTTTTAAATCAATGTTACTCAGGGCAAATCGATCGCCGTCGCCGGGCGCAATCGGGGAAAGCTTCGGTGGGCGCTGGAGGAAATCGCGCAGGATACAGGTTACTGTTGTCGGAACGGTCACATTTTATTCGACTGAAACGTGCAATCATTTTCAACGTTCAATGACCAGTTGTTCTGATTGAGAGTAATGTTCGCCATTCCCGGGTTAAAACTTCTTATCATTGCTCGAAATACGAGTTTCCCTCTTTCCCTCGCCATTCCCGGTGCAAACTCGACCGGTTAGGCAGTGAGAAAGCGACGGGGAGAACATGGAACGGCGCGTATTCCCGAACTTTGTCCCTATTTTTTTTAATTTCAATTTTCCGGTAGAGATGAATAAATGAGCAATGAATCCATTACCTTCCATTACCTTCCATCAACATTTTCGAAGAATCCGTCGTATCTAAAGTACATTTATGGATGGAATAAACTATTTGTATTTGTATTTGTATCCACAGCAGAACGGACTATCATGTTGCCCATTTTATGAAAATCGCATAAACTAACAAACTCACGATGCGTGGAAAGTAACGTCTGCATTTCCTATAGTCAGGTTAAATCTGAATACCCGAATGTCTAGCCATGCCATTCAGGAAACAAGGATGTGCGGGACTTCCCGATAATTGAGGCTGACAATAGCAATGAGGAATCTCTAGCGAACATGGCCAAGAAAGCGAAAGTTATCATCAATGCAGTAGGACCGGTAAACTTATGTTTTGTATTATCTTTTGAATCACTATCTCCTATCTAATTCAGTGAAATTTGCAGTACACGTTGTACGGTGAAGCTGTGATCCGTGCCGCTGTCGAGAATGGAGCCAATCACGTGGACGTGTCGGCGGAGAACGCGGTTAGTATCAAGAACAGACAGGAAAAATGATAGTATTGTGAATAATTGTTCCGAGCATCGCTAGACCAATGATTCAAAAATCGTCAATTGTTGCAGTTCATCGAGGGAATGGCGTTGAAGTACGGTGATCTGGCGAAGAAGAACGGCGTGTACATCGTTGGAGCCTGCGGGTGAGCCACTTTTGTATCATTTTACCTGTGATCTATGTGTATTCTAAGATGTTTCATACGATCATATTGTATGCAGAGAATTTTGAATCTCTCGTCCGCTGCAATTATCATGTATTTTATGATTCAAAACTCGGCTCTCATTCCAGATTGTGCGCGATTCCAAATGATCTCGGCATCGACTACATGAAGCGATACTTTGACGGCACTCTCGGATACGTGGAGACGTGCTTGCGCCTGAATAGAGGACCATCGGTGAGAATAAAGAGTCGATTACACTCTTTGCTCTTTGTGAAATTGCAATTGGGGTGCCTAATGGATGGTTTAAAAATCTGATTCAAAGATTGCGCGTTAAAGTCTGATTTCAGGGCTACTCCTTCAACACGGCCACTTGCGACAGTCTGCTGCTGGGCATTCAGTCGCTGTGCGAGGGAGGCGAGCGAGCTGTCCATGATGTACGTTTTTGCGCAGAGAAACAAATCGATAACGAGCGTTTGTCTCTCCATATCTAATAAGCTCTCATCGAACTACCAGAAACGGATGTTCATCGATCTCTAACATGAGACGAAACGATAAATTACAATGCGTAAAACGAGGACAGACAGTTAACTATTTACCAATACTTGTTCATAATTTAATCTACAGGCGCTCACTCCGCAGCAGCTTCCTCCCGCAAGACACAACCCACCGTGGAGGTAAATAAGCATCAACTCATACGATTTTCGAAATTTCCATTTCCTTCACTATGAAAAGATGTAGTTATCCCTGAAATATCTGCTCAGATATCCGCTAAAAACATTTTTCAGATGCCCGCTCACCAAATTCAAAATGCCTTCCTTCGAGGGATGGGCGATGCCGCTAGTCGGAGCTGATAAGGTATCACCTTTTCTTGTTATAATCTTTTCCAATTTGAGTAAGATTTTTGAATCATTGTGATAGTCATACGTAGCATTAGCCATTCTCGTCTTTGGCGACTATTTATTCCCTGCCGGGGAAGAACGTTGAGATATTTGAACAATGATATTTCCAGCCGATCGTCGAACGCTCGCAGTACTATGATTACACTGTGAATGGGAAGCGGCCCGTGCAAGTTGCGACTTACTTCTCCGTCGGTACGTCTCCCTTTTCATGAGTGCATGAAAACGTCCAACTGCGATCACTAAAGAAACGTATCCGTACCAGTGAAATTGGCACTACGTCTTTTGAGAACTCATGCCGATGTCAGGATGTCATGCCGCCTTGATATATCAAAGACGGCATGACGTCATAGTACTGTACTCATCCGAACCAAGTGCCATGTATAATGAGTGTGGAAACTTTGCAGGATCACTCTGTCAATCGATGCTGCTCGGTCTCTGGTTCTTCGTCTTCGGCTTCTTCGCTATATTCTCCTTCACTCGCAAATATCTCTCGACTTACGCTGAAACACTCTCCTTCGGCATGTTCAAGGTGCATTTTTGCATCACTTGAATCATGCAAATCCATAACTCAATTCGTATACATTTAGGTGTCAATCAGTCATAAATACACTGAAATGCGAACCATGTTGTAGAGCTCGGGCCCATCGCGAGAGCAACAGAAAGAGGCCTCCTTCGACTGCTTCATCTTCGGCACTGGATGGGCGGTGGGAGAAACAGCGAACTGGGGCACGCCCACCAAGAAGGTTTTGAATCAGAATTTGGAATCACCCTTTTGAAACTTTTGCATCAAATGTTCTTGCATCAAAAATACACGAATTGGCGAGGTAATTTCAAGATGACCCTCAAGTGTCACGGCCCTGATCCTGGCTATGCCGGAGCGTCGGTGTGTCTGACTTCTTCTGCGCTTGCGCTACTGGATGATAAGGACAAGCTGCCTAACGGGTGAGACGGTTTTTGAGAGTTTGAATCTTTTGAATCTAGTCTTTTGAATCACTGTATTTTTGTTCAAATGTTTGGAAGCATTAGCTAGAATTTCAATTCAGTGGCGGAGTATTCACAACTGCTTCGGCCTTCCGGAATACGCGCATCTTCGAGTACATGAGGAAGATGGGCGTCTCGTTTGAAGTGGTCTCATGAGAATTGAGACGAATTTAACGATCAACATAAAAACAACAAGTTGTATGATCTCCTGTGAGAGGATCACTAATAAAACAATGGGATGATTACAAAGTATATGATAAACTAATTATACCACTTTCCAAAAAGTTGTATCTGTGCTACAGGGAAAAATTTAGTCATATATATGAGAACAAAACCATATCTCTCTTGTGACCTAGCAACAAACTGGAGTCTGGTACTAATCTCGCAATGTCTGGTACTAATCTCTCTCCAGTTTGCTGGTTGCATCTTACCTTCATTACTAGAGTTCGATAAGCAGAACTTCGTATTCGCATTTACAACACTCTCTTACCGCTCGGACGGTCTAGAGCATGAGTGAAATTGTAAATATATTCGGACTGATTGTGTTCGAACTACCACTCTTCTTTGTGGTTGATCATGCTCCCATTGTGGCCACCCTACTCTCCACCAACATCAACTCTACCCAACCCCTTCTCCCACCAATAGCACAAGCAACATGCGCTCCTAGAACCACTGGCGAGATAGCATGCAAAGTGAGAAAGTTGCTGCTATTTTATCGCACTCTATTCCCACTGCAACATTACGTGCATATCGACGTTCTGTGAGGAATTCAGAGATCAATCTTATCGATTAGCATCGACTCCGCAAAGGTCAATCTCATCTCGCAGTCAATAGTCCACTAATTCCAGTCAAATGAAGAGAGTCTCCTCTCTCGTCCTCTGATCCCCCACTTTGACTCGCCCTTCCTCAATGCTAATCGATCCACTCTCGCCTATAAAACCATCGCCGCGCGGCCTCCTCCTCACACCAAGTCGTCGACATGGCCCAGTCCGTCCCTCCCGGAGACATCGCTACCCAGCCCGGCAGCAAGATCGTCTTCAACGCTCCCTACGATGACAAGCACACCTACCACATCAAGGTACCGTACCCTCTCCCCCCATTTCGAAGGATGCCCCTCTGATACTCTCGTTCCTTTCGTACCGGCCCCTCCCATACTCCCCCACAGTAATCCTCATGATTAAAGGTGACCAACTCGTCCGCTCGCCGCATTGGGTGGGCCTTCAAAACGACCAACATGAAGAGACTCGGAGTCGACCCCGGATCGGGAGTCCTCGACCCCAAGGAGGCTGCCCTCATCGCTGTCTCCTGCGACGCCTTCGCTTACGGACAGGAGGTACGGTATCCCCCTCCCTCCCTCCCTGCCTACCCCACGGTACTTGTTCTCGGGAGTATCGGTATAGGATTCGGAAACCAATGACTACTATAGGATAGGCCTTGTTTGGTACCGTGTCCTATCGTACCCCCCACAGTGCCACCGTACCTTTCTTTCTATATTTTCCTGCAGGACACCAACAACGACCGTATCACCATCGAGTGGACCAACACCCCCGACGGAGCCGCCAAGCAGTTCCGCCGCGAGTGGTTCCAGGAAGACGGCATGGTCCGCAGAAAGAACCTTCCCATCGAGTACAACCCTTGAGTGTAATAAAAGTTGTGTATTATCGTTGCGGTTCTTGGAGAAACACGGGATAGAGGGACAAGTATTAAGGAGTATTAAGGTGTAAGGGTGTGAACAAACTGGAGGGTTACTGTAACAGCTTGTAGAATCAGTCTTCTTATTTTCCCTCATAGAAGTAGTATGCTCTTTTATTGTCTCAGCTTTGGCTTTGATCACACTCCCTTTCCACTTTCTGCTCTTTTCTCTCCCTCTCGATTCCTAAAATGACCAGTTTACGCTTCCGCTTCAGCTTGAACGACACAAATTTTCCCGGAGCATGTTTGCACTTTTAGCGGATGTTATGCTGACAATCTAGGACGCAGAACGCCGAAAGCTTTAAAATGCATCTATCTCCGACCATGTTAGGAGTTTTACGTAGATATAATATGTTTGTCAGTTATGTTCCCTATATTATATAGGCTATGGAAGCGGCTTCTGTTTTTTTCACTGAGATGCTGAACAAAGCGCAAAATTTAGCGCTCTCAAGATCACTCAGTATTCTACGTAATTACTAGCAAATCAAGCAGTGTTTTATCGGCGTAAATGCAGCAAAATGTGCAACGGGTGCAACGAGTGAGAGAGTATATGTAAAAAAACGAGATATTGTCTCAAATCCAGCAAGAAAACGCTGGAAGGGACTAGCTACTATATTCGATTGAGACGTCGGCACGAAGTCCATCATGGACTAGCTATCTACAGTACCCCTCCTATCCGTCGCCCACAGTAATCTACAGTGCCCTATTGCTCCCTCGAACTCGTTCGTGACTGTACTTGTCCGAGACGGAGTACTTCTGTGCGTAGACATCTCTACCTGAAGCCCGAATGTGCAGGCTGAGCACCACCATTCACGGCTCCACCTCTTCCACAGAGCAGCGATCATGGACCAGCACATCTGGTTCCCGCAACTTCCACCAAATCATGAAACCTTATTTTCAAACTAGAGTATTATTCGGAATCATGGGGAGGTCAATAAAAAACAGCTGAGGATGGATGGGATACTATACAGATTCAATCTTATTTTATCCATCGGTTATTAGATATATATTACAATGGAAAAGCAACAAACAACGACGAAGACTACTACATACTCTAGTCGGTACCAGGTACCCGACTCGAGACTACCACTATCGGTACCAGGTACCCGACTCGAGACTACCACAGTAACCTCAGATGCTCCTGATCTTCCTGGGTCGGGCAGAGCCCAGGGAAAAGCGTGTGATCAGTGATAGAAACGACGTTGACACCTGCGACCGTGCGTCCCTTCACTGGCGTCATCCCACCCGGACCGAGACCGCGAACCTGAGAATCGGGGGATCAGTGCTGCAGGGTACGGTAGGAAGAAGAAGGTATACGGTAGGACATTGAAATACTCAGTACAGCAGAGTAGAACCGGTTATTTTGAATCCGGGAATTCGACCGAGGGACGATTCAGAGAAAGTCGGCTACCGTACCTGCACTTTCACGGTTCGGATGCCACGACGCACGAGTCGCTGACCGGCGGCCACTCCTGTAAAGAGACCAATTTTTGAAATTATTCGACCGCATATAAAATTTCCGTTTCACTTTGGGAAACCTCTGCCTAGACCACATGTAGCACAGATGCAACTAGAAAGAACCAGGCACAAATTTCCGCGATGATTATGTACCGCAAAACAACAAACAAAATGTTCAAGAAATATATTCACCCCGTCGTTTCTCTATTCTATAATAGAGTCTCTATTTGTTCATCCTACCACCAGTGGAAATGAAGTGTAATCGAAATGCACAAGGGAGGTGCAATCTCGAAAACGCAACGAGCAAGGATAAGCCGGCAAAGGTAAAACGCTATTGTTACATGCCAAATATCGTCAGTATCAAATTCATCAAAAGGCGAGCCACTATAATGGCCCATTCATAGTCGAGAAAAGGTGAGGGGTCACTCTCTTCATTTCCCGAACTCTCTCACCGGTCGACCGGTCGAGAGAGTTCGGGAAATGAAGAGAGTAACCCCTCAGCTTTTCTCGACTATGAATCCAGCATTACAGAACTCTCTCCGGTTGATCGGTAATCCATAATAAATCGATAATGTACCATGCCCGATGTCTGTCCAGTGATGGTCGTCTTCTTGCGCGCGTTCTTGAATCCTTCCAGGCGGCAGGAAGTACACGTGAGCACGTAGTACTGAAATAAAAAACGCGAATTAAGTCTAATTAATCTGAGTTTAGATTATTAATTTTATTTGTAAGTCTAATTAATTTTTTATCAAGCGAATGTTGAATTCAGATCCCTAAACTCATTCATGATATCCCTGCAACCCTACGTTTACCCCGCTGACTCGTGGTCAACCAAAACTCCGTTTTATGCCGAGGTCATCGTGACGAAATTTTTAAACATTTGAAGTAAATCTGATGGTTTAAACTCAAAGAAGTTGTGAAACACGAATTAACGACAAACTGTACAACTCATAGATCAAGACAAAACCATAGTGGCATTACTTCAACAATTGCATTGACCTCGACAGAAAATTATCGCAAACAAATCGACCAGCAGCAGAGATGAAAAAGCATGGTCATCCTATCGTTAGAAACCGTGGCCTAGTGGTCTAAGGCTAGGTCTAAGGCTGGTCCAGCAGTCATACAGTATCCGACTACCGTATCACTATCCCCATCCACCCCTCTTGACCTACCAGCGTGTGGCTGCAGTGGGCAATATTACAGTATCCCCATCCGCCCTCTTTGACCTACCAGCGTGACTGCGGAGGGTAGTCTACAGTATCCCTCTTGGTACCGTAACAAAAACCGCCACACTTTGACCTACCAGCGCGGCTGCAGAGGAGTCTCTCTTGCAGATTGCCGAATGAGACGGCGAGATTGCGAGAGCCCGTTGTTCCCTCCATCGCGTCCTGAGAGGAAGATGAATTACGGTAGGACTACACGCGGTACAAAAAATAATGTGTTGATGGTTGAACGCTGCATCAGTTTTCCTCCCTATTTTTTAATTGCTCTTCCCTTTAATCGATTAATGATTACTCAACCCTCCAAACGAGTGAAACAGAATGTAAACGGGTATTCTCTTCAACCAAAACCATAGCTATTTATTAGCACTGATCTTCAGATAGATTCCTTGCACACTCTGATTTCGCTAACGATAAATATTTCCAGGAACAGGATCCGCAATAATTGAGGGCGGGAGAAAATGTCCTCTACGCAAATACAAAGGTTGGGCAATAGGTCGGATGAGAACTGATATATCAAAGGCGGCACGACGTAATAGTTCTCATCCGGCGTAGTGCCCAAAGGTTGTAACTCGAGCAGATTCCGCTTACCCTGTTCGCTTTGGTCAGCACATCAAACTTTTACATCATCCTACACAAACCAATAATCAATAATCAACCGTACCTGTCAGTATCGTTCCCTGCCTGTGTTCGTCCCTCATCGAGTGGGACTGCGGCGTCGTCGTCGTCGAGAGGCATCTGGGAAGAGATCAAAGATAAACTAAACAGGTCTGTATTGTACTTGAAAAAGTTCATTAAAAATAACCGGAAATCGAAAAATCAATATTCAGTGGAAACAAATATTCGCCGTTGCAACATTCCAATATTTATAAATTATTTAGCAATAAAATTAATTCAACTAGTTATTTTTTAAAATAACATTGATCTACCTCATCATGGGCGTCATCATCGTCATCTTAGATGGCGTCATCGTCGAGGATGAGGGAGGAGGGAATCGCGGAGAGGGAGAGACGGGCGAGACTGCTACCGAGCGAGGGAAGGAGCGACATACTGGATCTAAAATGCATTTTCATCATGATAATAAAGATCATTACCTATATATAAAGCGCAGTGTGTGTCTGTCCGTCTGTCCGGATTGCGAAATAGGGAGGGTAGGGATGGATGATCTTAGAAGGGCATCGGTCCACTACCGTATACCAATTAATAATTAGCATTGGGTCAACTACCGTATACCAATCGATAATTAGAGATGGGTCACCTATTATTCCGTGGGTCAGATTTATGATTTTGACCTTAGATCTTTGAATTACCGTATACCAATCAATAATTAGCATTGGGTCAACTACCGTATACCAATCGATAATTAGCCATGGGTCACCTATTATTCCGTGGGTCAGATTTATGATTTTGACCTTTGATCTTTGAATTACTGTATACCAATCGATAATTAGCCATGGGCCGAAGCTTCTAGAATGTTCCAGAAAGTTCGAAAATGTTCGAAAGCTTCTAGAATGTTCCAGAAAATTCGAAAATGTTCGAAAGCTTCAAGAATGTTCCAGAAAGTTCTAAAATGGTCCAAAGCTTCTAGAATGTTCCAGAATGTTCCAGAAAGTTCGAAAATGTTCCAAAGCTTCTAGAATGTTCCAGAAAGTTCGAAAATGTTCCAAAGCTTCTAGAATGTTCCAGAAAGTTGGAAAATGTTCGAAAGCTTCTAGAATGTACCAGAAAGTTCGAAAATGTTCCAAAGCTTCTAGAATGTTCCAGAAAGTTCGAAAATGTTCCAAAGCTTCTAGAATGTTCCAGAAAGTTCGAAAATGCTCCAACGCTTCTAGAATGTCCAAGAAAACGAGGGGAAGAGAGGGAGATAGGGAGAGAGGGGGAGAGAGAGGGAGAGGGAGAAACGTGGAGAGAGGGGAAGAGAAGAATAGATGGAGAGAGGGAGAGAGGGAGAGAAGGAAAGGGGGAGAGGGAGAGAGAGGGAGAGAGATGAATAGGGGGAGAGAGAGGAAGAGAGGGAGTGAGAGGAAGAGAGGGTGAGAAGGAGAGAAAGAGAGAAGGAGAGAGACGGAGAGAAGGCGAGAAGGAGAGAGGGAGAAAGAGGAAGAGAGGGAGAGAGAGGGAGAGGGAGAAACGTGGAGAGATGGAGAGAGGGAGAGAGGGAGTGAGAGGAAGAGAGGGTGAGAAGGAGAGAGGGGGAAAGACGAAGAGATGGAGAGAGGGAGAGATCCGTTCTAATATCTTAGAAGAGAGCCACGTTTCAGTAACGAAGAGCAAGTCGGGCTTATCAATCGAGAGAATAGCGTGAAGATCGGGGAGCTTATTGCAAAGTGAACGAGAGTTAAAAAGAGAGCATTTTAAAGAATGTTGGTGGAAAAGAGGCGGAGGGATAGGAGTAATGAGAGGGGCGAGGGAGGGGAGGGAGGGAGCATTGGGAATGGAGATGAGAGAGACAGCGCGAGGGAGAGAAAGAGAGGATGGAGGGGTCATAGTGTCAAAGGAGCGAGGCACAAAAAGGTCAGAATAGACGGGTGGTGTACGACAAATCAGTTTCCCTGAGGGGGGAGGTGGGAGCGGACACGAGAACGAATGTCATCCCTGTGCCAAAGCTCATCGCGATAGTACACAAAGGGACAGTTCGAATCACTTGCCCGCATCGCCTTGAGGGAGTCTCTAAGGTACTTTCCTCTCTCTCTCCTCCTTGGTCTGCGACTTGCGAATGTATATGCCACTGTACTCCTTGCGGAGAACCGATGCGTTTTTGAGTGCAGTGAGGAGGTGGGATCGAGAGGGAAGAACGACCTTGAGGAGACGGGGCTTCTCTCCCGCCTTACCCATTCGGAACACCATCTGGGGCGTCGCTTCTACCTCGAGTACAGCCAACAGAAGTCCCACTGACTTGCTGTCGCTGGCCAATCTCTCGTCGAGAGACATCGAGGAATCGGCTTCGGGAAACCCCGAAATCACGAGGGAGCGCGCACGCAAATGGGCTTCGACGGGATCGGCAGAAGAGAGAGGAGCAGAGAGAGAGGGAGAGGGAGATGAGGATGAGGTGGAAGGGAGAGAGGAAGAGGGTTTGGGGAACAGAGAGGGAATGGGGTTGTGAGGATGGCTAGAGGAAGAGGAAGGGGAGATGGCAGAGGGACCGACACCGTTCTGTCCAGCGACATGCTCAAGAGCTTTCGCCATGCTATGGAGCAGTCCGGTGATGGCTTTCCACTTGGCCGCGTCAACACCAGAGGGAGCATCCTCCATAGCCAAAGCGAGAGCAGACACGCACATATTTTGGAACGTGCCGCCCTGCTTCTTAGCTGCGAGCGCTCCCTGAGGCGAGGACATGGTAGCGCCTCGTTTGGTCCCCAGAATTACCAAGGGAGAGAACAAGGATCGACAATAGGATGAAGAGAAAGGAATAAAGAAGCGAAAATACGGACTAGAGAGAGAGGGAGCTAGTCACACTCCCCAACGAGAGAAGGGAAGGGAGTCGAGAGAGAAGGGAAGGGAGTCGAGTGAGAAGGGAAGGGAGTATAAGAGTATAATATAAGCAACTCATGGAACTAAATAAATACTAATAGGTTCGAGTTTCGCATCTACACCATCCTGCACAAACTTTTGAATCATCCAACACAAACCAATACTCAATAATCTACCGTACCTTTGCTCTGCGCTACGGTAGTCGTCTCAACGTGCGCGTTCTTGAATTCCTCCAGACGGAAGTGCGTGAGCACGTTGTACTGCAAACATCAGGGATGGTTGTACAGACTAGCTCATACTAATTAGGTTACGTCACACTAATCAACCCTAAGGCTTAATTAATTAACTGAGAGGAACACAGGGGGCGGAATATTTTGGAGTCATCTAAACAACGGGTTAACGCGCAATTTCGTTTTTGCCGTCTTGGAGCTATAGCAAAAGCCCAAAACGGTGTTATTCTCATCATGATAATAAGCACAATGAAATGATTCGTTCAATAGAAACCAGAAATTTAAACATAAAATATTGAAACAAGTAAACATTACAAACAATGCACTAAAGGAACACATCACCTAGCAAAAATACCATTCAACCTGGTTTGATTTTTGCGTGAAAGCATCTGCACATAATGATTAGCCGATTTGAGAATCATCTCACATTTTGTAAAAACGATTCAAAAGTGCGTTATCCAGAATACGCTAACAGAGGTGCAACTCTTCCGGCAGTATCCACACAGCAAAAGCAATCTCCACATCTCCAGAAAAATTAAAGCACTCACCACTACTTGCTCCGCACAGGCTGACCCAAGACTGATCGCTGAAACAGGAAGCTCATTGGGGCAAGAGCGAATCGAGTAAAATATATATATTAAAACTGAGTTTTATGGAAAGTCGGCTACCGTACCTGCACTTTCACGGTGCGGATGTCACGACGCACGAGTCGCTGACCGGCGGGCACTCCTGTAAAGAATCCAATGCCGGAATAAATTTCCTGCCAAAGAACTAGGTCGGATGAGAACTATTTCGTAATGCCCGTTTTGATATTTCTAATGCGGAATGATGCAATAGTTGTCATCCGACCTAGCGCCCAAAGAAGTAGTGCCCAGTAAAATTCTTTTACAGATGAAACTAAAAATAAACGGGCATCGGCTTTGCCGATGATGATTTCCCGCAAAACTACAGCGCATTTTAAACGATAATCACGTATATTTATCCATCTACAATTACCACCATCAGGGGAAATTAAATCAAGCTTTCAAATTAAGTACCAATCCTTTTAGCAAACTGAATACTGTTGGCCCAATTTTAATTCCGAAAACTTGCAATTACATGCACCAATAATGCAGACAACTGGCTAACTCACCAAGGTAAGAGTAAATAACCCTTAACCGATCAATAATCTGCCCTACCTGTGATCTGCACTACGGTAGTCGTCTCGACGCGCGCGTTCTCGAATCCCTCCTGACGGCCGGAAGTGTTGTACTGCAAACATCAGAGGTGGTTGCACAGACTAGCTCATACTAATTAGGTTACGTCACACTAATCAACCCTAAGGCTTAATTAATTAACTGAGAGGAACACAAGGGGCGGAATATTTTGGAGTCATCTAAACAACGGGTTAACGCGCAATTTCGTTTTTTTCCATCTTGGAGCTATAGCAAAAGCCCAAAACGGTAGGGATGACGTGGGAATATAAACCAGTGCATATATTTCAGAGGAGTACTGTCGGTACCCACATTGGTTCGGAGCAGAATTACGATATCGCAATACTCACCTTCCTCAAATTTTGCAGTATACGATACCGCAATTCTGCTCCGAATAGCCTAACCTCCCACCATAGCAAAGGGCAAATATAAATGCAACCACAAATAAACCAGCAATAATCACACCCGGCATATAAACAGCAGCTGATTCAAATTTTGAGCTTCTAAAAGAACGCGAACCTTGGCGGAGGCGGGTCCACGTGCGGCTTTGCGGCTCCAGCAGCCTTCTGAGCCTCTGGCAGGTTTGCGTTGCGCTTGCCGAGCATCATGAATCTTCGAGTTATCGGCTCTGCAACGCAATGATTGAAACAGCAAGTAGGATAGCAACGGCAAAAATGGGGAATGCAACGACTCGACAGAAGTAAACAGCAGTTAATTCAAATTTCGGTCTTCTCTTGAGAAAATGTACTGGTGATCCATGAACTCTTTCCCATCTCTATGCAACTACGCACTAGGAGAGAAACGATACCACGTTCTCTTCATTTTACACAGTCTTTCACAGCTCGACCGGTCTAGAGAGTGTGTAAAATGAAGAGACGAAGGCCCGAATTACGAACTCTACTACGCGCTAAGAGAGAAACGGAGGACGGGAAGAGAAGAAAAGCGGATTTGCATGAGAAAAGGGGATTATTTAAATTTTGTGCATTGCAATAGAAGCCCAGATAGGCCAAAAAAGTGGGACGGGGAACTTGGATTCTATAGTAGTGCTTCAGCGAGAATACGCAGACAATACACAAGCAAAAATATGGAAGGAACATACGAGCGCGCACAGATTGGAATCAAATTGCAGGCTGAGAATTCTCCGTGGAACTATGAGTAATAAAGGTGAACAAGCTCAACAAAACGGTGACGACCAGGCGTAAAATCAAACTGGGATCGAAATAACATCACATTTATAAAAGAATTGCAAGAAAACTGAGAAGTGCAAAAATGTTCACAAGTTTTTTTTGCACTTCACTTGTGAAAATCCGCCGTCCGCCTCAAGCCCCATCCGGGTTACGGTAGACGCTATTGAGCACGGAGATTACTTCCCTATTCCTTCTTTTTGATTAATTAATTTAATTAAATCATTTAAACATTATTTTATTATATATTTCATTGTTAATAAATATTTAAAAAGTCACGTCGGTCACACCCCTGAAGAACATGATAGGCAAAATAGCACACCAGTTGATAGAAAAAGACACGAAATTGGTAGATAAGTGGAGGATACAGATGAATTGACAAAGGAAAAGGTTCTTCGTGATCTCGAATCAACAAATGATAATACTATACTTGTGAATTGATTGAAGCAGAGAGGGTAAGGGGGAGAGTCAGAAGGAACAGTGAGTGAGTACTCATTCTAAATAACTTGTTATCTCCCCTCAATGCTCCCACATAACAACGAGACGTATTCGTATAATATTATCCATTCTTAATTGAGGAAAATTAAATTTTCATCATCAGTAGTTAATTCGTCTCTCCTTCCAGGATGAATTCCTTCTCTCATCCTCTGTCTCTCTAATCCATGTGCTCTCTCGCCACTGATTCTCCTCCTCCCCAAAGTGCATGGGAATTCGGATGGGTTTTCCCACGGATGATGCTTCTCCTGCCAAGTCCTGCGTGGGAAAAGCGGGCTTGATTCCCATGCTGGGCTATCTTCAGCATCCTCCATCTCTCAAATCTACATACTATCTAACACCTGATGATCTTCTCTCTCCTCAAAGTCATGGGAATTCTGATTGGTTTTCCCAGGGATCCTGGGAAAAGAGGGGCGTAACCACATGAGCATGATCGAACAGTCCATTCACCCTCATTCAACATGTTCTCGTGTCCGGAAGATGGCTGCACCGTCGTTTCCTTCAAGGAGCGGTACTCCGTCTACCCCCATCTCAAGAAGCAGCACAACTGGTCGGATGAGCGAGTGGAGCAGTACAAGACGGACGTGCTGAAGGAAGCCACAATCGAGAAGCAGAAGGACAACGCCTTCCCCTGCGACTACTGCTACGAGAGATTGCCCACGGACAAGCAGTGGAAGCAGCATCTCACCCGCAAGCATCCGGATAAGGTGAGTACTTCTGTATCTTTCGCCTAGGCTACCGTAGGTATCGGGAGTGAACCTCTCCTCACTGCTAGAGGTACTGTAGGTGGGATACGGTGGACCATTCCCTCACAGTACTCGTATAGTAATTCGATGTGTTGAGGTGGTGAAGAAGGCGGTGCCGACAGTGGAGTGCCCTGGAATCATGTGAGATGGTCGTGTGGACGAGGGAGTCACTGGCAGACCACTGCGCTCAAGACCACAAGAAGGACGACATCGATTTCGAGGTGGAAGAGGAGAACTTCAAGACGCTCGAGGAATTTCAAGTAAGTCGTTGATATTGTGAGGGGGATACTGTAGGCATACTGTCGGATGGGTTACGGTAGGCATCCTGTCGGATGGGTTACGGTAACACTTCAGTGGTGATTATAGACCTTCTTCAGGAGTGGAAGCACTCACTTGAAATCTGGAGCTCGTGTGGCTTCACGAAGGACTCTGTGAAGGAGGGTCGGACATACTGGTGGTGTGCACGAGCCAATCGAGACCGATCCGACCCTACCAAGGAGAGGCCGAAGAAGTCACGTCGAGAGATTAGACATTGCAGCGCCTTTCTCACTGTGGGTCTCAATTGAATTGATCTAGAGGGATACTGTAGTTCTATTAGTAATCAATAATTGAAGTTGTACGAAGAGATGGGCGGGTCATTCACTGCGAGATTCTGCCGAGATCACATTGGTCACGCATGCGAACCTTCCAAGATTCCGCATAGCTCGAAAGATCGCAATGTTCTCTACAGCATCATTGATCAGGTTCGTGTTATCGATTGATCACTACACTGGTCTGTTGCAGCTTCATGATTCTTCTACTTTAGCGATACGAGGTGCCGAGGATCCGAGAACTGCTGCGCGAGTTCGGGAGGAAGTCTCCCCTCTACTACTTCAGCACCCGGATGATCAAAGAACTCAAGAGTCGTCGTCAGGAACGGGAGTGGAAGATGCACTCAGATGATCACTACAGTGTACTGGAGAGATATCTTCAGGGTCAGTTGAAATTATCTTTTTTTGGAGGGAAGGGGGAAAGAAAATCTGTCACTGAGAGAGGGATTGAGAAATATTCATTTTAAGAATAGCTCATCCCTTGCAGGCGAGACAGTGGGACTTCGTCGAGCAGATATCGACCAGAATCGTCCCGACTCTACGCGCATTGTGACGATCTCGGAAACTCAAGTGGAATGGCTAAAGAAGTATTCTCACCGTGGAGTCTCGATCGATGGCACATTCAAGTGCTCCCATCACAAGATCAAGCTGTTGACTCTGATCGTCGTCGATGATTTCGACAGAGGCCTCCCTGCTGCTCATCTGCTGTCATATCACATGACTGAGCATGATGTTGAATTTCTGTTCAGAGTGAGTGATTATCACTTCCTTGTCATCTTACAATTTACACCTCAATCTCACACTTTCAGGAGATCATCAAAGTGCACCCTCGATTCGACCCTGCCTACTTCATGTCAGATGCCGCACCTGCCCTCTACAATGGCTTCCATCGAGCACTTCCAAATGCAAAGGCAGTGCGACTCTACTGCATCTGGCACTTTCTGAAGGTATTTTCTTAAGTTTACCGAACTTTTCCGAAGGCGAGAGAGCACGCGGATTAGAGAGGTGATTAGTGAGATTCTTCATCATTTCAGTTTGTCCGAGAGCACGTGACTATCTCCTACATCGGAACGGAGAGGGAGAGGGGAGAAGAGGTGTACGCCACGATCAAGGAGCTGACACTGACTGTCCCTAGGAAGCAGTTCACTCATCTTCTCACTACCCTGATGGACAGTTTGGATGACAAGGAAGGGGATGGATTCAAAGCCTACTTCCATCCACACGCCAGGGACCGAACCCTCTGGGCTCCCTACGCTCGGTCAGTACTGTTCACAATTCGGAACAGAAGAGAATCACGCACATATATTTCCCCTCTCTTTACCACCATTCCACTCTAGCTATCATTATATGTGCTGATTTGGATAGAACCTGACTTATCTCTTTCTTAATCCTCGATTCCAGGTCTACTGCCCCCTTCAATACCTCAATGTTCAATGAAGCCTACCATCGAGTCCTCAAGAACGTGTGGCTGCCGAAGGGAAGAAGAGCGAGACTAGATGAACTGGTCAACACTCTTCTCACTGTCCCCCAGATTCAAGACGAGGATTTGGAGATTGAGGTGTACCATTTGCATCATGTTCTTTCTGTAGTATCATTCCAAAATGAATGGCGACATTTTCGTTCTTCCTACAATATTACTCTTTCAGGATGAGAAGGGACTGGTGACTGGGAAGTACCGTCTGAGCGCTCAGTACCTGCGGCACCGTACATGCAAGGAGGAGTACGAAACGGCCACTGACAAGATCTCCATCATCTCGAAGTCGGAGTGGCGAGTGCAGTCTTCAAGGGGAGGGAAGGAGTACACAGTGATCGACCTGGGAGAGGGGGTGTGCGACTGCGAGAAGCAGAATCTACATTGCTGGAAGTGAGCCTATGACAAGATTTCTCCCCCCAGTCATCCTCACTGGATACAGTAACCCTTACCGAATGTGGTTGTAGATGCGTCGCCTGTCCTCGTCGATTCACGTGCACCTGCCCAGACAGTGTGAAGGCAGGACTCAATTGCAAGCACGTCCATGCTGCACTCACCTACTCACCCATCACAGGTTTGATATCTGTTTATGCTTTGAAGACACGGCTTAACTTTGATTCTTGAGATGACACTCCTGAAGCTGGTCCAACTTTCATGGATCAAGTACTGGAGGCGATTGATCACGACCATGCCATCCAGCCGCGTATCCTCATCGAGGAAGAGGTATGACTGTATACTCATTATCTGTAGATCAATTCTCCACTCTCCATCCTTCTTCCTGTAAATAAAATCATTCAGGAAGAGGACGAAAACGAGGCGAGGCTCAATACGATAGTCGATCCCATGGAGCAGGAGGCGAGAAGAGAAGAGGAGAAGAAGAGAGAGCAGATAGGAGTGATGAAAGGACAGTTTTACGAGGTGAACATGCGAAGTCTCTCCAATTCGAACACTCTTGGTGAATGTTCCAGTTACCAGGTGATGTACTAGTCCATGATCGCTACTCTGTGGAAGAGGCGGAGCCGTGAATGGTGGCGTTGCATCAACACAGGTAGAGATGCCTAGGCACAGAAGTACTCCGTCTCGGATAAGTAAAGTCACGAACGAGTTAAGTCAAGTCTAGTAAAGTCTAGTAAGTAGTTTAGTAAAGTCACGAACGAGTGAGCAGTGGGGGGGGGGGGGTACGCTAGATTACGGTGGGGGATGGAGAGGAGGGGCACTGTAGATTGCTAGTCCATGGACTTCGTGTCGACGTCGCAATCGAAGATTGAAGCTGGCACCTTCCCATTGTTTGACTTCCTAGTATTTACGTAGAATTCTGATCGTTAGAGCGCTAAAGTTTGCACTCTGTTCAGCATCTCAGTGAAGATTTTTTCTTTTTTTTTCCCAAGCATATAGAATATAGGGAACATAACTGTTCTATCTACGTACAATTCCTAAGTGGTCGGAGATGGACGCATTCTAAAGCGTTCGGCGTTATGCGTACTAGATTGCCAGCATAACATCCGATAACAGTACAAACATGCTCCGGGAAAAGTGGTGCTGTTCTAGCTGAAGCGGAAGCATAAACTGGTCATTTTAGGTATTGAGAGGGAGAGAAAAGAGCAGAAAGTCGAGAGGGAGTGTGATCAAAGACAGAGCTGAAACAATTAAAGGGCAGACTAAGCGGTATAAAGCTGTTACAGTAATCCTCCCAGTTTTTTTCCAATCCTTTCTACATAATACCCCATATTACTTGTCCCTCTATCCCGTGTTTCTCCAAGAACAGCAACGATTATACACAACTTTTATTGCACTCAAGGGTTTTACTCGATGGGAAGGTTCTTTCTGCGGACCATTCCGTCTCCCTGGAACCACTCGCGGCGGAACTGCTTGGCGGCTCCGTCGGGGGTGTTGGTCCACTCGATGGTGATACGGTCGTTGTTGGTGTCCTGCAGGGAAAGATATCAGTGATAGAAAAGTACGGTGATACTGTTGGGGTACGGTAGGACACGGTACCAAGGGGGGCCTAACATACAGTAGTGATTGGTATCCGAATACTATGCCGATATTCATGAGACCAGGTACCGTATGGTAGGCTGAGAGGTTGGGAGGGGGATACCGTACCTTCTGTCCGTAGGCGAAGGCGTCGCAGGAGACAGCGATGAGAGCAGCCTCCTTGGGGTCGAGGACTCCCGATCCGGGGTCGACTCCGAGTCTCTTCATGTTGGTGGTCTTGAAGGCCCATCCAATGCGGCGAGCGGACGAGTTGGTCACCTGGAAGCATGATGATTACTGCGGGGGAGTATGGGAGGGACCGGTACGAAAGGAACGAGAGTATCAGAGGGGTATCCTTCGAAATGGGTGGGAGAGGGTACGGTACCTTGACGTGGTAGGTGTGCTTGCCATCGTAGGGAGCATTGAAGACGATCTTGGTGCCGGGCTGGGTAGCGATGTCTCCGGGCGGTTGATCTCGAGAAATATGATTAGATTTTTGTATATTTTTTTTGAAATTTTTAAGATTTGAAAATTTAGATTTTTTGTAAAATTCGACGACAATATCGCTATTCTATGCTTATCTGATTCATCAGCTTATGAAAATATTTTCCACACAAAAATCTAATCATATTTCTCGAGATTAACAACAAAAATGATTTGTTGATATGTCCGACATAGCGGATCTTCCATTTTTGGGCGTGAAAAACAGGTGGACTGAAATCTTGGAGGAGACCTATTTCAACGTATCTTACTCGGGGGTGACAATAGCTAAAACGACAATCAAGTCCTCGCCGTTCGCTTGCAATTTGGCGCAGCGACTTGGGAGTTGTTTCATTGTAACCAGTGTGAGCTCCCGTACATTTGCATACATTAGTCTTCTTACCAAGCGATCATGAGTTTTACACTTCACCAACGACCAGTGGGTCATGGTCCAAAATTCAGATTTTGAGTAGAAAATCATGTCTAGATAAACACTTAGCACCGTAACTAATTGGTATTCTAGTGCCCGAGAAAGTACTCTATACTAGTAATATGTGTATCGATTGGTTAGGGCATTTGGTGTTTACCTAGCCATGATTTTTTTTTGCTAAAAATCTCAATTTTGGACCATGAACCCCTGGTCGTTGATGAAGTGTAAAACTCAAGTTCGCCTGGTAACAAGACTAATATATGTAAATGTATGGTAGCGCATACCGGCTACAATGAAATAACTTCCAAGTCACTGCTCCAAATTGCATGCAAACGGCGAGTTGAGCAATTGTCGTTTTAGCAATTGTCACCCCCTCTTACTCATATCAAAGCGTACTATTTTAACGGGAATAGGTAACGTGTCAAGTAGTCTCGAAATTTAGATTTTTCAGCATGCAAATTTGAGCAATTTCGAGGTAAAAAATATGATTTTTCGAAAATGCTGATATCTTCGGTTTTTTCGACGTTATTTTATCTATTCTATTAGTAAATGTAATAAAACAGTGAAAGAGTGAACAATGGAGCGTGTATCGTAAAGAACGGAAATTTTGAAAATTTGAGTTATTCAACTTGGCGAGCATTTTCGCCGCACTAAGGCCAATTCCCACCCCTACATGGACCGGCTCGATTTTTTTCCTGATTGATTAAGGTCCGTAGATTCTGAAAATGATGTCCGTTTACACGAAAATGTGGGGTCCCCGAGCCGCTAGAATTTATTTTCTAATTTTGACATTACTTTTTGATTTTTTTCGACATGAAATTGTCGTCCGCATAACTTCGCGTCAACATAAAAGTTGTTTGAAATAATTTTCCGCACAATAATTTTCTTTTGAGACTAATGCCAGCGTTCTAGCACATCTGGGAGCTGTTGTATGGTAGAGCCGGGCACGGAACCGGAAAATGCCTAAAAGCCGGTTCTGTGAAAAACGGCCGACGTTAAAAATTTGCTCGTCCTCAATATACTCCAGGATAATTATCTCGGGCATACCGCTGAAAGTTGGGGCTCCTAGTGCCGCAGGGGGGCCCAGTTTTCATGCAATCTCTCAGAAGACTCGTGTTAAGGCCAAAATGTGTGAGTAGCTCAACAATTTTATGGGCGAGTAAATGTTCGTGCATTTCAAGCGACCGGCTGGGAATATGTTATTTTTGTTAAGACCATCAAATATTTTTATTGAAATCTCGAAGAAATTTAGATGTGAATTACAGCGAAATATTAGGTTGGTAAGAAAGTTCTGTCGCGTTGTACGTATTTTACATTTTGGTTTATCCTTCCACAGTTGATCAATCTTCATACGATCTTCAGTTATCTAATAGTGCTTGGTTACTCTTTCAAGAAAACGTTATCACAGTTTTCTCCAATTACTAATTCTGGCACAGTTGACTGCCAAATTCAGTGAAATTGATGGTCAATCATAAATTGTGCTGGATGGTATGTGATAATCTGGAAGTACACCTCTATTGCTATCACACGTCAAAGGAGTAGAAACAGTTGGAGGCTCGTATTAAAACGGTAAAGTCCAAAAAATAACACACAAAAATCGTCATCGTCGAATTTTTGAGATTTTCTTTATTTACTCGCTGTAAATGCGAACTAGGATCGACTTAAACATGTTGATGTATAAAACTTATGTCGCTTCAACTTATGTTAAATTGCATTTCCAGACAAGCAATGCAGTCGAGAAATAATGGAAAACTAATACGCGACAGAACTTTCTTACCAACCTAATACATGAAGAAACTCCCTGAAGAAATTCGAACCGCCCCCAACATACGAGTATTCAAGCGCCGATTGCTGAACCACCCCTTAATCGCCATACTCTCTCACACTGAATAATTACTGAGAGTCAATTCCCATTTCCTTGCTATTTGATCACTCATGTACCTTACTGTTTCGTCGCACCTCGGGCGTAGATAAATTATACGTACATCGATTGAGGTACTCAAGGATGAGAGGGCACTGTTCAAAGAGTTTGGTCGGTTAAACTCTGCGTCGATCTCTCTCTATCACTACCGCCTTTCCTTCTGTTTTTTTCTCTCGATCTCTTTCCCAAACAAACGCTGAAAAAACCTCTTAACAAACCTCTTACAAAACCCCGAACTAACCACTTTATCACTCTAACCTTTTTCTGCTTTTTCTTTCGTTATATTGGGGTGTCCGGAAAGTTCGTATAATGCTTCGGAAAAAAGTCAGTTCGCGATCAAATGCAGTGATTGCGCAATCTGTTTGTCAACAATGTATTGCATCATTCTGACGTTGAGTAGTGAGAGGATTTAATCAGTCTCCTAGTTGCTACATTGATTCTTGTGATGGACTCCCATCTCTACCTCCGAGCAGTTTTACTTCATTACTACCGTCTTGGCCGATCCGTGAAGGAGGCCCACTCTGCCCTGGCCCAGTCGGAAGGAGCTGACGCCCCCTCCATACCCTTCTGCTATAAGTGGTTCTCCCGCTTCAAGAAAGGGGAGTTTGGTCTCGATGTTCAACCCCGCTCTGGACGCCCCCCCCCCCGCCTCGATCAACCTCTCGTTCTCCGCACACTGAAGCGCAAGCCCATGGCCAGTGTGCGTGAGTTGAAGAAGGATACTGGTACTCCCAGATCAACGGTGTCCGATATCCTCCATCGATCTGGGAAAAAGCCGAAACTCCCACAAGTGATTCCCCGTGACCTCTCCCCCGAACAGCTGAAAAATCGTGTTCAAGTCTGTCGGGAATTACTCCATCGTAGATCCAATCTTCGATGGGTCAATTCCATCATCGCTACAGATGAGAAGTGGATCACGTACGATAACCCTGTGAGGAGACTGCAATGGGTGGATGCAGATGAGAAGCCCACGCCCGTCCCGAAGAAGGAAGAACACGGAAAGAAGGAACTCCTCTACTTCTTCTTCTCAGTGCTCGGTCCCATCTACTGGGAGATCCTCGCCCCTGACACCAGCATCAATGCCGACCTCTTCTCTGAACAACTGGAAGATGTCGCGATCATAGTCCCTCCCAGACTCCTGAACCAGGGCAAAATTCTTCTTCTGATGGACAATGCTCGCCCAAATCGAGCGAAGATGACCCAGAAGAAAATGGACGAGCTGAAGATCGAGATGATTCCCCATCCACCGAATTCCCCGGATCTCTCCCCATGCGACTACCACTGCTTCCGCTCTCTCTCTGACTTCTGCAAAGGAAAGAAGTTCAAGAATCGAGATGAAGTTGTGAGGGCTTTCGTGAACTGGGCGGTCTCGAAGAAACACGCATTCTGGAAGAGAGGAATCGAGACCCTGCCCAATCGCTGGAGGGAGGTAGTGAGAAAGAAGGGGGCTTACATTGGTCACTGAGAATTGTAAAGCATTGAATAAAAAATAAAAACAAAAAAATATACGAACTTTCCGGACACCCCAATATATCCGAAACAAACGCTCGTACCGTTTAACTTTTTGTTCGCTCTCTAGGCGATGAATAGATAGAGAAGAAGCGAAAAAATCTAGAAAAGATGAGAGAGGGCTGCAAAGAGAAAATGACGGTGAGAGAGATATAGAGAGAGGGATGGAGGGAGTGAGAAAAATATAGAGAGAAGAGGGATGCTGTGAGTATTCTGAACAGCAGAAACGATCAGGCATCGATATGAGTGTATGACAAGTGAAGGCATTGACAGCGAAGGTTGCACCCAGTGTGGTGATCACACATTCACAAATTCGATTACAATACTATAATCTATTCCTACTAATTTCATGATGCGTGGAAGAACACACATTTATATTCACATCAAAATTCAAGATTGCTTTCACATATTGAATTCTTGGCCTGAGTGGACTGAACAAGGAAGCTGAAAAACATGAAATTAAAAAATAACAGCAACAACAAAATAAGCTCAATGACTTACAAACACAAGCTTCTCCCTGACAGAGAGCATGCGCGTCCATTCTTCCGTGCGTAAGGCAATTGGTTTTCTGCAGTAAGTGGCGCTATTTCGGTTCTCATCTGAGTTGTGCAGCAAATTTCACAATCTATCGTTTTGCCATTCTCTCTCTATTCTCTGATCGAAGAGATAACACTGCAAAATGAGAGATGGAGAAATTTTTGCACAGCCCAGTTTCCCATCCGAGCTACTACCCAGTATATCTATTGAACGGGAGTTCGTTACGGGAGTACGGTTTCTTCATTTCCCACACTCCGATCCATCGGTGGAGTAAATTAAACGAACTCTACCTTATAATTTTCCCAACTTGCAGAATCTTGGCTTACATTATTTCTCTGGTGTATTCGTTAAGCAGCCGCTGATGAGATAGCGTCAGTCGAGACGGTTTAGGCGTCTGAAAAAAAAAATGTTGATAATGTTGACAAGCCCGAAGGAATCAGATGAAAATCCAAAAGTATTATGTCGGTTAACCCAGATACACTCGTGAGTCAAGAGTTGACATGAAAGTGAAACTATGCATTTGAGTCACTCGACATATCACTTCTAATGTGTCAAAATGCAACATATTATGCGCTGAGCCACGCTTTAAGAAAGTGAAAGGGATGCACTTGGCGCGATGTAAAAGGAACGCAGCAGAGATGTACTGAAATATGAAGGTGTACGAAAGACTGAGCAATGGTCTGACTCTCTTCAGTTTGCACGCTCTCTCGAAAAAAAACTGAGCACAATGCATCTAGAGCTTTACAGCGAGCCGGAGCGGGAACCCTGATTACTAATCGAATGAGGAATATGAAAGGAAGGATTGCGTTTAAAAGGGCAGCGTGTAATAGGGTGAGAGTGAATGAGAGAGGGAGATATTTAGAGAATGGGACAAATGTCGCGGAAAAATAGTTGTATAGTCGATGAAAGAGAGACGTGCGATCGCGGAGAAAGAAATGGCCGAAGAAAAACATTGTTTCTATGATGCCGGAATTACTTTCCATGTGTGTATCCAATACTTCTTGCGATATGTAATGAATATCCATTATTATTAATAATGCATTTTTTTCCATTTTTGCTGCACTCTACGCATACTCCATTGATAGGCGTCATGTTCGTAGAAAAACCTGGGGTTGGAAGAAGAAGAAGAGTGAAAGCGATAGAAATTAAATTGTATACAATTTGCAAATGGATCATATGCAATGCTTTATCGTCATAATAGTTTACACAACTCTGAGCGAGAGGTCGGCGTAGAACTTGTGTTTGTCCTCCACATAAACCCACACGACGACCACATTCGAGTCGGAGACGATGGGCTTGACGCGGGAGGTGTCACAGAATCTGATTAATTTACATGTGTAATTTAGGTTATTATTGCTAGTTAATTAGCTTGCTAGTTAATTATTTTAGCATATTGGTTAACAACATACTTCATAAGTTCTTACATCATTTGTTGTTTACACAACATATTAGTTATTTATGTAATTAGAATAATAGACAAACATAAATTACCTGTAGCCGGCCATACGTGTGTCCTTGTAGGGGCTGATTTCCATTCCGACCGATCGGCACATTGACCATAGTAACCTGCGCATTGTATTTGATCATGCATTTGCTCCATTTTGATCAAATATCAAAACAATTGGAATTAGAAGGTTTGCAAGAAAAGGACGTCTGTCGATTGGATCGAATCAGTTAATTACATGAATGCATGATTGGAAAAGTTTATAGTTGTCAACTCACTCTCCTACCCTGGACACCGAAATCTCGATCCTCCTACCAGCAGGTGCCTGTATGTGAATTGTTCGTGCGAAATCCTTGTACATTTCCAACCTGAATGATGTAGAGTTTCTCCTGGAATCCTCTATTGACTCCGTCGCCAATTGCGACGTGAAGCTTCTGAGGTCCGGAAATGTTGACAGTCTGCGCTCCAGTGGGCTAAAAGGTCAAATATCAGTGTTTACACTGGACAGATTACGGTAGGAATGAACATTTCAGATTCTCTTATCACTGGAGAAAGCCAGGCCATGGAAGATAAAGTGTCAAATTATAGTTTTGCCGTTTTTCCTCCTTTAAGATATAGATGTTAGCTGGAAAGACACAGTGGAGATATACGCTACACGAGAAATCAAGACTGTAATAAGATAGGTACCGTACCCGTCTCTCGCAATGGGTTCCCGACCATCCCTTAGGGCAGAAGCACTGGTTGCAGTTGGCGCCGTCTTGAACGCCGTTGTTCTGGCACACAATGCGTGTCTGGCACTTGTCTGAATTATTGATTGATCGATCGATTATCCAATTGTAACGAGTTGGTTTAACATATGATCGAGTCAAAATGAGGCCAGCACCGTTTGAAACTAGTGATATCCTTGTTCCAATGTCTGAAGATCTTCATACCAGTACACTTGTACATCTTGTTGACAAGAAGCGTATCATAGAAGGTAGCACGTGGAGCCTCCATTGAGTACTGGTACTGAGAGTACGCGGGTTTAGCGTAGATTGTGGGGCGGTTCCTGTTGACGGCGAAACTGAAACATCAAAGATCAATTTCGGCCAGCCCGAAGCACCCTTACGCCTTCTCAGAGTAATGCTGCATCGATCCGAGCTCGTATGGGATACCGTAGTTCGACAGGGGGCCATACATGTCTTGAGGATCCTGTATGGATTGCCTGATTACGGTAGAATACCGGTGCTCACTTTCAGGAAGTTGTGCGTGGTGTTCACCTTGATGTTGGTAGTGTCAATGATGACGTAGCTAAATATAGTAAATTGATAATCGTAAATTCCAAAATATCGATTACTTGTCGCGATCGGATCTCGACTGAACGTGAAGAGCACCGAATGCGTGCTCAAGCTCGTGAGCGACGACTGTGACCTACAGGTATTGATTGATTATACATCATATTGATTGATTTGAGATGTGAGATCAGAACCGAGAAGCAGCCGGGGCCGAGGTTGATGAACTGTTTGACTCCACTCATTCCTACTGAGGACGAGCAAATCCCGGATTTGTGATTGAAGGAGACACTGGAAAAAGGTAGATTGGACACGTTGATAAGACGAGAGCGTATGGTTCTAGAGGGAATGCATTTCCAGTGTCTCACACAGCTCTATCAGCGGGCGAAGCGGGACGGAACTTAATGCAAGTTCTTTGTTCCCAGAATTTGAGGGATTCGTAGATGATGTGCTTTTGGTCGTTGGCTAAAATATCGGCTTTTAGATAAAAAATCATTTTCGATAACTCACGGAATCCATACTCGAATGTGTATGGGATCACGGGAGCTCCCATGGGCTTCCACAGTTGAATCGCTTGAGATAGGGCCTGAAGGCATCGATATTGTATGGTAATCAATGCATATTAGAGATGGAAACATTACAATTCGCTCGATTTAGTATAGACTAGTGATGCCTATACGTGTTTTCAAGTCGACTGGAAGCTTCTTTAAATTCGAAATTTCAACGATGAAACAGGCTTGAATGATCATTCAAGGCCGCTTGCCGTGTCCTTTTTACCATCACTATTAAACACGCTCCTCTAGCCCATCGGAAAGCGATAAAGATGAAATCGTTGTAGCGTTTCTCGAATTATTGTTCACCTGACGTCTCTGCATGGGATTTTCGGGGTCCCTATCGAGAGCGAGCTTCCACTGCTTACTAAACACGATAACTCATTAATTAGACACACTTTTTGCTGACATTTAGTGATGCATTTCAACAAAGATTCATACGGTGTGAGCACGATGTCTCCCTCGAAAAGATCCTTCGTCAGGTCTCCGTTGATCTCCAACTCAGTTTGAACATCACGGACAGTTTCGTTTGCGGGGCAAGATGCAGCGTAGTGGGCGCGCAGCTTCGAAAGCTTTAAACTTGTGCGTATTAATAGTTTATACAAATTAATCTTTTATTAATAGCCTACGCGATATCAACTCTTCGAGAGATGACATCAAGAGATCGATAATTTAGATATCAACTGGTAGGTAACAAACCTGAGTCTGCACATCCTTGCTTCCGAACTCCTCCTCAACCTCCTTCGATTCTTCTATCAGGAGCTGCAAGATTACGGTATGTTGTAGATCAATCAATCGATAATCATTCTATAGCAATCAATTTTCCACCTTGTGAATCTTTCCGACATTGAGTCCTTCCTTCTTCAGCTCTTTTTCGTAATCGCCAAGCGGAGATCCGAGAATGGAAGTCGAGAGGAGAACGAGAGACAGTAGGGAGAGCATGCCTGAATCAGGGAAACACGGTTTTTCTTCACAATACTTGATTCGGATTGGATGAAAAACGGATGGAGGAGTACGACGCTTCCCTTCAGTAGGGATAAACGGTAGCTTACCTGGACTGGACGAATTCCCAGCGAATGGAGTGATGTTGTCGTAAAATTGCGGGCTTTTATACTGCGTTCCTTGCAAAAATAAGCAAACATTTTATCTATTGCACCTCTCCTAGTGTGCAATGCTATTTCGAGTCAAAAGGAATGGGAGACAATTGACAAACAAGAGATTTAAAGAGACAAGAGAGTTACGCCGTACCCGGCAGAATGTGTGTTCAGTTTGTTCAGGCCTTTTGTTCCATGCTTTCGAGCATGCCCAAAAGTTATTTTGGAAAGTCTATCGATGCTTGTCCAAGCATTCCTCGACTGATATTCCCATGTGCTTAGAAACGTCTCAAAGAAAGTGAGCACTTATAGCATATTATTTTATTTCATCACACTACTACGAAATCAAAGTGAAATTTCTAGATTTTTTCCACATCTTTGTCTCCTCTTCCTGATCATTCTATTAGGTTGGCGGGAAAGTCTTTGTCACTTTTTCAAAACGTTATTTCTTGGGCAAAGTTAAATCATGAGTTCTATTATACTTGTCCTCATTATTGACAATATGTGCCCAACGTACCTACAATGTATGGATCCCCTCCCTTTAGAACCCGCCTGGGTACGAATGAAAGTATTGCTCGAGTTCAACCTCGAGACTTCCACGTGAATTGAAGGCCCTACCTAGAACGGCATGGGTCAGGTCTGCGAAAAGCCACTAATCGGAAGGGGCTAAGTCAGGAGAATACGGGGGGTAAGGGAGAACCACCTGTCCATATCCAGCCAGTTTCTGCTTGAATTGATTGAAGACCTGGGGACGGGGGTCATTTTGCTGATTATACACTTTCTTGTCGTTCATCATTGAAAGATCGACTTCCTACTTCACATTCTGTAGTTATGTGGCGTACTTGGCCCCGGTGATTGCCATGCCCTCAGGGAGTACTTCCGAGTAGGTCACGCCATCCACCCCACACTACATTGAAAGCTTATTTTTCTTGGGGTGCAGGTCAAGTTTGGGTATACCCTGTGGAATCTCTCGTTCTCCAACCCACTCGGCTTTAATGTGGTTGTTATCGTAGAGGACCCACTTCTCATTCCCCGTTATGAGCCGTTCCAGTCTTCGATCCCCACCTCGGAGAATGAGGAGAGTATTGGAATCATCGACTCGACGGTCATGGCTCGCTTGGATCAGATCACGGGATTTGAATCGACCGATTAATTTCCTCATTCCAAGATATCTCAAGCCTTCTTTGACAGTGCGATGGTGGACTCTAAGTGCAGTAGTAATTTCACGGGCATTTTGGAATGGGCTCATTAAAGCAGCTTTCTAAAAAATCCCAAAATGTAACTAGCACGGTCTCCCAGATCGACCCCATTCATTGAGGAAAAAGTCGCCTTCTTCGAGGCTCTGGATCCAATTCCTGAAGGTGTTGTAGAGGGGGCATGTGTGTCACAAACATTCTTCAGTAGCGTCTCCGAATCCTTCATCGTGGTGTAGAATAGAGAGAGGTAAATCAAAACTTGTCAGAAGTGTGTGGCACCAGGAACATAAATCGTTGATCTACTAGAGCTTGACTGAAGGAAAGCTTGACTGAAGGACTGAAGGGAATGGGGAGTTGTTTACTAGAAAGGCCCATCACTGATTGTTATTTACTAGGAACATGGGAAAACCAAATTGCATTTGTGGCGAGCAGTGTAAAAACAAATCCAGTGACAAAGACTTTCCCGCCAACCTAATAACTCATAACGTGGAGCGATGACAATCACATAGCGCATTGCATCTCTATTTCACCGAACGAAAATGATGAACTATTTACAACCTTAACATTGATCGCAATATTTGGCAAAGGTGTAAAAGATAAAAGGTAAAGGATCAAGGCAAAGGTATAAAATCTAAAAGGTAGTTCTTCACGACAACAACATCGTCCGTTCATTGGGGCCTGCGAGGAAGGGAACTCTGAACACTTTTTGAATCATCGTTTTGAATCATTTTTTCTGAATCATCGACGCAGTATTTTTCTCCTCTTTTTCCTATGGACAACAAGCGAAGAGAGATCAGGAACGAGTGTCGAAAGGGGTTCCGTTTCATCGTTTTCTGCTTCATCCTCCACATACTCCTCATATTCGTTCTCATCATCAGCCTCGTACTTGATCGGATTCGAGTGATACTTTTTGCTTCCCTTCAGGGGGATATCGGAGTGGATTCTAAAACTTAATAACTGATCATGTTTTTGGAAGTGGTGTGAACGTTTTGTTCGCAGCCTTGTTGTAGAGGGAAGCCCGATTTCTGGAGAGAGTGATCGTGTAGCAAACGTGTAGCACCTAAAATGAATTTGATGCATCCTTACTAGGGTTCTCTTATTGGAAAATTTTTGTATCATTCTCAGATATGTTTCGGGCCATATAGTGCACGTGAAACATATGTGAAAATGATACAAAAAAATTTCTAAATAATAAGAGAACTCTAATCCTTACACATGGAAAGTTTCTAACCTGGAACTGGATAGTGTTGTCGAATGGAAGCTTGAAACCAGGTCGGAAATAGTCCCACATCTCCCTGTATCTCCGTCGTCGATAATTGCCCTTCTCCTTACGAGGAGCCTGAGGCCTGCTTAGGATAATTATATAATTTAAACACGAATTTGCATTTTTTTTTGTCATGAACAGATGGAGATTGTAACTACAAATCACAAGATTTAGAGAAATATCTCACGGATGCGTTAAGCTTCGGACTTTAGTTCTACTATTTTCGGATCGATAATGCACGACCGTTCCGTCCCGCGCGACGCTGTGATATTCAATACTGAAGTTTTCCCAGCTTTAGAGCAAAGATCAAAGATCAAACTCACGCGACGTAGTCCATTGCATCGACGGATCGGTTTTGAATCCACTCTGAGTGATTTATTTCGCGAATTATTACGGAAACGCGCAAATTTATTCCAGGATCCTGCCATGTTCATAGATTTTTCATGATTCAAAACTTGATTCAATAACAAACCGAGAAATCATCTAACTCTCTTCAGTTTGCACGCTCTCTCGTTTCTCTGACCGGCGATAGAGCGTGAAAACTGAAGAGAGTCGGACGATTGCTCAACAAACCTGAAGCTCGATTCGGTCTCCAATCTCTTCTGGAATCGTCCATCGCTTCTTCTTATTCAGCGAATATTCGAGATGATAATTGTTGATTCCAAAAGGATCCTCGCGAGAAAGATAGGTGAGGTCGAATTGTTCTAGATACTGAAGTTATTTGTCTTTAAAAGTGTTGACTGCCAAGAAATTTACAAGAACTAAAGCCATGAAAATGAATTCACCTCAATCCATCTTTTCCTATCATCACCAAATTGTTCGTGACGAAAAGGAAAAATAAAGCAGCTGTCGAACGTAGGAAGCTCCTGGAAATGTACATTTTAATTCCGAGCAGAACAAATTTCAAACAAAAATTTGACAGTTCCCTCTGTAACACAATTTCCAAGGAAGAACATACCACGCCAGTCACATTGAAATCGAATAAAATCTGGGGTTTTTGTTCACACAATTTGAGAGAAACGAGAGAGCGTGCAAACTGAAGAGAGTTAGATGATTTCTCGGTTTGTTATTGAATCAAGTTTTGAATCATGAAAAATCTATGAACATGGCAGGATCCTGGAATAAATTTGCGCGTTTCCGTAATAATTCGCGAAATAAATCACTCAGAGTGGATTCAAAACCGATCCGTCGATGCAATGGACTACGTCGCGTGAGTTTGATCTTTGATCTTTGCTCTAAAGCTGGGAAAACTTCAGTATTGAATATCACAGCGTCGCGCGGGACGGAACGGTCGTGCATTATCGATCCGAAAATAGTAGAACTAAAGTCCGAAGCTTAACGCATCCGTGAGATATTTCTCTAAATCTTGTGATTTGTAGTTACAATCTCCATCTGTTCATGACAAAAAAAAATGCAAATTCGTGTTTAAATTATATAATTATCCTAAGCAGGCCTCAGGCTCCTCGTAAGGAGAAGGGCAATTATCGACGACGGAGATACAGGGAGATGTGGGACTATTTCCGACCTGGTTTCAAGCTTCCATTCGACAACACTATCCAGTTCCAGGTTAGAAACTTTCCATGTGTAAGGATTAGAGTTCTCTTATTATTTAGAAATTTTTTTGTATCATTTTCACATATGTTTCACGTGCACTATATGGCCCGAAACATATCTGAGAATGATACAAAAATTTTCCAATAAGAGAACCCTAGTAAGGATGCATCAAATTCATTTTAGTTGCTACACGTTTGCTACACGATCACTCTCTCCAGAAATCGGGCTTCCCTCTACAACAAGGCTGCGAACAAAACGTTCACACCACTTCCAAAAACATGATCAGTTATTAAGTTTTAGAATCCACTCCGATATCCCCCTGAAGGGAAGCAAAAAGTATCACTCGAATCCGATCAAGTACGAGGCTGATGATGAGAACGAATATGAGGAGTATGTGGAGGATGAAGCAGAAAACGATGAAACGGAACCCCTTTCGACACTCGTTCCTGATCTCTCTTCGCTTGTTGTCCATAGGAAAAAGAGGAGAAAAATACTGCGTCGATGATTCAGAAAAAATGATTCAAAACGATGATTCAAAAAGTGTTCAGAGTTCCCTTCCTCGCAGGCCCCAATGAACGGACGATGTTGTTGTCGTGAAGAACTACCTTTTAGATTTTATACCTTTGCCTTGATCCTTTACCTTTTATCTTTTACACCTTTGCCAAATATTGCGATCAATGTTAAGGTTGTAAATAGTTCATCATTTTCGTTCGGTGAAATAGAGATGCAATGCGCTATGTGATTGTCATCGCTCCACGTTATGAGTTATTAGGTTGGCGGGAAAGTCTTTGTCACTGGATTTGTTTTTACACTGCTCGCCACAAATGCAATTTGGTTTTCCCATGTTCCTAGTAAATAACAATCAGTGATGGGCCTTTATAGTAAACAACTCCCCATTCCCTTCAGTCCTTCAGTCAAGCTTTCCTTCAGTCAAGCTCTAGTAGATCAACGATTTATGTTCCTGGTGCCACACACTTCTGACAAGTTTTGATTTACCTCTCTCTATTCTACACCACGATGAAGGATTCGGAGACGCTACTGAAGAATGTTTGTGACACACATGCCCCCTCTACAACACCTTCAGGAATTGGATCCAGAGCCTCGAAGAAGGCGACTTTTTCCTCAATGAATGGGGTCGATCTGGGAGACCGTGCTAGTTACATTTTGGGATTTTTTAGAAAGCTGCTTTAATGAGCCCATTCCAAAATGCCCGTGAAATTACTACTGCACTTAGAGTCCACCATCGCACTGTCAAAGAAGGCTTGAGATATCTTGGAATGAGGAAATTAATCGGTCGATTCAAATCCCGTGATCTGATCCAAGCGAGCCATGACCGTCGAGTCGATGATTCCAATACTCTCCTCATTCTCCGAGGTGGGGATCGAAGACTGGAACGGCTCATAACGGGGAATGAGAAGTGGGTCCTCTACGATACTGCACAACTCAGATGAGAACCGAAATAGCGCCACTTACTGCAGAAAACCAATTGCCTTACGCACGGAAGAATGGACGCGCATGCTCTCTGTCAGGGAGAAGCTTGTGTTTGTAAGTCATTGAGCTTATTTTGTTGTTGCTGTTATTTTTTAATTTCATGTTTTCAGCTTCCTTGTTCAGTCCACTCAGGCCAAGAATTCAATATGTGAAAGCAATCTTGAATTTTGATGTGAATATAAATGTGTGTTCTTCCACGCATCATGAAATTAGTAGGAATAGATTATAGTATTGTAATCGAATTTGTGAATGTGTGATCACCACACTGGGTGCAACCTTCGCTGTCAATGCCTTCACTTGTCATACACTCATATCGATGCCTGATCGTTTCTGCTGTTCAGAATACTCACAGCATCCCTCTTCTCTCTATATTTTTCTCACTCCCTCCATCCCTCTCTCTATATCTCTCTCACCGTCATTTTCTCTTTGCAGCCCTCTCTCATCTTTTCTAGATTTTTTCGCTTCTTCTCTATCTATTCATCGCCTAGAGAGCGAACAAAAAGTTAAACGGTACGAGCGTTTGTTTCGGATATATTGGGGTGTCCGGAAAGTTCGTATATTTTTTTGTTTTTATTTTTTATTCAATGCTTTACAATTCTCAGTGACCAATGTAAGCCCCCTTCTTTCTCACTACCTCCCTCCAGCGATTGGGCAGGGTCTCGATTCCTCTCTTCCAGAATGCGTGTTTCTTCGAGACCGCCCAGTTCACGAAAGCCCTCACAACTTCATCTCGATTCTTGAACTTCTTTCCTTTGCAGAAGTCAGAGAGAGAGCGGAAGCAGTGGTAGTCGCATGGGGAGAGATCCGGGGAATTCGATGGATGGGGAATCATCTCGATCTTCAGCTCGTCCATTTTCTTCTGGGTCATCTTCGCTCGATTTGGGCGAGCATTGTCCATCAGAAGAAGAATTTTGCCCTGGTTCAGGAGTCTGGGAGGGACTATGATCGCGACATCTTCCAGTTGTTCAGAGAAGAGGTCGGCATTGATGCTGGTGTCAGGGGCGAGGATCTCCCAGTAGATGGGACCGAGCACTGAGAAGAAGAAGTAGAGGAGTTCCTTCTTTCCGTGTTCTTCCTTCTTCGGGACGGGCGTGGGCTTCTCATCTGCATCCACCCATTGCAGTCTCCTCACAGGGTTATCGTACGTGATCCACTTCTCATCTGTAGCGATGATGGAATTGACCCATCGAAGATTGGATCTACGATGGAGTAATTCCCGACAGACTTGAACACGATTTTTCAGCTGTTCGGGGGAGAGGTCACGGGGAATCACTTGTGGGAGTTTCGGCTTTTTCCCAGATCGATGGAGGATATCGGACACCGTTGATCTGGGAGTACCAGTATCCTTCTTCAACTCACGCACACTGGCCATGGGCTTGCGCTTCAGTGTGCGGAGAACGAGAGGTTGATCGAGGCGGGGGGGGGGGGGGGGGGGCGTCCAGAGCGGGGTTGAACATCGAGACCAAACTCCCCTTTCTTGAAGCGGGAGAACCACTTATAGCAGAAGGGTATGGAGGGGGCGTCAGCTCCTTCCGACTGGGCCAGGGCAGAGTGGGCCTCCTTCACGGATCGGCCAAGACGGTAGTAATGAAGTAAAACTGCTCGGAGGTAGAGATGGGAGTCCATCACAAGAATCAATGTAGCAACTAGGAGACTGATTAAATCCTCTCACTACTCAACGTCAGAATGATGCAATACATTGTTGACAAACAGATTGCGCAATCACTGCATTTGATCGCGAACTGACTTTTTTCCGAAGCATTATACGAACTTTCCGGACACCCCAATATAACGAAAGAAAAAGCAGAAAAAGGTTAGAGTGATAAAGTGGTTAGTTCGGGGTTTTGTAAGAGGTTTGTTAAGAGGTTTTTTCAGCGTTTGTTTGGGAAAGAGATCGAGAGAAAAAAACAGAAGGAAAGGCGGTAGTGATAGAGAGAGATCGACGCAGAGTTTAACCGACCAAACTCTTTGAACAGTGCCCTCTCATCCTTGAGTACCTCAATCGATGTACGTATAATTTATCTACGCCCGAGGTGCGACGAAACAGTAAGGTACATGAGTGATCAAATAGCAAGGAAATGGGAATTGACTCTCAGTAATTATTCAGTGTGAGAGAGTATGGCGATTAAGGGGTGGTTCAGCAATCGGCGCTTGAATACTCGTATGTTGGGGGCGGTTCGAATTTCTTCAGGGAGTTTCTTCATGTATTAGGTTGGTAAGAAAGTTCTGTCGCGTATTAGTTTTCCATTATTTCTCGACTGCATTGCTTGTCTGGAAATGCAATTTAACATAAGTTGAAGCGACATAAGTTTTATACATCAACATGTTTAAGTCGATCCTAGTTCGCATTTACAGCGAGTAAATAAAGAAAATCTCAAAAATTCGACGATGACGATTTTTGTGTGTTATTTTTTGGACTTTACCGTTTTAATACGAGCCTCCAACTGTTTCTACTCCTTTGACGTGTGATAGCAATAGAGGTGTACTTCCAGATTATCACATACCATCCAGCACAATTTATGATTGACCATCAATTTCACTGAATTTGGCAGTCAACTGTGCCAGAATTAGTAATTGGAGAAAACTGTGATAACGTTTTCTTGAAAGAGTAACCAAGCACTATTAGATAACTGAAGATCGTATGAAGATTGATCAACTGTGGAAGGATAAACCAAAATGTAAAATACGTACAACGCGACAGAACTTTCTTACCAACCTAATATTTCGCTGTAATTCACATCTAAATTTCTTCGAGATTTCAATAAAAATATTTGATGGTCTTAACAAAAATAACATATTCCCAGCCGGTCGCTTGAAATGCACGAACATTTACTCGCCCATAAAATTGTTGAGCTACTCACACATTTTGGCCTTAACACGAGTCTTCTGAGAGATTGCATGAAAACTGGGCCCCCCTGCGGCACTAGGAGCCCCAACTTTCAGCGGTATGCCCGAGATAATTATCCTGGAGTATATTGAGGACGAGCAAATTTTTAACGTCGGCCGTTTTTCACAGAACCGGCTTTTAGGCATTTTCCGGTTCCGTGCCCGGCTCTACCATACAACAGCTCCCAGATGTGCTAGAACGCTGGCATTAGTCTCAAAAGAAAATTATTGTGCGGAAAATTATTTCAAACAACTTTTATGTTGACGCGAAGTTATGCGGACGACAATTTCATGTCGAAAAAAATCAAAAAGTAATGTCAAAATTAGAAAATAAATTCTAGCGGCTCGGGGACCCCACATTTTCGTGTAAACGGACATCATTTTCAGAATCTACGGACCTTAATCAATCAGGAAAAAAATCGAGCCGGTCCATGTAGGGGTGGGAATTGGCCTTAGTGCGGCGAAAATGCTCGCCAAGTTGAATAACTCAAATTTTCAAAATTTCCGTTCTTTACGATACACGCTCCATTGTTCACTCTTTCACTGTTTTATTACATTTACTAATAGAATAGATAAAATAACGTCGAAAAAACCGAAGATATCAGCATTTTCGAAAAATCATATTTTTTACCTCGAAATTGCTCAAATTTGCATGCTGAAAAATCTAAATTTCGAGACTACTTGACACGTTACCTATTCCCGTTAAAATAGTACGCTTTGATATGAGTAAGAGGGGGTGACAATTGCTAAAACGACAATTGCTCAACTCGCCGTTTGCATGCAATTTGGAGCAGTGACTTGGAAGTTATTTCATTGTAGCCGGTATGCGCTACCATACATTTACATATATTAGTCTTGTTACCAGGCGAACTTGAGTTTTACACTTCATCAACGACCAGGGGTTCATGGTCCAAAATTGAGATTTTTAGCAAAAAAAAATCATGGCTAGGTAAACACCAAATGCCCTAACCAATCGATACACATATTACTAGTATAGAGTACTTTCTCGGGCACTAGAATACCAATTAGTTACGGTGCTAAGTGTTTATCTAGACATGATTTTCTACTCAAAATCTGAATTTTGGACCATGACCCACTGGTCGTTGGTGAAGTGTAAAACTCATGATCGCTTGGTAAGAAGACTAATGTATGCAAATGTACGGGAGCTCACACTGGTTACAATGAAACAACTCCCAAGTCGCTGCGCCAAATTGCAAGCGAACGGCGAGGACTTGATTGTCGTTTTAGCTATTGTCACCCCCGAGTAAGATACGTTGAAATAGGTCTCCTCCAAGATTTCAGTCCACCTGTTTTTCACGCCCAAAAATGGAAGATCCGCTATGTCGGACATATCAACAAATCATTTTTGTTGTTAATCTCGAGAAATATGATTAGATTTTTGTGTGGAAAATATTTTCATAAGCTGATGAATCAGATAAGCATAGAATAGCGATATTGTCGTCGAATTTTACAAAAAATCTAAATTTTCAAATCTTAAAAATTTCAAAAAAAATATACAAAAATCTAATCATATTTCTCGAGATCAACCGCCCGGAGACATCGCTACCCAGCCCGGCACCAAGATCGTCTTCAATGCTCCCTACGATGGCAAGCACACCTACCACGTCAAGGTACCGTACCCTCTCCCACCCATTTCGAAGGATACCCCTCTGATACTCTCGTTCCTTTCGTACCGGTCCCTCCCATACTCCCCCGCAGTAATCATCATGCTTCCAGGTGACCAACTCGTCCGCTCGCCGCATTGGATGGGCCTTCAAGACCACCAACATGAAGAGACTCGGAGTCGACCCCGGATCGGGAGTCCTCGACCCCAAGGAGGCTGCTCTCATCGCTGTCTCCTGCGACGCCTTCGCCTACGGACAGAAGGTACGGTATCCCCCTCCCAACCTCTCAGCCTACCATACGGTACCTGGTCTCATGAATATCGGCATAGTATTCGGATACCAATCACTACTGTATGTTAGGCCCCCCTTGGTACCGTGTCCTACCGTACCCCAACAGTATCACCGTACTTTTCTATCACTGATATCTTTCCCTGCAGGACACCAACAACGACCGTATCACCATCGAGTGGACCAACACCCCCGACGGAGCCGCCAAGCAGTTCCGCCGCGAGTGGTTCCAGGGAGACGGAATGGTCCGCAGAAAGAACCTTCCCATCGAGTAAAACCCTTGAGTGCAATAAAAGTTGTGTATAATCGTTGCTGTTCTTGGAGAAACACGGGATAGAGGGACAAGTAATATGGGGTATTATGTAGAAAGGATTGGAAAAAAACTGGGAGGATTACTGTAACAGCTTTATACCGCTTAGTCTGCCCTTTAATTGTTTCAGCTCTGTCTTTGATCACACTCCCTCTCGACTTTCTGCTCTTTTCTCTCCCTCTCAATACCTAAAATGACCAGTTTATGCTTCCGCTTCAGCTAGAACAGCACCACTTTTCCCGGAGCATGTTTGTACTGTTATCGGATGTTATGCTGGCAATCTAGTACGCATAACGCCGAACGCTTTAGAATGCGTCCATCTCTGACCACTTAGGAATTGTACGTAGATAGAACAGTTATGTTCCCTATATTCTATATGCTTGGGAAAAAAAAAGAAAAAATCTTCACTGAGATGCTGAACAGAGTGCAAACTTTAGCGCTCTAACGATCAGAATTCTACCTAAATACTAGAAAGTCAAACAATGGGAAGGTGCCAGCTTCAATCTTCGATTGCGACGTCGACACGAAGTCCATGGACTAGCAATCTACAGTGCCCCTCCTCTCCATCCCCCACCGTAATCTAGCGTACCCCCCCCCCCCCCCCCCACTGCTCACTCGTTCGTGACTTTACTTATCCGAGACGGAGTACTTCTGTGCCTAGGCATCTCTACCTGTGTTGATGCAACGCCACCATTCACGGCTCCGCCTCTTCTACAGAGTAGCGATCATGGACTAGTACATCACCTGGTAACTGGAACATTCACCAATCTATGAAACCTAATTTTCAAATTAGAGTATTATTCGGAATCATGGTGAGGTCAATGAAAAAACAGCCAAGGATGGATGGGATACCATGCAGATTCAATCTTATTTTATCGATCGGTTATTAGATAGAAATTACAACGGAAAAGCAACAAACAAAGAGGAAGACTACTACACATTCTAGTCGGTACCAGATACCCGACCCGAGACTACCACAATCGGTACCAGGTACCCGACCAGAGACTATCACAGTCGGTACCAAGTACCTGACCCGAGACTACCACAGTGCCCTCAGATGCTCGTGATCTTCCTGGGTCGGGTCCGAGCTCAGGGAGAAGCGCGTGATCAGTGATGGAAACGGCGTTGACACCTGCGACTGCGCGTCCCTTCACTGAAGTCATCCGACCCGGGCCGAGACCGCGAACCTGGGAATCAGGGGGATGAGTTCTTTAGAGTATGAAGAAGAAGGTATTCGGTAGGACATTGAAATACTCAGTACAGCAGAGTAGAGCTGTATATTTGAATCCGAAAATTAGACCGAAGTTCGATTCTGGGGAAGGTCGGCTACCGTACCTGCACTTTCACGGTGCGGATGCCACGACGCACGAGTCGCTGACCGGCGGCCACTCCTGTAAAGAGACCACTTTTTGAAATTTACTCGACCTCAAAAATTCATCCGCTTCGACTTTGGGAAAACTCCGCCGAGTCTAACTATAGCACAGATGCAACTAGAAATAACCAGGCACGAATTTCCGCGATGATTACTGTCGGAACACACTATTTTCAAGCAATATGCACCCCTTCGTTTCTGTACTTCATTCGCTACTCCATTTGCTCTTCCTATCACCAGTGGAAATGGAGTGTAATCGAAATGTACGGAGGTGCAATTTTTCATAATAGAAGCGATCAGAAAAAAAACAGTTAGATATTGAATATCATCCAGTGAGGAACGCCAGTATCGAGTTACCTTGAAGTGGTGATGCAACCACAGTAAAAAAAGGTAAAGGTGCAGCCACGTCAAGCGATTTTGCAGTCGTGAACGACTAAGCTAGGTGGTGTAGTGCGGTGAGGCCTACTGCTAGGACTACGTAACCCTGCCGTCCAAAGTGCTCCTAACGAAACGTTACCTTTCGCGACCGAGGATAGAGGGATAGATGCAACCACATTGAACCAGAAAATGTTTTTACCCTTGTACTCTTCCATCATCGAGATATAGCACGCCATAGTTCTCATACAACCTAGTCAGCTATAGCAATACTGAAACCGCGCAACAGAATAGGAAGGGCCGGTACTGGTAGAGCGTAATTTTATACGTTCCGAAAGAATCAACATATTTTTTTTCGTTTAGTATCCAATTCACCATGTTGCCCATTATTAAAGTACTCCCACCGGTTGATCGATAACATGCACTCAATCGATAACCCACCGTACCTTAGGTCTGTCCAGCGATAGTCGTCTTCTTGCGAGCGTTCTTGAATCCCTCAAGACGACGAGTCCCTTCACTGACGTCATCCGACCCGGACCGAGACCACGAATCTGAGAATCTGGGGGTATTATATGGGTATTGTAGGGTAGGGAGAAAGGCGGAGGTGTACTGACGCCGATCGGTATTCACAATATAGGAAAGAAAAATATTTGTGACCGGGAATTAGACCAGCCGAAGATTCAGTGAAAGTCGGCTACCGTACCTGCACTTTCATGGTGCGGATGCCACGACGCACGAGTCGCTGATCGGCGGCGGCCACACCTGCAAAAAGTCCAATGTTTGGATAACCATTTGTGTCGGCGAACACGCACTTCACACACTGAACCATTTACATATCAAATTCTTCTCATAAACCATCATCTACTTCACGTTGAGAAGGCACTATGTTGGATGCGAATTGTGACGTCATTCCGCCCTTGATATAGCACAGGCGGCAATACGTCATAGTTCTGATCCAACATAGTGCCCGTTGAGAACAAAGTTGGGCAGGGGTTCCGGCTGGCAACTGAATTCCGGAGGGGTCGAGGGTAAAAGACCGGAGAGGGGGTGGTGAACGAAAGTATTTTTCGGCTGGATCGGAGTTGCAAAACGGTGGGGTCATGAAGATCGCTGCAATGTTGCCCACCTATGCCCACTTATACCAATTGAGGTGCAAAAGCAATTAGAAAGAAGCAGGCGTCGATTTCGGCGATAATATTGTTCCGCAAATCAACAGTCCTCATCGAACCTACTGCCAGCTAAAGCAATGCTGAAACCGCACCCGAATAGGAAGCGCCGGCACTGGTAAAAGATATTTTTACACGTTCCACACAGTATCAAAAGTTTAGCATCCAATTCATCAAAAGGCTACCCACTATTACAGTAGCTTGATCGATAATCTACCGTACCCGAGGTCTGTCCAGCGATGGTCGTCCTCTTGCGCACGTTCTTGAATCCCTCAAGACGGCAGGAAGTGTACGCGAGGACGTTGTACTGTAATAACAAATATTATTTATTCGACCGGGAATGGACCTCAAATTGGCACAAGTGAGATGCTTTAAACTCAGAGAAGTTGCAAAACACAAGTAACGGCAACCTGTGCAACGCCTAGATCAAGACAAAACGATAGCGGCGTTACTTCAACAATGACATTCACCTCGACAGAAAATTCTCGAAAAATTCAACCATCAGTCTTATAGTATCCCTCTCACTACCGTATCACTACCCCCATCCACCCCTCCAGCGTATCTGCGGACGGCAGTCTTACAGTACCCCCCCTGGCTACCGTATTCCCATCCGCCCATCTTTGACCTACCAGCGTGGCTGCGGAGGGCAGTCTTACAGTATCCCCCTGGCTACCGTATTCCCATCCACCCATCTTTGACCTACCAGCGTGGTTGCGGAAGGCAGTCTTACAGCATCCCCCTGGCTACCGTATTCCCATCCGCCCATCTTTGACCTACCAGCGTGGTTGCGGAAGGCAGTCATACAGTATCTCCCTGGCTACCGTATTCCCATCCACCCATCTTTGACCTACCAGCGTGGTTGGGGAAGGCTGTCTTACAGTATCCCCCTGGCTACCGTATTCCCATCCGCCCATCTTTGACCTACCAGCGTGGCTGCGGAGGGCAGTCTTACAGTATCCCACTGGCTACCGTATTCCCATCCACCCATCTTTGACCTACAAGCGTGGTTGCGGAAGGCAGTCTTACAGTATCCCCCTGGATACCGTATTCCGATCCGCCCATCTTTGACCTACCAGCGTGGTTGCGGAAGGCAGTCTTACAGTATCCCCCTGGCTACCGTATTCACATCCACCCTTCTTTCACCTACCAGCGTGGGGCTGCAGTGGACAATATTACAGTATCTCTCTGACTACCGTATCCCCATCCGCCCCACTTTGACTTACCAGCGCGGCTGCGGAGGGTAGTCTACAGTATCCCTCTTGGTACCGTAACCCAAACCGCCACACTTTGACCTACCAGCGCGGCTGCAGAGGAGTCTCTCTCGCAGATTGCCGAATGAGACGGCGAGATTGCGAAAGCCCGTTGTTCCCTCCATCGCGTCCTGAGAGGAAGATGGATTACGGTAGGACTATCACGGTACAAAAAATAATGTGTTGATGGTTGAACGCTGCATCAGTTTTCCTCCCTATTTTTTAATTACTCTTCCCATTAATCGATTACTGATTACTCAACCCTCCAAACGAGAGCATGAGCATAGGTGGGCGTAGGTTGAAGCTGGAACTCGAAAACCGGGGGTGTTTAGGGTCAAGAGGGGGGGGGGGGGTAATCGTAAATGATCGATTTTGTGATAAAATTTTCCAAAACCAGGGGTGTTTCACAGCTGGCTTCGATGGTGCCCATCTATGAGCATGAGTGAAACAGAATGGAAATTCCATTATGGAATTCATTTCAAAAGTTGGAAATAGAAAACATAACAACTTTTCTTTTCAAGTTACAAGTTTCAGCCAAAACTATCTAGATTTCACCGAAGCTAGATAATCCAAGATTCTGAAAAACAAATAAATGTAAACGGGTATTCTCTTCAACCAAAACCATACCTATTTATTAGCACTGATCTTCAGATAGATTCCTTGCACACTCTGGTTTCGCTAACGATACATATTTCGAGGAACAGGATCCGCAATAATTGAGGGCGGGAGAAAATGTCCTCCACGCAGATACAAAGGTTGTAGCTAGAGCAGAGGTCGAAAAGTAGGTCCAAAACAACATAACGTGCCCGGTTATTGGACTTCGGACCAGTGCAAAAGCAGAAAACGTACCCATTTTCCATGTATTTTTTTTTGTTAAAATTGTGAATAGCGTACCCATTTTCAATAATTTCATATTAAAATTTTAGAAACGTGCCCACTTTTTGCAAAGTGTGTGACCTACCCTTTCGACCACTGAACTAGAGTTCCAAAATCAGGTATTCATCTCTTCATGTCCCACACTATCTCGCCGCTCGACCGGTCGACAGAGTGTGGGACAGCCGACATCGTCGTCGAGAGGCATCTGGAGAGAGGGAGGATGAGATCAGAGATCAGCATGATGCATCCACTTTAGTTTGCTTATGCGAACAGTGTATAGGATCAAGTGAATGTAATTATTGAACAAGAGACGCAATTAAAATCATATTTTAAAAATTTAAGATGCGCTAATGGAACCGAGAAACACCAGGTGCACATCCAAATTTTCGGGCCCTTCCAATACATGGGCAAGGATTACTGCTGAGTTTCAAAATCCAGGGGGGATGCCCACTTGTTCAGCCACAAAATCGGTTTACAAAAATTGGTACCCTTAAATGGCAAGAAACATGATGCACTATTCAAAAACCAGGAGGGTCTTGTTGCTAGCAACAATGGTGCCCACGTTTGGTCTCCTCATGAAGGCTCTAAACACTGCCATTTTGCCCACGCCGCCTTAGAAGCTTAGTGCTTGATAAAAAGTTCATTAAAAATTCCCGGAAATTAAAAAAAAATCAATATTCAGTTGAGCCTAATATCAGCCGTCACTAAATTCCACTATTTTTTGAAACTATTCAGCAATAAAAATGAAATAAAACCGTAATTTAAAATAGCATTGACCCACCTCATCATGGGCGTCATCGTCGTCATCTTAGATGGCGTCATCGTCGAGGATGAGGATGGAATCGCGGAGAGGGAGAGACGCGCAAGACAGCGACCGAGTGAGGGAAGGAGCGACATCCTGGATCTGAAATGCATTCGCATCATGATGCAAAAGCACAATGAAATGATTCCCTCAATAGAAACCAGTAATGTATACTTAAAATTTTGCACTAAACATTGCAACCAATGCTGTAGAGGCCATAGGTCGAAAGGGTTCCTGAGGGGTGTACGTTTTGAAAATGAAAAAGTAAAACGTACACCCCACAAATGAAAAAAGTGACAAAAAGTGGGGGGTACGTTTACAATTTTACAGTTTTCTCATGAGACAGGCGAATTTCTAAAAACAAATGCGCCACATTGCATTATGAGAGCTTTGCTTACAAAATGGAACACACGTGGAACACAGATGCAAACTGCACCTTTTCGGACAGCTTGAAAACGCATTGGGGTACGTTTGTTTTTAAACGGGGTGGTAGGCTGAGATGTCAAATTTTTTTCGGAAAGTCATGTTTCATCAAAATTGACTGGGAACCGCTGTCTCGAAAAGCGGAGACTCGGGATGAAATGATAGAGAAGAGAGAAATTGGAAAGCCCATCTCGTAAATTTTTATTTATAATGAGATTCTCTATGCCAATTTCCCTCTCATTTCAATCTCTCACATTTCGAAAAAGCAATTACGGAATGAGTTTTTACGAAAAAAATTTCCGATTTAATTTTTTCGAAAATTTAATTTCCCAAAAAAATCTGACAAGTCAGCATACCACCTAATTAAATATTAAGAGACAGCTTCACAATAACGACCTAAATTAGAACCAACGGTGTAAAAAAATATCAATCGCTGTGCATTGTCTAAATATGGCTCAACTTTACGGACTGGTACAGGGTGGCTGATAAATATTGCGCCACTTTTCTTGTTTCTCAATCTCCATTCTCTGTAGGCACCATTGCATCAAATTTGGTAACTATGTTGGTAAGGGACAAAAGTTATTAGCCTATAAATATTATCTGGATTGTTCAAGTATTTCAAGAGTTATCACTTCTGAAATATTTTGTTTTGGAATTTGGACTTTTCTGGGCACATAAACATATCTGATATTTTATGCCGCCTTACAGCAAGGAATTAGATACAAGACTCATCCATTTATTCCTAATAAGAACAACCATTTACACGTATAAATATGTGATCAATTATATTATGAGCCTCGGAACTTTCTCAGAAATGCTTTAAAATTATTTCATAATGAACGGCGCTCTATAAAAAATAATAATATTTCGAAGCCGCATTCTTCGAACACATTAGCTATTGGAATTGTTCTATTTTATGCATGATACTCCATCATTCTTTATTGTGAAAATGCATTCCATTTGCTTGGGCATATTGATTCGGAACCAGAATAAGTTGCGAAATGCTGCGAAGCGCCGCTTTTAGCGATATTTTGAGGTACCTACTTCTACCATTAATTCAACATTTACATTCAATTTGATGCAACAATATTTCATAACTCGACTCTGTTAATAGCTATGCAACATTATACGGCGGTATCAACATTCAGAATAAGAAATTCCGAAAAGTGAGTTTTTTGCATATGCGTGACTGAAAGTCATCAAATTTATCTCTCTCTGTTTTCAGAGACCCTATATCGCATTTGACAAGATTATCACTTAGCGGAAGGGTTACTCTTCATATTCACCTCGGTTGCAATTTCGATGGACATTGAGATCATTTTATATATCGAAAAATGTGAACGGCGCATTGAGTAAAAATGTAGACTACTTTTTGCCTCCATGCTAAGAGGCCAGTCGATACCATGAAGCCTGAGTCTAGTAATTGTTTTGCACGGTACTGATATATATTTAAACGCAATATGATAATTATCCTTTTATTTGTTTGCGAGATATTATTCAATCGTGCACGCCCTCAAGGCCATCCCAAGACTCGATGGCGTGATGACCTCAGGAGAGCCATTGGACCCCATTGGTGGAGCGCAGCCTATGAAGAATATGGCCCCATCCTCACCTGAGCACTACTGCCTGATGTGATAAATAAATAAATAAATAAATTAATTAATGAAATTAATTAAATTATTCAGAGAGAATAATAAGAGACGAAGTGGTGTAGTGGTCTATGGCGCGCCCTCCCATTCCATCCCACCCGGGTTCGATTCCCGGTCGTGACACCGTCTCCGCCCCACCAAGGTGCCTACCCATTGGGGACGGGGAATTGGTAGTCGTGACTAGATCACGCAGGTAAATAGGTCTGGCGAAAGGTGGGCACTCCGGACTGAATCTGCCCAAATTGACACTGGCCTAGCAGTGTTCTCCCGCGAGCCCAGTCTCGAAGACGGGATGTACCTTTACCTTTACCTAATTAAATTATTCAAAAGGTGGACGCAATATTTATCAGCCACCCTGTATAATCTATATTCATCAGTATTATCAATCAATATGGCTTAGGCGTGCCAATCACGTGGGTACGTTTTAATTTTTTCAACCATCGATCCCCAGGGTGGGGCGTTGGCTTGGTTCCTTTTCACCAACCTTTTGACCTTTGGTAGAGGCATACAGGGATCGCATTCGATTTTAAAAATCTGGGAGGACGCCCACTAGTTCAGCAGCAAGACCGGCAGGGTTTGCAGAAAGTAGAATAATAAATAAAATAAATATTACTAATAATAATAAATAGTCCAATTGTGAAACGTATGATGGGAACTATCAGAACACCGTGGGGATATGGCTGTTACTGTGATAAGATAGTGCGTAGTCCGTGGTGTGGTGGCGAGAACTAGTAAGTTTGATTCTAAAGATAATTCTTTGATTCTAAATATCCTCCGCGTTCCGCGTATATTTAAAATCAAATGTGATCAATCCCGCCACCAAACCACGGACTACGCTTTCTGTTCTCACAGTAGCAGCAAAGGTGCTCTAGACAAGACGGGTACATCTCCCAGCAGTAAAAAAAGGAAATTGAACACAATGATTAGCCGATTCAGAACTATTTTCACATTTCCCAAAAAGTGCGTTATCCAGAATTTACTAAGAGAGATGCAACTCCCGGCACTAAATAAATACTAATAGGTTCGACTGTCGCATCTACATGATCCTGTTTTCGAATCATCCTGCACAAATCAATAATCAATAATCTACCGTACCTGTGCTCTGTGCTACGGTAGTCGTCTGAACGCGCGCGTTCTTGAATCCCTCCAGACGTCGGGAAGTGTACGCGACCACGTCGTACTGCAAACATTAGGGATGATTAGACAGGTTAGCTCATACTAATTAGATTACGGTATACTTATTAACCCTAAGGCTTAATGAATTTACTGAGAGGAACACAAGGGGCGGAATATTTTGGTAATTTTTGTGCTCATCTAAACAACGGGTTGACGAGCAATGCCGTTTCTACCGAACTGGCACTACTTACTGGAGAAGCCCAAAATGGTGTACTGATGGAGATAATGTGGGTATTATTCTTAAAGAAGAACATATCTTTCAGTTGACTACTCAGTATACCCACAACGGTACACCGCGAGCGGTGACCATTATGGTGGGCTATTCGGAGCAGGATTAGGATATCCGCCTTCCTCAAATTTTGCACTATGTGAGAGGAAGGAATTGCGATCGTAATTCTGCTACGAACAGCCCACCCTAGCCCATTCCCACGATAGCAATGGGCAAAAATTGGGAATGAAACGACAGAAATCACACTCAACATAATTAACCAGCAGCTGATTCACATTTTGAGCTTCTAAAATAACGCGAACCTTGGCGGGGGCGGGTTCACGTGCGGCTTTGCGGCTCCAGAAGCCTTCCGAGCCTCGGGCAGGTTTGTGCTGCGCTTGCGGCGCATCATGGCTCTTCGAGTTATCGGCTCTGCAATGCAATTATTGAAGAAGCAGTTAAGATAGCAACGGCAAAAATGGGGAATGCGACGACCCGACAGAAGTAAACAGCAGCTGATTCAAATTTCGGGCTTCTCGATTGCAAAAATGCGCTAGTGATACATGAACTTTTTCCCGTCTCTATGCGACTACGTGCTAGGACAGAAACGGGAGACGAGGAGAGAGCCGAAGAGAAAAGACGCGGATTTGAATGCGAGGAAAGGGACTTTTTAAAATTTTTGCCATTGCAATAGAAGCCCAGATAGGCCAAAAACGTGGGGCGCAGAACTGTTCTTCTGTGCCTCAGCGAGAATACGCATACAATAAACGAGCCAAACCATGGAAGGAAATAAGTACGTTCAAAAGTTTAGATTGAGGACTCTAGGGGAAATAAAGATGAAATAGTTCAATAAATAGGTGACGACCAGGTATACAATCAAACTGGAAGCTAAACAACATTAAATTTATTAAAGAATTGCAAGAAAACTGAGATTAACGGGTACCCAATAATCACACTCAACATGTTGCAACAGAACCACGCAAAAAAACGGGAAAAAATGAACAATGTTGTGTGACTACCGTATTTTTCTGTATTTACCCACCAAAATATCTCTCTTTTGCAGACCGGTTGCCGGCTCTCGGTAAGATCAAGGTATCGATCGTTTTGAGTCATTCTGAAGGACTGCCTCCTCCGCCTCCCTCCACTGATCTACCCCTCGCGCACTCCGTGACCCTCTTCCCTTCTCCTCGATCAATGCATGCGCCACTCTCTCTCCTTTCTCCTTGCCCGTGCGGGCGAACCTGTTCGCTTCTATTTTCGCCTAATTGCAACTTGCAACGGGTTTTTGACTTCATTTTGCTCGATTCTGGCCTTCCCTGGGATCTCTGTTCGCTTTGTAGTGGTAGCATGCGTATCTGTTATTGCTGTTTCTCCACTTTCCTCAGTGTTGCCTTATTAATCGCGCCCATCTCATCGTTTTTCGGGTTTTTCGACTTCGTTTCCTGTCCCGAGCCAGATCAAGGTCGATATTCGTTGTCAGCTGCTAGGGTGGTGCAGTGCCTGCGTAGCCGTAACACTAGTTCATGTTTTGGTCGATTTGTTCGCTCCATTGCTTTACGTAATTGCCAAAAATCTTGCGTGATGTCCACTTATCTTTCTTGTTTTGTCTCCGTTCGCGTTTTGCGTCGGCTTATTTGGTTATTGTCAACTGGTTATCAATTACAGGGTACCCCGTGCGCCTCCTCCAGCCCAAGAGAATCGAATCGCCAGGACGACGTCGCCGCGCCGCCCTCGACGGCCGCTGCATAACCAAAGGCTGTTGTTTCCTTCATTTTTCAATTTTATCATATTATTTATTTTTAAATATTTTACGAATCCTTTGCGCTTTACGTTAAGTCGTAGTGCTAACTGCTCTGGATGGGCACATGATTGAATTTCCTGAAACTATTTTGATAACAATGCGATATCACTATTATCTGGGAGGATCTTGAGAAGGAATCGCTTTTCGCTAATCATAGCGCTGCGCCGCCCATCCTTAGATAATGACAATGCGTAATGCGGGTGACGGGGCTCAACCATTCCGTAGTGAGTGGCGGCTGGTCCTGGCACCTTCACTGGTGCCTAGTGTTTGCCCCGACGTGGGAGAGGGCACGACAGCCGCTCTGCCTAATTAGCTAATTAGCTGATTAGCAGGGTGAGATGCCTCGTGACCAGGGCTCAGCTAGAGACCAACTCTCCCTTTCCGCTGGATCGCGCGGTTGTAAGATCACGAGCGACTTGTCCGAGAGCCCTGCCACCTGCAAAGAGGGAGGGGAGACTGATTTATTTGGCTAAATAAAATGGGACTAAATTCTGTTTTATTTTCTTATAAGGTGGACTTAAGTACAGATAGCACATTTAGATATTACAGTGTCGGTTCTCGCACACCCTCAACTACGGACCCGGATCGCGCACTTGCCGCGTCAGCTCCAACTCCCACGGACTGATCCGCAAGTACGACCTCGACATGTGCTGTCGCTACTTCCGTGAGTACTCCAAGGCAATCGCATAATTCATTCTCGAACGAAATTAATATTTTATTCACTGTCTATATTGTATTGCCCTCATTTCAGCACCGTTTCGACGATGGGTTGCTCCAACATCTGGTTCTCTCACCACCCGCAACTACGGACCCGGATCGCGCACTTGCCGCGTTTGCTCCAATCACCATGGACTGATTCGCAAGTACGACCTCGCCATGGGCCGTTGTTGTTTCCGTGAGTATTTATAACACTCGAAAAAAATAATATTTGGGACGTTGCGGAAAGATTCTTTAATCATTTAACAGTTGTGCTATTATAAGAGCCCGTTTGCCTGAGAGTCGGACATTGCTTAGCTTTGAGAAAAAAATGTCTGAAATAATGTCTATTGGGGTTTTCAAGGGCGCTGAAAACGATGTTCAGACTCATTTTGCTCGTAGGGTCCCCGTTGAGGCCAGAAGATTCTTTCTAGTACAGTTTTAGTACAGTTTTCTAGTACAGATGTGGATCAAGCCTGTATAGTTCATTTTTGATGATTTCTAAAAATCAATTAACACTTTACTTTTCGTATAACAAAATATGTCCTGCGAAAGTAGTACATCTCGGACGAGATATTGGGTTGTCCCATAATTCGTGTCGCCACTTTTTAAAATAATATTTCGCTGGAACAAGGAAAGTATTTGACTTGTTGTATGATGCTTTAGATAGAGTGGTCAGCACTATATTTTTGCCACATTCAGCGAGTAAAGACATTGCCGTGGAGGGGAATTAGACAATTGCGAAATTTTTGCTAATAAATCGATGGTCTCAAAATTGAAAAAAATCAACTCTAATGAACAGATGAAAATAAGTGTATAGTACATCGTTACTCTCTAGTAGCAAATAAGTTTATTTGGCAAAATCCCTGCCTTCCACAATGCTTTGCGAGGTGACTACAAAACCCGAAATTTTCAACGTGGTTTGAAAATTTATGTGGATTTTCATTCCGGAACAGTGTGTAATCGTTTGTAAATGATTGTATTTGAATTATCATAGCCAAATTAGCTAGGTTGGACCATTGGAAATACTAAAATCGTAAAATCGACCCTTTTGAAACCTCCGATGACAAATTGTGAAATATTTCAGTAACCTTTTCAGAGAACTATGATTTAGAAGCATTATTGTGAAGTGTCATGCACCACCCTTTCACCCGTAGTGTTAGGGATTTTAAACATTACTCGTAAAATAACTATAATTTTTTGAAAAAAAGGTCGGAAATTCTATATTTTCACTTATTGCATCATCGTTAGGCAATGTACGCCGGAGATAAATGTGCGATATATTTCTTAGCATGAGTCTTCTATTAAATATATCCTGAGGTAATGAAGGCGTTTGATTATTTACGAGAAATTAAATGTAGAAGAAAAACGACACGAATTATCGGACAACCCAATAAAAATATGCAGTCAAAAATGTAAAAATACATCTGCGTTTTACATGGCATCAAACACGAACATTCATTATATTTTATATTTCACATTTTTGGCTGCATAGTAATTTTATATCTCGTTAGTGCGGGCAGATATGTACTACTTTCTCAGGAATTTTTTTGTTGTATGAAAAGTTTGTTTTAAAATTGTATTTTTTTAGAAATAATCAAAAATGAACTATACAGGCTTGATCCCCAATAAAAACTGTAATAGAAATAATTGTTCGTTATTTTTAGTGATATCCTTCAAAGAGATAATCCAGAAAACCCGATAACGACGCAGCGCCGTCTGACTTCAACGGTGACCCTACGAGCAAAATGAGTCTGCCCATCGTTTTCAGCGCCCTTGAGAACCCCAATGGACATTATTTCAGAAAATCGACATTTTTTCTCAATGCCAACAGTCACTCGTATTTCTTCAATTCTTAGGCAAACGGACTCATAAATGCTGAATCTGCTCAACTCAACTTGGTCTCAAATTGAGCATAATCACTCAAATTGCAGTACCGTGTCAACGATGGGACTCGCCATCATTGGTTCTCTCACCCCCGCGATTTCGACATGTGTCGTCGCTGCATTCGTGCGTATTTATTATTGGGGGGGGGGGGGTGGATTTTGGTGGGCGATGGAGAGAAGAGTACCTTAGATTATGGAGAGTGATAGTGAATGGGTACTGTAGATTCTGGTCGATGATGGCGGGAAGAGTACTATAAATTGTGGTGGGGGAGATGGGAGGGATACTGTAGAGTATGGTTTGCGATATGACAGGGATACTGTATGTTATGGTGAAAGAGGGAGTTTGGTGCTGTAAATTAGGGATGACAATTCGGTTCGGTTAGTGGATTATCCATTATCAAATGGACGCGCGTCGCTATTATTCCTATATAGAATAGTCAACATTAGTAAGGGGGGCACGACAAAATCGCAAACGAAATGGCAGATCGTCACAGCTTGTTTAGAAGACGTCCTAGTAACTTGGGAGTTCCGCAATCAATCAATATTACAATACACTATCAAATACCGTAACCAGTTCCTTGGGTCATATGTTTTTCTAAAATTTCCCACCCGATTTCAAAATGATTCTGCCATAACAGACAATATTCCTGGCAACTGTAGGGACATTTTACGGTCGATTTTGGATTTTTAGGAAAATGTTTTTAGACCCAAGGAACTCAATCTGACCCAAGGAGCTGGTTACGATATTTGATAGTGTACTGTGATATTGATTGTTATACGACTTGATTGGTATACGAGTTCCTAGGACGTCATCTAAGTGTGCTGTGACGATTTGCGGTTTTGTCGTTTGCGATTTTGTCAAACTCCCTTGGTAAGGTAATGGACTATAGTTGTACATATCGATGGAGTACATATCGAATATTGATTGCTTGAAAAAATATTAATTATTAAGCATTAAATCTGGATGAAAGTACTGATGATGAATCAATAAATGGATCCCTTTTCAGTTACACCTCTTCACTCGATGTATCCCTCCCCTCGGTCGTTCTCTTCTCTCTCCCATCCTCTCTTCCTCGAGGCACCCTCGCCACTTCTGTTCCTCCTTCGCGGCAGCAATTTTCTTCCGTATTTTCCTGTTACTGTCGTTGTTGCTTTCGTTTCCGTTTCCCCTCGCTCGAGTATATCAATCACTCGTGTGAGGGGGGCACTTGTGGGGACTGTGCATGGTTTATTTGCCTACAGTTATTTTAGCATTGTGAGGGGTGCTGAGGCAAGGCCTTTTCCTCAGAAGAACATGGTAAGTTCTTTGATGCTATAAGGAATCAGTACCCGGCTCTCGACAAGTTTATTGAGGATAAGTGACAGAGTTTATCACACATTTTTGCCCTGCCTAAACATAGCATTGTCGGCATTGTCGCGTGGTTCATACCCGTGGTGGGTTTATTCTAGTTTTGTCACTTACTTCCTTGTTCGGGTGTGTCTCATTGCTTAGGATTTGGGTGTCCATCATCGCCGATATCTGTCAGGTGTGCTCATACCAAAATGCAGTGTCCTAGCTAGGACGGCCACCCCCTTTTGATGGCGTATTCACGGTGAGATCGATGCTACTCGTTATTTCAAGCGCAAATGACTCAGTCGATTGCGGTTCCACACCTTACAGTATCCCCGTGCGCATCCTGGCCAGTAGACCTTCTCATAATGGACCACGCCAGCTTGGCCGGTATGAACTGCAGGCAACGAGTTTCAGCTTACCGCCCCCTCCACTGCAGTATCCTACCGTACCTCCACTACAGTAGCCTAACGTACATTAACCTCGAAATTATGGGCGAGCTCTCGGGAGATTCGTCGATGAGGAAGCCCTTGCTATCCTTGCCCTCTTCCTTGCTCAAGTTGAGCACCACAGTCTGCAAGAACATCGTCAGAGTACGGTAGGATACAGTATGCAAGGAGATGCGGACTACAATACCAGTGAGCCACTGTCAGATACTACGGACCACAGAAAATACAGTAACCTCGATGCTCTTGAGAGGCAAGAATTACGGTAGGTCATAAGGGTTATGGCAGATCAACTACAGTATCCTATAACCACCGTAACTGGGTCTCCGGATTAGAAATGCAAGTATTTCTTGGATGAGCACACGAATTATTCATTGATGTATAACGGCCGCGCTTGCATTTATGACTCACTCGTAACCCCAGTTTGTGCTCATATGGGTTCCTCCTACCCCGAAACAGTGATAGTGAGTATGACATTTGCTTTCTCACAATGTTACCCGATGCCATCACGATGAGATTGAATCTTTCCCAGTGAGCAATGGTTTCTGGCCCTGTTTCCGCGCATTCCTCGTCCTTTTCCTTTTCGTAATCGTGCAGTAATTACTTCGTAATTACTGAATTGCAGTAATCGTGGTCAAGACTGCACAAAATCACGCGTTTTTCCGTTCGTGTGCACCGCCCAAGTACTCGTCACCGCCCACATTATCGTTTTCTTTTTGTCACCGCAATATTATCCCTTGCACACGGTAATGAAGGAAAGTATCCCTACATTTCACTTGCGACTTATTGTCATGTTTGCCAAGTTTCATGTGCCAGTCATGTCGCTTACTTTCAAAGAAAAACACAATTGTCTAATGTAGAAAGAAACTGCAGATGCTGAAAGACAAACACCATCGCAAGTTTCGCCATTGCGTGCGGACGCTTGCGCCTTCCAGCATTCAGAAGGTATGGTGACAAAACGGCTTTTCAACCCGGAATTTCAACGGTGAACCCGACTTGGAGGCTCATCCAAGCCGTGTCCGTTTTGCCATCACTAGTATTCTGTAATCAGAAGTATTCACTAAGTATTCAGAGTTTCCAGTAGTCAGTAATCAGAAGGTTCCAGAATTTGTCAATAACCTTCGCATTCCCTGTAAAATAATAGAATGTATCACGCGAGTCAGCTAAGAATCGAATAAACCAGTTTACACCGAAAAATATCAAAATGGGTTTGAATCAGTTTCCGATAGCCCATAGGGTCTCTAAGAAGATTCTACCAAGCTTTTCTCCCCAACATTCGATTTTAAAGGCACGGTAGGTCATGAACGTTTCTTTTTGAACTTTTTTATCACCATATCTCTTTTCAAAAATGATATTTTGAAACAATATTTGGATAGCTTGTTCCTATCATCGGTCTGAACAAACCTATTCCGCTGGTTCAATTTGCATATTTTTTTAAATGTTTACTTTGAATATTTTTACACACAGCTCGAAGTCCACGGTTTTTAAGAGTTAAATGGATAGATCTCATCAAGACAAATGGAATGATGTGCTTATTGCATAGGCTACGGATGTGCGGAATTGAGATATGAGTGCTTATTGCTGTATCATTTTTTTTTATTATTTCACACGTCGCACAAGAAATAAGGCACAATAAGACATCTGTTGGCCCTTTATGATGCTCATATCTCTGTTCCGCACCTACGTAGCCGATGAAATAAGCTTGTCATTCGATTCGTCTTAATTAGATCTATCCATTGAGCTCTTAAAAACCGTGGATTCCAGCTGTGTTTAAAAATATTCAAATTATTATTTTTTCAACAATATCCAAATTTTAAAAAATACATGAACCAACGAAATAGGTTTGTTCAGACCGATGATAGGAACAAGCTCTCCAAATATTGCTTCAAAATGTCAATTTTGAAAGGGATGTTGATAAAAGAAACGTTCAAAATAAACGTTCATGACCTACCGTGCCTTTGAAATCGAATATTGGGGCGAAAAAGCTTGGTAGAATCTTCTTAGGGACCCTATGGGCTATCAAAAATGTACAAACATAGGGGAGTCAAATTGTGTGAACAAAACCCCAGATTTTATTCGATTTTAAGGTGACTGGCGTGGTATGTTCTTGCTTAGAAATTGTGTTACAGAGGAAACGGTCACATTTTTGTTTGAAATTTGTTCTTCTCGGAATTAAAATGTGCATTTTCAGGAGCTTCCTACGTTCGACAGCTGCTTTATTTTTCCATTTAGACACGAACAATTTGGTGATGATATGAAAAGATGGATTGAGGTGAATTCATTTTTTTTAGTTCTTGTAAATTACTTGGCAGGCAATACTTTTAAAGACAAATAATTTCAGTATCTAGAGCAATTCGACCTCACCTATCTTTCTCGCGAGGATCCTTTTGGAATCAACAATTATCATCTCGAATATTCGCTGAATAAGAAGAAGCGATGGACGATTCCAGAAGAGATTGGAGACCGAATCGAGGAGCTTCAGGTTTGTTGAGCAATCGTCCGACTCTCTTCAGTTTTCACGCTCTATCGCCGGGCAGAGAAACGAGAGAGCGTGCAAACTGAAGAGAGTTAGACGATTTCTCGGTTTGTTATTGAATCAAGTTTTGAATCATGAAAAATCTGTGAAAATGGCAGGAACCTAAAATAAATTTGCGCGTTTCCGCAGTAATTCGCGAAATCAATCACTCGGAATGGATTCCGAATAAATTCGTCGATGCAATGGACTACTTCGCGTGAGTTTGATCTTTGATCTCGCAAAAATGAACGCTGTGCGATTTTAGACTTGAATATCACAGCGTCTCGCGGGACGGAACCGTCGTTCATTGTCGATCCGAAAATAGTAGAACTAAAGTCAGAAGCCTCACGCATCCGTGAGATATTTTTCTAAATTCGACAAAAAAATGCACTTCAAATTCGTGTTTAAAATATACAATTATCGTAAGCAGGCCTCAGGCACTTCGTAAGGAGAAGGGCAATTATCGACGTCGGAGATATCGAGAGAAGTGGGATTATTTCCGACCTGGCTTTAAGCTTCCATTCGATAACACTATCCAGTACCAGGTTTTCACACTGACGATTCGAGTAGAGAATGGCATTCCATTTCAGCTGCTACACGTTTGCTACACTATCACCCTCTCCAGGAATCGGATTTCCCTCTACAACAAAACTGCGAACAAAACGTTCACATCACTCCCAAAAACTCGATTGTGTGTTTTATTTTAGAATCAACTCCGATATTCCGCTCAAGAAGAGAAAAAAGTATCTCTCAAAATCGATCAAGCGCGATGCTGAGGATGCGGATGATTACGAGGAATATGTGGAGGATGAAGAAGATATCGACGAGACGGCACCATATTCGAATAGCTGCTGACCTCTCTTCGTTTCTTGTGAAGCGGAAAAAGAAGGAGAAGAAAGTAAGTCGATTGAAATGATGAAGAAAGTGATTCAAAACGATGATTCAAAAGATGTTCAGGGTTCCCTTCCTCGCCGGCCCCATTGAATAGACGACGTTGTTGTCGTGAAGATATACTGTTTTGAAACGAATTTATTGATCCTTATCGTAAAGATTGTTGATGTACCGATTGAGCTCAAATACTATTAGAAATAAAACTCAACCATCAGGTAAGGTGCATGCGTAGATTTCATCAAAATTGTAAAAAATGGATTATCGAATAAAACTGAATCGGTGATTTTTGACAGATGCTACTGCAAGTGTTGGATACACACGTTGAAGAGAATTCCGACACCATCGAAACTGTTTTTTGTTCGGCATTTGCTTTCTCGGCGATCGCACGTCTCTCTTTCTGCGACTATACAACTCTTTTTCCGCGATATTTGTCTCATTCTCTAAATCTCTCCTTCTCTCATTCACTCTCAACCTATTGCACGCTGCCCTTTTAAAAGCAATCCTTTCTTTCACATTCCTCATTCGATTAATAATGAAGTATCCCCTCGTGCGAATGAGAGAGACTCACCATGGCGAGTCTCTCTCATTCGCACGAGTGATGGCTGCAAAATGAGTAGCCTCTCCCAAAGGTTCATTTTTCTGAACCATGGTGAGTCTCTCTCATTCGCACGAGTGACGGCTGCAAAATGAGTAGCCACTCCCAAAGATTCATTTTTCTGAACCATGGTGAGCCTCTCTCATTCGCACGAGTGATGGTTGCAAAATGAGTAGCCACTACCAAAGATTCATTTTTCTGAACAATGGTGAGTCTCTCTCATTCGCACGAGTGATGGCTGCAAAATGAGTAGCCACTCCCAAAGGTTCATTTTTCTGAACCATGGTGAGTCTCTCTCATTCGCACGAGTGATGGCTGCAAAATGAGTAGCCTCTCCCAAAGGTTCATTTTTCTGAACCACGGTGAGTCTCTCTCATTCGCACGAGTGACGGCTGCAAAATGAGTAGCCACTCCCAAAGGTTCATTTTTCTGAACCATGGTGAGTCTCTCTCATTCGCACGAGTGATGGTTGCAAAATGAGTAGCCACTACCAAAGATTCATTTTTCTGAACAATGGTGAGTCTCTCTCATTCGCACGAGTGATGGCTGCAAAATGAGTAGCCACTCCCAAAGGTTCATTTTTCTGAACCATGGTGAGTCTCTCTCATTCGCACGAGTGATGGCTGCAAAATGAGTAGCCACTCCCAAAGGTTAATTTTTCTGAACCATGGTGAGTCTCTCTCACTCGCACGAGTGATGGCTGCAAAATGAGTAGCCACTCCCAAAGGTTCATTTTTCTGAACCATGGTCAGTCTCTCTCATTCGCACGAGAGGGGGCTGCAAAATTTGTAGCCACTCCCAAAGGTTCATTTTTGTGAACCATGGTGAGTCTCTCTCATTCGCACGAGTGATGGTTGCAAAATGAGTAGCCACTACCAAAGATTCATTTTTCTGAACAATGGTGAGTCTCTCTCATTCGCACGAGTGATGGCTGCAAAATGAGTAGCCACTCCCAAAGGTTCATTTTTCTGAACCATGGTCAGTCTCTCTCATTCGCACGAGAGGGGGCTGCAAAATTTGTAGCCACTCCCAAAGGTTCATTTTTGTGAACCATGGTGAGTCTCTCTCATTCGCACGAGTGATGGCTGCAAAATGAGTAGCCACTCCCAAAGGTTCATTTTTCTGAACCATGGTGAGTCTCTCTCATTCGCACGAGTGATGGCTGCAAAATAAGTAGCCACTCCCAAAGGTTAATTTTTCGGAACCATGGTGAGTCTCTCTCACTCGCACGAGTGATGGCTGCAAAATGAGTAGCCACTCCCAAAGGTTCATTTTTCTGAACCATGGTCAGTCTCTCTCATTCGCACGAGAGGGGGCTGCAAAATTTGTAGCCACTCCCAAAGGTTCATTTTTGTGAACCATGGTGAGTCTCTCTCATTCGCACGAGTGATGGCTGCAAAATGAGTAGCCACTCCCAAAGGTTCATTTTTCTGAACAATGGTGAGTCTCTCTCATTTGCACGAGTGATGGCTGCAAAATGAGTAGCCACTCCCAAAGGTTCATTTTTCTGAACCATGGTGAGTCTCTCTCATTCGCACGAGTGATGGCTGCAAAATGAGTAGCCACTCCCAAAGGTTCATTTTTCTGAACCATGGTGAGTCTCTCTCACTCGCACGAGTGATGGCTGCAAAATGAGTAGCCACTCCCAAAGGTTCATTTTTCTGAACCATGGTCAGTCTCTCTCATTCGCACGAGAGGGGGCTGCAAAATTTGTAGCCACTCCCAAAGGTTCATTTTTGTGAACCATGGTGAGTCTCTCTCATTCGCACGAGTGATGGCTGCAAAATGAGTAGCCACTCCCAAAGGTTCATTTTTCTGAACCATGGTGAGTCTCTCTCATTCGCACGAGTGATGGCTGCAAAATAAGTAGCCACTCCCAAAGGTTCATTTTTCTGAACCATGGTGAGTCTCTCTCACTCGCACGAGTGATGGCTGCAAAATGAGTAGCCACTCCCAAAGGTTCATTTTTCTGAACCATGGTCAGTCTCTCTCATTCGCACGAGAGGGGGCTGCAAAATTTGTAGCCACTCCCAAAGGTTCATTTTTGTGAACCATGGTGAGTCTCTCTCATTCGCACGAGTGATGGCTGCAAAATGAGTAGCCACTCCCAAAGGTTCATTTTTCTGAACCATGGTGAGTCTCTCTCATTCGCACGAGTGATGGCTGCAAAATGAGTAGCCACTCCCAAAGGTTAATTTTTCTGAACCATGGTGAGTCTCTCTCACTCGCACGAGTGATGGCTGAAAAATGAGTAGCCACTCCCAAAGGTTCATTTTTCTGAACAATGGTGAGTCTCTCTCATTTGCACGAGTGATGGCTGCAAAATGAGTAGCCACTCCCAAAGGTTCATTTTTCTGAACCATGGTGAGTCTCTCTCATTCGCACGAGTGATGGCTGCAAAATGAGTAGCCACTCCCAAAGGTTCATTTTTCTGAACCATGGTGAGTCTCTCTCACTCGCACGAGTGATGGCTGCAAAATGAGTAGCCACTCCCAAAGGTTCATTTTTCTGAACCATGGTCAGTCTCTCTCATTCGCACGAGAGGGGGCTGCAAAATTTGTAGCCACTCCCAAAGGTTCATTTTTCTGAACCATGGTGAGTCTCTCTCATTCGCACGAGTGATGGCTGCAAAATGAGTAGCCACTCCCAAAGGTTCATTTTTCTGAACCATGGTGAGTCTCTCTCATTCGCACGAGTGATGGCTGCAAAATGAGTAGCCACTCCCAAAGGTTCATTTTTCTGAACCATGGTGAGTCTCTCTCATTCGCACGAGTGATGGCTGCAAAATGAGTAGCCACTCCCAAAGGTTCATTTTTCTGAACCATGGTCAGTCTCTCTCATTCGCACGAGAGGGGGCTGCAAAATTTGTAGCCACTCCCAAAGGTTCATTTTTCTGAACCATGGTGAGTCTCTCTCATTCGCACGAGTGATGGCTGCAAAATGAGTAGCCACTCCCAAAGGTTCATTTTTCTGAACCATGGTGAGTCTCTCTCATTCGCACGAGTGATGGCTGCAAAATGAGTAGCCACTCCCAAAGGTTCATTTTTCTGAACCATGGTGAGTCTCTCTCATTCGCACGAGTGATGGCTGCAAAATGAGTAGCCACTCCCAAAGGTTCATTTTTCTGAACCATGGTGAGTCTCTCTCATTCGCACGAGTGATGGCTGCAAAATGAGTAGCCACTCCCAAAGGTTCATTTTTCTGAACCATGGTGAGTCTCTCTCATTCGCACGAGTGATGGCTGCAAAATGAGTAGCCACTCCCAAAGGTTAATTTTTCTGAACCATGGTGAGTCTCTCTCACTCGCACGAGTGATGGCTGCAAAATGAGTAGCCACTCCCAAAGGTTCATTTTTCTGAACAATGGTGAGTCTCTCTCATTTGCACGAGTGATGGCTGCAAAATGAGTAGCCACTCCCAAAGGTTCATTTTTCTGAACCATGGTGAGTCTCTCTCATTCGCACGAGTGATGGCTGCAAAATGAGTAGCCACTCCCAAAGGTTCATTTTTCTGAACCATGGTGAGTCTCTCTCATTCGCACGAGTGATGGCTGCAAAATGAGTAGCCACTCCCAAAGGTTCATTTTTCTGAACCATGGTGAGTCTCTCTCATTCGCACGAGTGATGGCTGCAAAATGAGTAGCCACTCCCAAAGGTTCATTTTTCTGAACCATGGTCAGTCTCTCTCATTCGCACGAGAGGGGGCTGCAAAATTTGTAGCCACTCCCAAAGGTTCATTTTTCTGAACCATGGTGAGTCTCTCTCATTCGCACGAGTGATGGCTGCAAAATGAGTAGCCACTCCCAAAGGTTCATTTTTCTGAACCATGGTGAGTCTCTCTCATTCGCACGAGTGATGGCTGCAAAATGAGTAGCCACTCCCAAAGGTTCATTTTTCTGAACCATGGTGAGTCTCTCTCATTCGCACGAGTGATGGCTGCAAAATGAGTAGCCACTCCCAAAGGTTCATTTTTCTGAACCATGGTGAGTCTCTCTCATTCGCACGAGTGATGGCTGCAAAATGAGTAGCCACTCCCAAAGGTTCATTTTTCTGAACCATGGTGAGTCTCTCTCATTCGCACGAGTGATGGCTGCAAAATGAGTAGCCACTCCCAAAGGTTAATTTTTCTGAACCATGGTGAGTCTCTCTCACTCGCACGAGTGATGGCTGCAAAATGAGTAGCCACTCCCAAAGGTTCATTTTTCTGAACAATGGTGAGTCTCTCTCATTTGCACGAGTGATGGCTGCAAAATGAGTAGCCACTCCCAAAGGTTAATTTTTCTGAACCATGGTGAGTCTCTCTCATTCGCACGAGTGATGGCTGCAAAATGAGTAGCCACTCCCAAAGGTTAATTTTTCTGAACCATGGTGAGTCTCTCTCATTCGCACGAGTGATGGCTGCAAAATGAGTAGCCACTCCCAAAGGTTCATTTTTCTGAACCATGGTGAGTCTCTCTCATTCGCACGAGTGATGGCTGCAAAATGAGTAGCCACTCCCAAAGGTTCATTTTTCTGAACCATGGTCAGTCTCTCTCATTCGCACGAGAGGGGGCTGCAAAATTTGTAGCCACTCCCAAAGGTTCATTTTTCTGAACCATGGTGAGTCTCTCTCATTCGCACGAGTGATGGCTGCAAAATGAGTAGCCACTCCCAAAGGTTCATTTTTCTGAACCATGGTGAGTCTCTCTCATTCGCACGAGTGATGGCTGCAAAATGAGTAGCCACTCCCAAAGGTTCATTTTTCTGAACCATGGTGAGTCTCTCTCATTCGCACGAGTGATGGCTGCAAAATGAGTAGCCACTCCCAAAGGTTCATTTTTCTGAACCATGGTGAGTCTCTCTCATTCGCACGAGTGATGGCTGCAAAATGAGTAGCCACTCCCAAAGGTTCATTTTTCTGAACCATGGTGAGTCTCTCTCATTCGCACGAGTGATGGCTGCAAAATGAGTAGCCACTCCCAAAGGTTAATTTTTCTGAACCATGGTGAGTCTCTCTCACTCGCACGAGTGATGGCTGCAAAATGAGTAGCCACTCCCAAAGGTTCATTTTTCTGAACAATGGTGAGTCTCTCTCATTTGCACGAGTGATGGCTGCAAAATGAGTAGCCACTCCCAAAGGTTAATTTTTCTGAACCATGGTGAGTCTCTCTCATTCGCACGAGTGATGGCTGCAAAATGAGTAGCCACTCCCAAAGGTTAATTTTTCTGAACCATGGTGAGTCTCTCTCATTCGCACGAGTGATGGCTGCAAAATGAGTAGCCACTCCCAAAGGTTCATTTTTCTGAACCATGGTCAGTCTCTCTCATTCGCACGAGTGATGGCTGCAAAATGAGTAGCCACTCCCAAAAGTTCATTTTTCTGAACCATGGTGAGTCTCTCTCATTCGCACGAGTGATGGCTGCAAAATGAGTAGCCACTCCCAAAGGTTAATTTTTCTGAACCATGGTGAGTCTCTCTCATTCGCACGAGTGATGGCTGCAAAATGAGTAGCCACTCCCAATGGTTCATTTTTCTGAACCATGGTCAGTCTCTCTCATTCGCACGAGTGATGGCTGCAAAATGAGTAGCCACTCCCAAAGGTTCATTTTTCTGAACCATGGTCAGTCTCTCTCATTCGCACGAGAGGGGGCTGCAAAATTTGTAGCCACTCCCAAAGGTTCATTTTTGTGAACCATGGTGAGTCTCTCTCATTCGCACGAGTGATGGTTGCAAAATGAGTAGCCACTACCAAAGATTCATTTTTCTGAACAATGGTGAGTCTCTCTCATTCGCACGAGTGATGGCTGCAAAATGAGTAGCCACTCCCAAAGGTTCATTTTTCTGAACCATGGTCAGTCTCTCTCATTCGCACGAGAGGGGGCTGCAAAATTTGTAGCCACTCCCAAAGGTTCATTTTTGTGAACCATGGTGAGTCTTTCTCATTCGCACGAGTGATGGCTGCAAAATGAGTAGCCACTCCCAAAGGTTCATTTTTCTGAACCATGGTGAGTCTCTCTCATTCGCACGAGTGATGGCTGCAAAATGAGTAGCCACTCCCAAAGGTTAATTTTTCTGAACCATGGTGAGTCTCTCTCACTCGCACGAGTGATGGCTGAAAAATGAGTAGCCACTCCCAAAGGTTCATTTTTCTGAACAATGGTGAGTCTCTCTCACTCGCACGAGTGATGGCTGAAAAATGAGTAGCCACTCCCAAAGGTTCATTTTTCTGAACCATGGTCAGTCTCTCTCATTCGCACGAGAGGGGGCTGCAAAATTTGTAGCCACTCCCAAAGGTTCATTTTTGTGAACCATGGTGAGTCTTTCTCATTCGCACGAGTGATGGCTGCAAAATGAGTAGCCACTCCCAAAGGTTCATTTTTCTGAACCATGGTGAGTCTCTCTCATTCGCACGAGTGATGGCTGCAAAATGAGTAGCCACTCCCAAAGGTTAATTTTTCTGAACCATGGTGAGTCTCTCTCACTCGCACGAGTGATGGCTGAAAAATGAGTAGCCACTCCCAAAGGTTCATTTTTCTGAACAATGGTGAGTCTCTCTCATTTGCACGAGTGATGGCTGCAAAATGAGTAGCCACTCCCAAAGGTTCATTTTTCTGAACCATGGTGAGTCTCTCTCATTCGCACGAGTGATGGCTGCAAAATGAGTAGCCACTCCCAAAGGTTAATTTTTCTGAACCATGGTGAGTCTCTCTCACTCGCACGAGTGATGGCTGCAAAATGAGTAGCCACTCCCAAAGGTTCATTTTTCTGAACCATGGTCAGTCTCTCTCATTCGCACGAGAGGGGGCTGCAAAATTTGTAGCCACTCCCAAAGGTTCATTTTTCTGAACCATGGTGAGTCTCTCTCATTCGCACGAGTGATGGCTGCAAAATGAGTAGCCACTCCCAAAGGTTAATTTTTCTGAACCATGGTGAGTCTCTCTCACTCGCACGAGTGATGGCTGCAAAATGAGTAGCCACTCCCAAAGGTTCATTTTTCTGAACCATGGTCAGTCTCTCTCATTCGCACGAGAGGGGGCTGCAAAATTTGTAGCCACTCCCAAAGGTTCATTTTTCTGAACCATGGTGAGTCTCTCTCATTCGCACGAGTGATGGCTGCAAAATGAGTAGCCACTCCCAAAGGTTCATTTTTCTGAACCATGGTGAGTCTCTCTCATTCGCACGAGTGATGGCTGCAAAATGAGTAGCCACTCCCAAAGGTTAATTTTTCTGAACCATGGTGAGTCTCTCTCACTCGCACGAGTGATGGCTGAAAAATGAGTAGCCACTCCCAAAGGTTCATTTTTCTGAACAATGGTGAGTCTCTCTCATTTGCACGAGTGATGGCTGCAAAATGAGTAGCCACTCCCAAAGGTTCATTTTTCTGAACCATGGTGAGTCTCTCTCATTCGCACGAGTGATGGCTGCAAAATGAGTAGCCACTCCCAAAGGTTAATTTTTCTGAACCATGGTGAGTCTCTCTCACTCGCACGAGTGATGGCTGCAAAATGAGTAGCCACTCCCAAAGGTTCATTTTTCTGAACCATGGTCAGTCTCTCTCATTCGCACGAGAGGGGGCTGCAAAATTTGTAGCCACTCCCAAAGGTTCATTTTTCTGAACCATGGTGAGTCTCTCTCATTCGCACGAGTGATGGCTGCAAAATGAGTAGCCACTCCCAAAGGTTAATTTTTCTGAACCATGGTGAGTCTCTCTCACTCGCACGAGTGATGGCTGCAAAATGAGTAGCCACTCCCAAAGGTTCATTTTTCTGAACCATGGTCAGTCTCTCTCATTCGCACGAGAGGGGGCTGCAAAATTTGTAGCCACTCCCAAAGGTTCATTTTTCTGAACCATGGTGAGTCTCTCTCATTCGCACGAGTGATGGCTGCAAAATGAGTAGCCACTCCCAAAGGTTCATTTTTCTGAACCATGGTGAGTCTCTCTCATTCGCACGAGTGATGGCTGCAAAATGAGTAGCCACTCCCAAAGGTTCATTTTTCTGAACCATGGTGAGTCTCTCTCATTCGCACGAGTGATGGCTGCAAAATGAGTAGCCACTCCCAAAGGTTCATTTTTCTGAACCATGGTCAGTCGCTCTCATTCGCACGAGAGGGGGCTGCAAAATTTGTAGCCACTCCCAAAGGTTCATTTTTCTGAACCATGGTGAGTCTCTCTCATTCGCACGAGTGATGGCTGCAAAATGAGTAGCCACTCCCAAAGGTTCATTTTTCTGAACCATGGTGAGTCTCTCTCATTCGCACGAGTGATAGCTGCAAAATGAGTAGCCACTCCCAAAGGTTCATTTTTCTGAACCATGGTGAGTCTCTCTCATTCGCACGAGTGATGGCTGCAAAATTAGTAGGCACTCCCAAAGGTTAATTTTTCTGAACCATGGTGAGTCTCTCTCACTCGCACGAGTGATGGCTGCAAAATGAGTAGCCACTCCCAAAGGTTCATTTTTCTGAACAATGGTGAGTCTCTCTCATTCGCACGAGTGATGGCTGCAAAATGAGTGGCCACTCCCAAAGGTTAATTTTTCTGAACCATGGTGAGTCTCTCTCATTCGCACGAGTGATGGCTGCAAAATGAGTAGCCACTCCCAATGGTTCATTTTTCTGAACCATGGTCAGTCTCTCTCATTCGCACGAGTGATGGCTGCAAAATGAGTAGCCACTCCCAAAGGTTCATTTTTCTGAACCATGGTCAGTCTCTCTCATTCGCACGAGAGGGGGCTGCAAAATTTGTAGCCACTCCCAAAGGTTCATTTTTGTGAACCATGGTGAGTCTCTCTCATTCGCACGAGTGATGGTTGCAAAATGAGTAGCCACTACCAAAGATTCATTTTTCTGAACAATGGTGAGTCTCTCTCATTCGCACGAGTGATGGCTGCAAAATGAGTAGCCACTCCCAAAGGTTCATTTTTCTGAACCATGGTCAGTCTCTCTCAGTCGCACGAGAGGGGGCTGCAAAATTTGTAGCCACTCCCAAAGGTTCATTTTTGTGAACCATGGTGAGTCTCTCTCATTCGCACGAGTGATGGCTGCAAAATGAGTAGCCACTCCCAAAGGTTCATTTTTCTGAACCATGGTGAGTCTCTCTCATTCGCACGAGTGATGGCTGCAAAATGAGTAGCCACTCCCAAAGGTTAATTTTTCTGAACCATGGTGAGTCTCTCTCACTCGCACGAGTGATGGCTGAAAAATGAGTAGCCACTCCCAAAGGTTCATTTTTCTGAACAATGGTGAGTCTCTCTCATTTGCACGAGTGATGGCTGCAAAATGAGTAGCCACTCCCAAAGGTTCATTTTTCTGAACCATGGTGAGTCTCTCTCATTCGCACGAGTGATGGCTGCAAAATGAGTAGCCACTCCCAAAGGTTAATTTTTCTGAACCATGGTGAGTCTCTCTCACTCGCACGAGTGATGGCTGCAAAATGAGTAGCCACTCCCAAAGGTTCATTTTTCTGAACCATGGTCAGTCTCTCTCATTCGCACGAGAGGGGGCTGCAAAATTTGTAGCCACTCCCAAAGGTTCATTTTTCCGAACCATGGTGAGTCTCTCTCATTCGCACGAGTGATGGCTGCAAAATGAGTAGCCACTCCCAAAGGTTCATTTTTCTGAACCATGGTGAGTCTCTCTCATTCGCACGAGTGATGGCTGCAAAATGAGTAGCCACTCCCAAAGGTTCATTTTTCTGAACCATGGTGAGTCTCTCTCATTCGCACGAGTGATGGCTGCAAAATGAGTAGCCACTCCCAAAGGTTCATTTTTCTGAACCATGGTCAGTCTCTCTCATTCGCACGAGAGGGGGCTGCAAAATTTGTAGCCACTCCCAAAGGTTCATTTTTCTGAACCATGGTGAGTCTCTCTCATTCGCACGAGTGATGGCTGCAAAATGAGTAGCCACTCCCAAAGGTTCATTTTTCTGAACCATGGTGAGTCTCTCTCATTCGCACGAGTGATGGCTGCAAAATGAGTAGCCACTCCCAAAGGTTCATTTTTCTGAACCATGGTGAGTCTCTCTCATTCGCACGAGTGATGGCTGCAAAATGAGTAGCCACTCCCAAAGGTTCATTTTTCTGAACCATGGTGAGTCTCTCTCATTCGCACGAGTGATAGCTGCAAAATGAGTAGCCACTCCCAAAGGTTCATTTTTCTGAACCATGGTGAGTCTCTCTCATTCGCACGAGTGATGGCTGCAAAATTAGTAGCCACTCCCAAAGGTTAATTTTTCTGAACCATGGTGAGTCTCTCTCACTCGCACGAGTGATGGCTGCAAAATGAGTAGCCACTCCCAAAGGTTCATTTTTCTGAACAATGGTGAGTCTCTCTCATTTGCACGAGTGATGGCTGCAAAATGAGTAGCCACTCCCAAAGGTTAATTTTTCTGAACCATGGTGAGTCTCTCTCATTCGCACGAGTGATGGCTGCAAAATGAGTAGCCACTCCCAAAGGTTCATTTTTGTGAACCATGGTGAGTCTCTCTCATTCGCACGAGTGATGGTTGCAAAATGAGTAGCCACTACCAAAGATTCATTTTTCTGAACAATGGTGAGTCTCTCTCATTCGCACGAGTGATGGCTGCAAAATGAGTAGCCACTCCCAAAGGTTCATTTTTCTGAACCATGGTCAGTCTCTCTCATTCGCACGAGAGGGGGCTGCAAAATTTGTAGCCACTCCCAAAGGTTCATTTTTCTGAACCATGGTGAGTCTCTCTCATTCGCACGAGTGATGGCTGCAAAATGAGTAGCCACTCCCAAAGGTTCATTTTTCTGAACCATGGTCAGTCTCTCTCATTCGCACGAGAGGGGGCTGCAAAATTTGTAGCCACTCCCAAAGGTTCATTTTTCTGAACCATGGTGAGTCTCTCTCATTCGCACGAGTGATGGCTGCAAAATGAGTAGCCACTCCCAAAGGTTCATTTTTCTGAACCATGGTGAGTCTCTCTCATTCGCACGAGTGATGGCTGCAAAATGAGTAGCCACTCCCAAAGGTTCATTTTTCTGAACCATGGTGAGTCTCTCTCATTCGCACGAGTGATGGCTGCAAAATGAGTAGCCACTCCCAAAGGTTCATTTTTCTGAACCATGGTGAGTCTCTCTCATTCGCACGAGTGATGGCTGCAAAATGAGTAGCCACTCCCAAAGGTTCATTTTTCTGAACCATGGTGAGTCTCTCTCATTCGCACGAGTGATGGCTGCAAAATGAGTAGCCACTCCCAAAGGTTCATTTTTCTGAACCATGGTGAGTCTCTCTCATTCGCACGAGTGATAGCTGCAAAATGAGTAGCCACTCCCAAAGGTTCATTTTTCTGAACCATGGTGAGTCTCTCTCATTCGCACGAGTGATGGCTGCAAAATGAGTAGCCACTCCCAAAGGTTCATTTTTCTGAACCATGGTGAGTCTCTCTCATTCGCACGAGTGATGGCTGCAAAATGAGTAGCCACTCCCAAAGGTTCATTTTTCTGAACCATGGTGAGTCTCTCTCATTCGCACGAGTGATGGCTGCAAAATGAGTAGCCACTCCCAAAGGTTCATTTTTCTGAACCATGGTGAGTCTCTCTCATTCGCACGAGTGATAGCTGCAAAATGAGTAGCCACTCCCAAAGGTTCATTTTTCTGAACCATGGTGAGTCTCTCTCATTCGCACGAGTGATGGCTGCAAAATTAGTAGCCACTCCCAAAGGTTAATTTTTCTGAACCATGGTGAGTCTCTCTCACTCGCACGAGTGATGGCTGCAAAATGAGTAGCCACTCCCAAAGGTTCATTTTTCTGAACAATGGTGAGTCTCTCTCATTTGCACGAGTGATGGCTGCAAAATGAGTAGCCACTCCCAAAGGTTAATTTTTCTGAACCATGGTGAGTCTCTCTCATTCGCACGAGTGATGGCTGCAAAATGAGTAGCCACTCCCAAAGGTTAATTTTTCTGAACCATGGTGAGTCTCTCTCACTCGCACGAGTGATGGCTGCAAAATGAGTAGCCACTCCCAAAGGTTCATTTTTGTGAACCATGGTGAGTCTCTCTCATTCGCACGAGTGATGGTTGCAAAATGAGTAGCCACTACCAAAGATTCATTTTTCTGAACAATGGTGAGTCTCTCTCATTCGCACGAGTGATGGCTGCAAAATGAGTAGCCACTCCCAAAGGTTCATTTTTCTGAACCATGGTCAGTCTCTCTCATTCGCACGAGAGGGGGCTGCAAAATTTGTAGCCACTCCCAAAGGTTCATTTTTCTGAACCATGGTGAGTCTCTCTCATTCGCACGAGTGATGGCTGCAAAATGAGTAGCCACTCCCAAAGGTTCATTTTTCTGAACCATGGTCAGTCTCTCTCATTCGCACGAGAGGGGGCTGCAAAATTTGTAGCCACTCCCAAAGGTTCATTTTTCTGAACCATGGTGAGTCTCTCTCATTCGCACGAGTGATGGCTGCAAAATGAGTAGCCACTCCCAAAGGTTCATTTTTCTGAACCATGGTGAGTCTCTCTCATTCGCACGAGTGATGGCTGCAAAATGAGTAGCCACTCCCAAAGGTTCATTTTTCTGAACCATGGTGAGTCTCTCTCATTCGCACGAGTGATGGCTGCAAAATGAGTAACCACTCCCAAAGGTTCATTTTTCTGAACCATGGTGAGTCTCTCTCATTCGCACGAGTGATAGCTGCAAAATGAGTAGCCACTCCCAAAGGTTCATTTTTCTGAACCATGGTGAGTCTCTCTCATTCGCACGAGTGATGGCTGCAAAATTAGTAGCCACTCCCAAAGGTTAATTTTTCTGAACCATGGTGAGTCTCTCTCACTCGCACGAGTGATGGCTGCAAAATGAGTAGCCACTCCCAAAGGTTCATTTTTCTGAACAATGGTGAGTCTCTCTCATTTGCACGAGTGATGGCTGCAAAATGAGTAGCCACTCCCAAAGGTTAATTTTTCTGAACCATGGTGAGTCTCTCTCATTCGCACGAGTGATGGCTGCAAAATGAGTAGCCACTCCCAAAGGTTAATTTTTCTGAACCATGGTGAGTCTCTCTCACTCGCACGAGTGATGGCTGCAAAATGAGTAGCCACTCCCAAAGGTTCATTTTTGTGAACCATGGTGAGTCTCTCTCATTCGCACGAGTGATGGTTGCAAAATGAGTAGCCACTACCAAAGATTCATTTTTCTGAACAATGGTGAGTCTCTCTCATTCGCACGACTGATGGCTGCAAAATGAGTAGCCACTCCCAAAGGTTCATTTTTCTGAACCATGGTCAGTCTCTCTCATTCGCACGAGAGGGGGCTGCAAAATTTGTAGCCACTCCCAAAGGTTCATTTTTGTGAACCATGGTGAGTCTCTCTCATTCGCACGAGTGATGGCTGCAAAATGAGTAGCCACTCCCAAAGGTTCATTTTTCTGAACCATGGTCAGTCTCTCTCATTCGCACGAGAGGGGGCTGCAAAATTTGTAGCCACTCCCAAAGGTTCATTTTTCTGAACCATGGTGAGTCTCTCTCATTCGCACGAGTGATGGCTGCAAAATGAGTAGCCACTCCCAAAGGTTCATTTTTCTGAACCATGGTGAGTCTCTCTCATTCGCACGAGTGATGGCTGCAAAATGAGTAGCCACTCCCAAAGGTTCATTTTTCTGAACCATGGTGAGTCTCTCTCATTCGCACGAGTGATGGCTGCAAAATGAGTAGCCACTCCCAAAGGTTCATTTTTCTGAACCATGGTGAGTCTCTCTCATTCGCACGAGTGATAGCTGCAAAATGAGTAGCCACTCCCAAAGGTTCATTTTTCTGAACCATGGTGAGTCTCTCTCATTCGCACGAGTGATGGCTGCAAAATTAGTAGCCACTCCCAAAGGTTAATTTTTCTGAACCATGGTGAGTCTCTCTCACTCGCACGAGTGATGGCTGCAAAATGAGTAGCCACTCCCAAAGGTTCATTTTTCTGAACAATGGTGAGTCTCTCTCATTTGCACGAGTGATGGCTGCAAAATGAGTAGCCACTCCCAAAGGTTAATTTTTCTGAACCATGGTGAGTCTCTCTCATTCGCACGAGTGATGGCTGCAAAATGAGTAGCCACTCCCAAAGGTTAATTTTTCTGAACCATGGTGAGTCTCTCTCACTCGCACGAGTGATGGCTGCAAAATGAGTAGCCACTCCCAAAGGTTCATTTTTGTGAACCATGGTGAGTCTCTCTCATTCGCACGAGTGATGGTTGCAAAATGAGTAGCCACTACCAAAGATTCATTTTTCTGAACAATGGTGAGTCTCTCTCATTCGCACGAGTGATGGCTGCAAAATGAGTAGCCACTCCCAAAGGTTCATTTTTCTGAACCATGGTCAGTCTCTCTCATTCGCACGAGAGGGGGCTGCAAAATTTGTAGCCACTCCCAAAGGTTCATTTTTGTGAACCATGGTGAGTCTCTCTCATTCGCACGAGTGATGGCTGCAAAATGAGTAGCCACTCCCAAAGGTTCATTTTTCTGAACCATGGTGAGTCTCTCTCATTCGCACGAGTGATGGCTGCAAAATGAGTAGCCACTCCCAAAGGTTAATTTTTCTGAACCATGGTGAGTCTCTCTCACTCGCACGAGTGATGGCTGAAAAATGAGTAGCCACTCCCAAAGGTTCATTTTTCTGAACAATGGTGAGTCTCTCTCATTTGCACGAGTGATGGCTGCAAAATGAGTAGCCACTCCCAAAGGTTCATTTTTCTGAACCATGGTGAGTCTCTCTCATTCGCACGAGTGATGGCTGCAAAATGAGTAGCCACTCCCAAAGGTTCATTTTTCTGAACCATGGTGAGTCTCTCTCATTCGCACGAGTGATGGCTGCAAAATGAGTAGCCACTCCCAAAGGTTCATTTTTCTGAACCATGGTGAGTCTCTCTCATTCGCACGAGTGATAGCTGCAAAATGAGTAGCCACTCCCAAAGGTTCATTTTTCTGAACCATGGTGAGTCTCTCTCATTCGCACGAGTGATGGCTGCAAAATTAGTAGCCACTCCCAAAGGTTAATTTTTCTGAACCATGGTGAGTCTCTCTCACTCGCACGAGTGATGGCTGCAAAATGAGTAGCCACTCCCAAAGGTTCATTTTTCTGAACAATGGTGAGTCTCTCTCATTTGCACGAGTGATGGCTGCAAAATGAGTAGCCACTCCCAAAGGTTAATTTTTCTGAACCATGGTGAGTCTCTCTCATTCGCACGAGTGATGGCTGCAAAATGAGTAGCCACTCCCAAAGGTTAATTTTTCTGAACCATGGTGAGTCTCTCTCACTCGCACGAGTGATGGCTGCAAAATGAGTAGCCACTCCCAAAGGTTCATTTTTCTGAACCATGGTCGGTCTCTCTCATTCGCACGAGTGATGGCTGCAAAATGAGTAGCCACTCCCAAAAGTTCATTTTTCTGAACCATGGTGAGTCTCTCTCATTCGCACGAGTGATGGCTGCAAAATGAGTAGCCACTCCCAAAAGTTCATTTTTCTGAACCATGGTGAGTCTCTCTCATTCGCACGAGTGATGGCTGCAAAATGAGTAGCCACTCCCAAAGGATCATTTTTCTGAACCATGGTGAGTCTCTCTCATTCGCACGAGTGATGGCTGCAAAATGAGTAGCCACTCCCAATGGTTCATTTTTCTGAACCATGGTCAGTCTCTCTCATTCGCACGAGTGATGGCTGCAAAATGAGTAGCCACTCCCAAAGGTTAATTTTTCTGAACCATGGTCAGTCTCTCTCATTCGCACGAGTGATGGCTGCAAAATGAGTAGCCACTCCCAAAAGTTCATTTTTCTGAACCATGGTGAGTCTCTCTCATTCGCACGAGTGATGGCTGCAAAATGAGTAGCCACTCCCAAAGGATCATTTTTCTGAACCATGGTGAGTCTCTCTCATTCGCACGAGTGATGGCTGCAAAATGAGTAGCCACTCCCAATGGTTCATTTTTCTGAACCATGGTCAGTCTCTCTCACTCGCACGAGTGATGGCTGCAAAATGAGTAGCCACTCCCAAAGGTTCATTTTTCTGAACCATGGTGAGTCTCTCTCATTCGCACGAGTGATGGCTGCAAAATGAGTAGCCACTCCCAAAGGTTCATTTTTCTGAACCATGGTGAGTCTCTCTCATTCGCACGAGTGATGGCTGCAAAATGAGTAGCCACTCCCAATGGTTCATTTTTCTGAACCATGGTCAGTCTCTCTCATTCGCACGAGTGATGGCTGCAAAATGAGTAGCCACTCCCAATGGTTCATTTTTCTGAATCATGGTGAGTCTCTCTCATTCGCACGAGTGATGGCTGCAAAATGAGTAGCCACTCCCAAAGGTTAATTTTTCTGAACCATGGTGAGTCTCTCTCACTCGCACGAGTGATGGCTGAAAAATGAGTAGCCACTCCCAAAGGTTCATTTTTCTGAACAATGGTGAGTCTCTCTCATTTGCACGAGTGATGGCTGCAAAATGAGTAGCCACTCCCAAAGGTTCATTTTTCTGAACCATGGTGAGTCTCTCTCATTCGCACGAGTGATGGCTGCAAAATGAGTAGCCACTCCCAAAGGTTAATTTTTCTGAACCATGGTGAGTCTCTCTCACTCGCACGAGTGATGGCTGCAAAATGAGTAGCCACTCCCAAAGGTTCATTTTTCTGAACCATGGTCAGTCTCTCTCATTCGCACGAGAGGGGGCTGCAAAATTTGTAGCCACTCCCAAAGGTTCATTTTTCTGAACCATGGTGAGTCTCTCTCATTCGCACGAGTGATGGCTGCAAAATGAGTAGCCACTTCCAAAGGTTCATTTTTCTGAACCATGGTGAGTCTCTCTCATTCGCACGAGTGATGGCTGCAAAATGAGTAGCCACTCCCAAAGGTTCATTTTTCTGAACCATGGTGAGTCTCTCTCATTCGCACGAGTGATGGCTTCAAAATGAGTAGCCACTCCCAAAGGTTCATTTTTCTGAACCATGGTCAGTCTCTCTCATTCGCACGAGAGGGGGCTGCAAAATTTGTAGCCACTCCCAAAGGTTCATTTTTCTGAACCATGGTGAGTCTCTCTCATTCGCACGAGTGATGGCTGCAAAATGAGTAGCCACTCCCAAAGGTTCATTTTTCTGAACCATGGTGAGTCTGTCTCATTCGCACGAGTGATGGCTGCAAAATGAGTAGCCACTCCCAAAGGTTCATTTTTCTGAACCATGGTGAGTCTCTCTCATTCGCACGAGTGATGGCTGCAAATTGAGTAGCCACTCCCAAAGGTTCATTTTTCTGAACCATGGTGAGTCTCTCTCATTCGCACGAGTGATAGCTGCAAAATGAGTAGCCACTCCCAAAGGTTCATTTTTCTGAACCATGGTGAGTCTCTCTCATTCGCACGAGTGATGGCTGCAAAATTAGTAGCCACTCCCAAAGGTTAATTTTTCTGAACCATGGTGAGTCTCTCTCACTCGCACGAGTGATGGCTGCAAAATGAGTAGCCACTCCCAAAGGTTCATTTTTCTGAACAATGGTGAGTCTCTCTCATTTGCACGAGTGATGGGTGCAAAATGAGTAGCCACTCCCAAAGGTTAATTTTTCTGAACCATGGTGAGTCTCTCTCATTCGCACGAGTGATGGCTGCAAAATGAGTAGCCACTCCCAAAGGTTAATTTTTCTGAACCATGGTGAGTCTCTCTCACTCGCACGAGTGATGGCTGCAAAATGAGTAGCCACTCCCAAAGGTTCATTTTTCTGAACCATGGTCAGTCTCTCTCATTCGCACGAGTGATGGCTGCAAAATGAGTAGCCACTCCCAAAAGTTCATTTTTCTGAACCATGGTGAGTCTCTCTCATTCGCACGAGTGATGGCTGCAAAATGAGTAGCCACTCCCAAAGGATCATTTTTCTGAACCATGGTGAGTCTCTCTCATTCGCACGAGTGATGGCTGCAAAATGAGTAGCCACTCCCAAAGGTTCATTTTTCTGAACCATGGTGAGTCTCTCTCATTCGCACGAGTGATGGCTGCAAAATGAGTAGCCACTCCCAAAGGTTCATTTTTCTGAACCATGGTCAGTCTCTCTCATTCGCACGAGAGGGGGCTGCAAAATTTGTAGCCACTCCCAAAGGTTCATTTTTCTGAACCATGGTGAGTCTCTCTCATTCGCACGAGTGATGGCTGCAAAATGAGTAGCCACTCCCAAAGGTTCATTTTTCTGAACCATGGTGAGTCTCTCTCATTCGCACGAGTGATGGCTGCAAAATGAGTAGCCACTCCCAAAGGTTCATTTTTCTGAACCATGGTGAGTCTCTCTCATTCGCACGAGTGATGGCTGCAAAATGAGTAGCCACTCCCAAAGGTTAATTTTTCTGAACCATGGTGAGTCTCTCTCATTCGCACGAGTGATAGCTGCAAAATGAGTAGCCACTCCCAAAGGTTCATTTTTCTGAACCATGGTGAGTCTCTCTCATTCGCACGAGTGATGGCTGCAAAATTAGTAGCCACTCCCAAAGGTTAATTTTTCTGAACCATGGTGAGTCTCTCTCACTCGCACGAGTGATGGCTGCAAAATGAGTAGCCACTCCCAAAGGTTCATTTTTCTGAACAATGGTGAGTCTCTCTCATTTGCACGAGTGATGGCTGCAAAATGAGTAGCCACTCCCAAAGGTTAATTTTTCTGAACCATGGTGAGTCTCTCTCATTCGCACGAGTGATGGCTGCAAAATGAGTAGCCACTCCCAAAGGTTAATTTTTCTGAACCATGGTGAGTCTCTCTCACTCGCACGAGTGATGGCTGCAAAATGAGTAGCCACTCCCAAAGGTTCATTTTTCTGAACCATGGTCAGTCTCTCTCATTCGCACGAGTGATGGCTGCAAAATGAGTAGCCACTCCCAAAAGTTCATTTTTCTGAACCATGGTGAGTCTCTCTCATTCGCACGAGTGATGGCTGCAAAATGAGTAGCCACTCCCAAAGGATCATTTTTCTGAACCATGGTGAGTCTCTCTCATTCGCACGAGTGATGGCTGCAAAATGAGTAGCCACTCCCAATGGTTCATTTTTCTGAACCATGGTCAGTCTCTCTCATTCGCACGAGTGATGGCTGCAAAATGAGTAGCCACTCCCAAAGGTTCATTTTTCTGAACCATGGTGAGTCTCTCTCATTCGCACGAGTGATGGCTGCAAAATGAGTAGCCACTCCCAATGGTTCATTTTTCTGAACCATGGTGAGTCTCTCTCATTCGCACGAGTGATGGCTGCAAAATGAGTAGCCACTCCCAAAGGTTCATTTTTCTGAACCATGGTGAGTCTCTCTCATTCGCACGAGTGATGGCTGCAAAATGAGTTGCCACTCCCAAAGGTTCATTTTTCTGAACCATGGTGAGTCTCTCTCATTCGCACGAGTGATGGCTGCAAAATGAGTAGCCACTCCCAAAGGTTCATTTTTCTGAACCATGGTGAGTCTCTCTCATTCGCACGAGTGATGGCTGCAAAATGAGTTGCCACTCCCAAAGGTTCATTTTTCTGAACCATGGTGAGTCTCTCTCATTCGCACGAGTGATGGCTGCAAAATGAGTAGCCACTCCCAAAGGTTCATTTTTCTGAACCATGGTGAGTCTCTCTCATTCGCACGAGTGATGGCTGCAAAATGAGTAGCCACTCCCAAAGGTTAATTTTTCTGAACCATGGTCAGTCTCTCTCATTCGCACGAGTGGGGGCTGCAAAATTTGTAGCCACTCCCAAAAGTTCATTTTTCTGAACCATGGTGAGTCTCTCTCATTCGCACGAGTGACGGCTGCAAAATGAGTAGCCACTCCCAAAGGTTAATTTTTCTGAACCATGGTGAGTCTCTCTCACTCGCACGAGTGATGGCTGCAAAATGAGTAGCCACTCCCAAAGGTTCATTTTTCTGAACCATGGTCAGTCTCTCTCATTCGCACGAGTGGGGGCTGCAAAATTTGTAGCCACTCCCAAAGGTTCATTTTTCTGAACCATGGTGAGTCTCTCTCATTCGCACGAGTGATGGCTGCAAAATGAGTAGCCACTCCCAAAGGTTCATTTTTCTGAACCATGGTGAGTCTCTCTCATTCGCACGAGTGATGGCTGCAAAATGAGTAGCCACTCCCAATGGTTCATTTTTCTGAACCATGGTCAGTCTCTCTCATTCGCACGAGTGATGGCTGCAAAATGAGTAGCCACTCCCAAAGGTTCATTTTTCTGAACCATGGTGAGTCTCTCTCATTCGCACGAGTGATGGCTGCAAAATGAGTAGCCACTCCCAAAGGTTCATTTTTCTGAACCATGGTGAGTCTCTCTCATTCGCACGAGTGATGGCTGCAAAATGAGTAGCCACTCCCAAAGGTTCATTTTTCTGAACCATGGTGAGTCTCTCTCATTCGCACGAGTGATGGCTGCAAAATGAGTAGCCACTCCCAAAGGTTAATTTTTCTGAACCATGGTCAGTCTCTCTCATTCGCACGAGTGGGGGCTGCAAAATTTGTAGCCACTCCCAAAAGTTCATTTTTCTGAACCATGGTGAGTCTCTCTCATTCGCACGAGTGACGGCTGCAAAATGAGTAGCCACTCCCAAAGGTTAATTTTTCTGAACCATGGTGAGTCTCTCTCACTCGCACGAGTGATGGCTGCAAAATGAGTAGCCACTCCCAAAGGTTCATTTTTCTGAACCATGGTGAGTCTCTCTCATTCGCACGAGTGATGGCTGCAAAATGAGTAGCCACTCCCAAAGGTTAATTTTTCTGAACCATGGTGAGTCTCTCTCATTCGCACGAGTGATGGCTGCAAAATGAGTAGCCACTCCCAAAGGTTCATTTTTCTGAACCATGGTGAGTCTCTCTCATTCGCACGAGTGATGGCTGCAAAATGAGTAGCCACTCCCAATGGTTCATTTTTCTGAACCATGGTCAGTCTCTCTCATTCGCACGAGTGATGGCTGCAAAATGAGTAGCCACTCCCAAAGGTTCATTTTTCTGAACCATGGTGAGTCTCTCTCATTCGCACGAGTGATGGCTGCAAAATGAGTAGCCACTCCCAAAGGTTCATTTTTCTGAACCATGGTGAGTCTCTCTCATTCGCACGAGTGATGGCTGCAAAATGAGTAGCCACTCCCAATGGTTCATTTTTCTGAACCATGGTCAGTCTCTCTCATTCGCACGAGTGATGGCTGCAAAATGAGTAGCCACTCCCAAAAGTTCATTTTTCTGAACCATGGTCAGTCTCTCTCATTTGCACGAGTGATGGCTGCAAAATGAGTAGCCACTCCCAAAAGTTCATTTGTCTGAACCATGGTGGGTCTCTCTCATTCGCACGAGTGACGGCTGCAAAATGAGTAGCCACTCCCAATGGTTAATTTTTTCTGAACCATGGTGGGTCTCTCTCATTCGCACGAGTGATTGCTGCAAAATGAGTAGCCACTCCCAAAAGTTCATTTGTCTGAACCATGGTGAGTCTCTCTCATTCGCACGAGTGACGGCTGCAAAATGAGTAGCCACTCCCAAAGGTTCATTTTTCTGAACCATGGTGAGTCTACCAATGAAGCATAGTTCGGAATTAGTGAAGCATCGGTCGGCCTTATTGAAGCATCGTTTGGCCTTACTGAAGCATCGATCGGCCTTAGTGAAGCATCGGTCGGCCTTAATGAAGCATCGTTCGGCCTTAGTGAAGCATCGTTCGGCCTTAGTGAAGCATCGTTCGGCTTTAATGAAGCTTCGGTCGGCCTTAGTGAAGCATCGGTCGGCCTTAGTGAAGCATCGTTCGGCCTTACACAGCGTTCTGACCCCCATTGTTCACTCCAGAAAAGGGTAGACAAAGGGATTTAGATTTTGAATTTTCCCGCAAAACCCCGGACTGCAAAATACGGGAAATGGGTGTTTGAAAGCGCTTCGATATTTTATAACACTCTGAAACACACAAGCAATTCCCTAATTTGAACGCTCTGAGCACTACTGCTTCTTATTGCCGGAGTGAAACATAAATCTCCATGGTCAGATCCGTGCATTGAACGGGAGATTTGCGGAGGGAAATTTTATGTTTCAGTAGGATTCCAAGTTCCCTGCTTGCAGTTCGATGGAGCTTCCTTTTCTGTTTCGTTCGGCCTTGGTGAAGCATCGTTCGGCCTTAGTGAAGCTTCGGTCGGCCTTAGTGAAGCATCGGTCGGCCTTAATGAAGCATCGTTCGGCCTTAGTGAAGCATCGTTCGGCTTTAATGAAGCTTCGGTCGGCCTTAGTGAAGCATCGTTCGGCTTTAATGAAGCTTCGGTCGGCCTTAGTGAAGCATCGGTCGGCCTTAGTGAAGCATCGGTCGGCCTTATTGAAGCATCGTTTGGCCTTACTGAAGCATCGATTGGCCTTAGTGAAGCATCGGTCGGCCTTAATGAAGCATCGTTCGGCCTTAGTGAAGCATCGTTCGGCTTTAATGAAGCTTCGGTCGGCCTTAGTGAAGCATCGGTCGGCCTTAGTGAAGCATCGGTCGGCCTTATTGAAGCATCGTTTGGCCTTACTGAAGCATCGATCGGCCTTAGTGAAGCATCGGTCGGCCTTAATGAAGCATCGTTCGGCCTTAGTGAAGCATCGGTCGGCCTTAGTGAAGCATCGGTCGGCCTTACACAGCGTTCTGACCCCCATTGTTCACTCCAGAAAAGGGTAGACAAAGGGATTTAGATTTTGAATTTTCCCGCAAAACCCCGGACTGCAAAATACGGGAAATGGGTGTTTGAAAGCGCTTCGATATTTTATAACACTCTGAAACACACAAGCAATTCCCTAATTTGAACGCTCTGAGCACTATTGCTTCTTATTGCCGGAGTGAAACATAAATCTCCATGGTCAGATCCGTGCATTGAACGGGAGATTTGCGGAGGGAAATTTTATGTTTCAGTAGGATTCCAAGTTCCCTGCTTGCAGTTCAATGGAGCTTCCTTTTCTGTTTCGTTCGGCCTTGGTGAAGCATCGTTCGGCCTTAGTGAAGCTTCGGTCGGCCTTAGTGAAGCATCGGTCGGCCTTAGTGAAGCATCGGTCGGCCTTAGTGAAGCATCGTTCGGCCTTAGTGAAGCTTCGGTCGGCCTTAGTGAAGCATCGGTCGGCCTTAGTGAAGCATCGTTTGGCCTTAGTGAAGCATCGTTTGGCCTTACTGAAGCATCGTTCGGCCTTAGTGAAGCATCGGTCGGCCTTACTGAAGCATCGTTCGGCCTTAGTGAAGCATCGGTCGGCCTTAATGAAGCATCGTTCGGCCTTAGTGAAGCATCGTTCGGCTTTAATGAAGCTTCGGTCGGCCTTAGTGAAGCATCGGTCGGCCTTAGTGAAGCATCGGTCGGCCTTATTGAAGCATCGTTTGGCCTTACTGAAGCATCGATCGGCCTTAGTGAAGCATCGGTCGGCCTTAATGAAGCATCGTTCGGCCTTAGTGAAGCATCGTTCGGCTTTAATGAAGCTTCGGTCGGCCTTAGTGAAGCATCGGTCGGCCTTAGTGAAGCATCGGTCGGCCTTATTGAAGCATCGTTTGGCCTTACTGAAGCATCGATCGGCCTTAGTGAAGCATCGGTCGGCCTTAATGAAGCATCGTTCGGCCTTAGTGAAGCATCGGTCGGCCTTAGTGAAGCATCGGTCGGCCTTACACAGCGTTCTGACCCCCATTGTTCACTCCAGAAAAGGGTAGACAAAGGGATTTAGATTTTGAATTTTCCCGCAAAACCCCGGACTGCAAAATACGGGAAATGGGTGTTTGAAAGCGCTTCGATATTTTATAACACTCTGAAACACACAAGCAATTCCCTAATTTGAACGCTCTGAGCACTATTGCTTCTTATTGCCGGAGTGAAACATAAATCTCCATGGTCAGATCCGTGCATTGAACGGGAGATTTGCGGAGGGAAATTTTATGTTTCAGTAGGATTCCAAGTTCCCTGCTTGCAGTTCAATGGAGCTTCCTTTTCTGTTTCGTTCGGCCTTGGTGAAGCATCGTTCGGCCTTAGTGAAGCTTCGGTCGGCCTTAGTGAAGCATCGGTCGGCCTTAATGAAGCATCGGTCGGCCTTATTGAAGCATCGTTTGGCCTTACTGAAGCATCGATCGGCCTTAGTGAAGCATCGGTCGGCTTTAATGAAGCTTCGGTCGGCCTTAGTGAAGCATCGGTCGGCCTTAGTGAAGCATCGGTCGGCCTTATTGAAGCATCGTTTGGCCTTACTGAAGCATCGATCGGCCTTAGTGAAGCATCGGTCGGCCTTAATGAAGCATCGTTCGGCCTTAGTGAAGCATCGGTCGGCCTTAGTGAAGCATCGTTTGGCCTTAATGAAGCATCGTTCGGCCTTAGTGAAGCTTCGGTCGGCCTTAGTGAAGCATCGGTCGGCCTTACTGAAGCATCGATCGGCCTTAGTGAAGCATCGGTCGGCCTTAATGAAGCATCGTTCGGCCTTAGTGAAGCATCGGTCGGCCTTAGTGAAGCATCGTTTGGCCTTAATGAAGCATCGTTCGGCCTTAGTGAAGCTTCGGTCGGCCTTAGTGAAGCATCGTTCGGCTTTAATGAAGCTTCGGTCGGCCTTAGTGAAGCATCGGTCGGCCTTAGTGAAGCATCGGTCGGCCTTATTGAAGCATCGTTTGGCCTTACTGAAGCATCGATCGGCCTTAGTGAAGCATCGGTCGGCCTTAATGAAGCATCGTTCGGCCTTAGTGAAGCATCGGTCGGCCTTAGTGAAGCATCGTTTGGCCTTAATGAAGCACCGTTCGGCCTTAGTGAAGCTTCGGTCGGCCTTAGTGAAGCATCGGTCGGCCTTAGTGAAGCATCGGTCGGCCTTAGTGAAGCATCGGTCGGCCTTAGTGAAGCATCGGTCGGCCTTAGTGAAGCATCGTTTGGCCTTAATGAAGCATCGTTCGGCCTTAGTGAAGCTTCGGTCGGCCTTAGTGAAGCATCGGTCGGCCTTAGTGAAGCATCGGTCGGCCTTAGTGAAGCATCGGTCGGCCTTAGTGAAGCTTCGGTCGGCCTTAGTGAAGCATCGGTCGGCCTTAGTGAAGCATCGTTCGGCCTTAGTGAAGCATCGTTCGGCTTTAATGAAGCTTCGGTCGGCCTTAGTGAAGCATCGGTCGGCCTTAGTGAAGCATCGGTCGGCCTTATTGAAGCATCGTTTGGCCTTACTGAAGCATCGATCGGCCTTAGTGAAGCATCGGTCGGCCTTAATGAAGCATCGTTCGGCCTTAGTGAAGCATCGGTCGGCCTTAGTGAAGCATCGTTTGGCCTTAATGAAGCATCGTTCGGCCTTAGTGAAGCTTCGGTCGGCCTTAGTGAAGCATCGGTCGGCCTTAGTGAAGCATCGGTCGGCCTTACTGAAGCATCGTTCGGCCTTAGTGAAGCATCGGTCGGCCTTAATGAAGCATCGTTCGGCCTTAGTGAAGCATCGTTCGGCTTTAATGAAGCTTCGGTCGGCCTTAGTGAAGCATCGGTCGGCCTTAGTGAAGCATCGGTCGGCCTTAGTGAAGCATCGGTCGGCCTTACTGAAGCATCGTTCGGCCTTAGTGAAGCATCGGTCGGCCTTAATGAAGCATCGTTCGGCCTTAGTGAAGCATCGTTCGGCTTTAATGAAGCTTCGGTCGGCCTTAGTGAAGCATCGGTCGGCCTTAGTGAAGCATCGGTCGGCCTTATTGAAGCATCGTTTGGCCTTACTGAAGCATCGATCGGCCTTAGTGAAGCATCGGTCGGCCTTATTGAAGCATCGTTTGGCCTTACTGAAGCATCGATCGGCCTTAGTGAAGCATCGGTCGGCCTTAATGAAGCATCGTTCGGCCTTAGTGAAGCATCGGTCGGCCTTAGTGAAGCATCGGTCGGCCTTACACAGCGTTCTGACCCCCATTGTTCACTCCAGAAAAGGGTAGACAAAGGGATTTAGATTTTGAATTTTCCCGCAAAACCCCGGACTGCAAAATACGGGAAATGGGTGTTTGAAAGCGCTTCGATATTTTATAACACTCTGAAACACACAAGCAATTCCCTAATTTGAACGCTCTGAGCACTATTGCTTCTTATTGCCGGAGTGAAACATAAATCTCCATGGTCAGATCCGTGCATTGAACGGGAGATTTGCGGAGGGAAATTTTATGTTTCAGTAGGATTCCAAGTTCCCTGCTTGCAGTTCAATGGAGCTTCCTTTTCTGTTTCGTTCGGCCTTGGTGAAGCATCGTTCGGCCTTAGTGAAGCTTCGGTCGGCCTTAGTGAAGCATCGGTCGGCCTTAATGAAGCATCGGTCGGCCTTATTGAAGCATCGTTTGGCCTTACTGAAGCATCGATCGGCCTTAGTGAAGCATCGGTCGGCTTTAATGAAGCTTCGGTCGGCCTTAGTGAAGCATCGGTCGGCCTTAGTGAAGCATCGGTCGGCCTTAGTGAAGCATCGTTCGGCCTTAGTGAAGCATCGGTCGGCCTTAGTGAAACATCGTTCGGCCTTAGTGAATCATCGGTCGGCCTTAGTGAAGCATTGTTCGGCCTTGGTGAAGCATCGTTCGGCCTTAGTGAAGCATCGATCGGCCTTAGTGAAGCATCGGTCGGCCTTAATGAAGCATCGTTCGGCCTTAGTGAAGCTTCGGTCGGCCTTAGTGAAGCATCGGTCGGCCTTAGTGAAGCATCGTTTGGCCTTAGTGAAGCATCGTTTGGCCTTAGTGAAGCATCGGTTCGACGTATTACGTCACAGTGAGTATAAGTCTCTCTTCTAACGAATCTTCTATCAGTTGGGTTACGAAACGCTACCCAGCCTCTTGTGGCCCCGGTAGTCCCTCAGAGCACCCTTCTTCCCTAAATTGATCCTACTGTTCCTTTTGATGATTGTGAGGATGATCATCAACATGAAGAGGATCTTGACCAGCACTCCGAGCATCAACATCAAAATGAACACACTGAGCAAGGGATAGCACATGAAGACCATTCCGGAGATGAATCGCAAGGATAGGACGTGTGGAACGTCAGCAGTTCAGGAATGATTACCCCACCATCGAGATCATCATCAACCGGAGCAGTAGGATCAATTGTGGGAAGATGACTGCTCTGAGGGAGAACCGGTGCCACGTGAGGCTGGGGAGCGTTTCGTCACCCAACTGATAGAATATTCGTTAGAAGAGCGAATTAGACTCACTGTGACGTAATGCAAGTCGAATACAAAAAAACGTATTGGAACATGGCCTCAGTTGTCCTTCATAATAGCATTGGTCCCCCATATCCGTACAGAAAAAAGTCATTAGTCCCCCATAATCTCAATGTTCCCCCATATCCGTACAGAGCCGAATGGCGTTTAAGGCGTGGTTCAGTAATCGGCAGAATACAGCGCTATTCGTCTCTCTAATGCAATGGGACACGATAATGCGCCTCTCTCTTTCGTATACTTGGCAGAAATTGTGAGAAATCGTACAGAGTTAAGAGAAAGTCCGTCCATGTTGACAACATTCCACCTGCAATTTCTTGCATGTGCCGCAAATGAGAGCAGGCAAATGCATGAGCGATTGGTGTACGAAAAAGATGTGAACGTGACAGAGGGGAGTGGTCGATGTATCCTCTGCGTATCAATCGTCTCCTTTCACCTTCTCGCTTATTTCCTCTTTCCCGTATTTGCAGGTAGTCGGCAGTGCCCATAACATTCTCGATCGATCACTGATGTCGGATAGTGAGTATCATTTCAAAACCATTTTATCGATTAGTTTACTGTAGGTGATGCAATTTAACTCCTGCAAAAAAGAACGTGAGCTTTCATCATGTTTAAGTTCCCCTCATTATAACCAACTGCAAATCCAAAGTTATGCAGAAACATGTGTTTCGAGATAGCCACATTCCGAATTGCTCACCTTTTCAAAAATTCAGAGTATGAAGCAATTTTCGATGAGCTGACAAAGAGGAATAGTTCCGCGTATAAGGAGGTGTGTCAAGTTATTGTTATCGGACAATTAGATTTTATTTGAAAACCAATAATTCCGTTGCGCATCGGTATGTTGCATCTTCAAATATGAGAGGAATCGCGAGAGAATCGACCACTCCGCGGCGGTAAGAATGAAAGTTGCCCTATCCGGGAATCATTTCAACGTAAGATACTTCAAATGACGCTCTTTCAAAATGCGTCGTCAGAATTTTGATATCGGTCGTAATCGTCGAGATTCAGAAGGCCAAACTTGGTACTATCACTTTTTGAAAGTTAAATCGGGCTCACTTAAATGATCATAAATACGTTCAAAATTAAGATAGAACGCCGTTCTTTTTTTACAAAGATAGCTACTCTCATGAGCTACAACTTTCATGTTGACGTCATCATTCGTGGACCTCACCCCGGTGCGGGGTGGTCGGGTGCACCAAAACTTTCGTAACTTTGGAAATCGGGAAAACTTTCTGAGTTTTCATGCTTAAGTTGTAGTACATATATGTGCCTCACTTATCGCCAAAAATTAGCGAAATCGGAATATACCCAAACAAATAGGGCACTTTGGCGTGCAGTGACCTGAAAACGAGTTCCGGATAAGAATATTTCCGTACTTTCAATTCTCCTCATTTAGGCTCAAAATCGTTCAAAAACATCCAAAACAACATTATAAACTGTTTCCCTAATAGTTATACCACTTTCGTTGGTCTAAAATTACGGTATGACCTCAAATTCGAAAATCGATATTGCGACCTTTTTCAACTTGCGGGATGGGACCTGATGCACTAAATGGGTTTCAAGTAATGTAGAAATGTCCCCCTAAACTAGTTAACGAAAGCGGGCACCTATAAATACGATTTTCCACCTGAGAAATTCAAGGAAAAGCCCTAAACTGTACTTTAGGTCAATGTAGGCATAGCGACACGACTTATGGCTAGAACTGTAGAGAACGATGAGCTAAACATTTCATCTGTTGAAAGTGAGTCTCTATCTTTTCATTGAAGCGAGCTACAGAGCCTGGAAGTTGGCCAAAACCGACGAGAGACGTGCGCGGGGGAGCGCTAAATAGAGGGGAGGGAGAGGGAGGTCAGAGGGCGAGAGCGCCAGACGGGTTGAGCGCGCTCTATTCTAGACCGTTTCTTCTCAATTTTCAGGCTCTGTAGCACGCTTCAACGATAAGATAGAGACTCACTTTCAACATATGCAATGTTTAGCTCATCGTTTTCTACATTTCTAGCCATAAGTCGGGTCGCTATGCCTACATTGACCTAAAGTACAGTTTTGGGCTTTTCCTTGAATTTCTCAGGTGGAAAATCGTATTTATAGGTGCCCGCTTTCGTTAACTAGTTTAGAGGGACATTTCTACATCACTTGGAACCCATTTAGTGCATCAGATCCCATCCCGCAAGTTGAAAAAGGTCGCAATATCGATTTTCGAATTTGAGGTCATACCGTAATTTTAGACCAACGAAAGTGGTATAACTATTAGGGAAACAGTTTATAATGTTATTTTGGATGTTTTTGAACGATTTTGAGCCTACATGAGGAGAATTGAAAGTACGGAAATATTCTTATCCGGAACTCGTTTTCAGGTCACTGCACGCCAAAGTGCCCTATTTGTTTGTGTATATTCCGATTTCGCTAATTTTTGGCGATAAGTGAGGCACATATATGTACTACAACTTAAGCATGAAAACTCAGAAAGTTTTCCCGATTTCCAAACTTACGAAAGTTTTGGTGCACCCGACCACCCCGCACCGGGGTGAGGTCCACAAAAGATGACGTCAACATGAAAGTTGTAGCTCATGAGAGTAGCTATCTTTGTAAAAAATAACGGCCTTCAATCTTAATTTTGAACGGATTTATGATCATTTAAGTGAGCCCGATTTAACTTTCAAAAAGTGATAGTACCAAGTTTGGCCTTCTGAATCTCGACGATTACGACCGATATCAAAATTCTGACGACGCATTTTGAAAGAGCGTCATTTGAAGTATCTTACGTTGAAATGATTCCCGGATAGGGCAACTTTCATTCCTACCGCCGCCGGCCCCCCTCAAATGGTCGACTCTCTCGCGATTCGCCTCATATGATCTTATTCAGGGAAATCTGGAGGATGCTATGGATATGTACGGAGATGACAGCGTAATTGTTGATCAAACGAGCAAGAAATTCGTCTACGGAAGAGAAGGTTTGTTTTGAAGTCGTTTAAAGACGATCGCAGTTGCGAATGAGAGTGTTCCTGCAATTGTTGTATCATTATGTGCAATGGGCCAGACTTTCGATTTTTAGAGATCTAACATCAGCTTGCGGAGTTCATCAAGATGGGCAAGTGTGACAGTAAAGTTCGTTCAAGTTTCTGATACACCTCGGAACTCGATTTTTTTCCAATGTAGGTATCGCGAAAGGGAATAGTCGACATTGGAAACGATCGATTCTTCGCGGATGCAGAATTTGAAACGAGATTCATAGACAGCGGCTTGATCATGAAAGGTATGAACACACGAAAGTAAGAGTACTTGTGAACTCGTATACAATATGTGAGTAACTACTTGCTTCCTTGTGTGAGATCGAGCGCGGCTCGAATTTATTACAAACATTAATTTATTCGAAATAGTCCAGACTTGCAGGAACTTCACAGATGATCTTCCACAAGAATGGGGACAAGTGGACTTGCGCATACGAGTGCTTCCATGGATGCTGAAATCGACAATTGGCCAGATACCGACAATGAACTCGATACTATAATACACGAGTTTATCTATGAATCGAATCAGCCAAACGATGCTAAAGATTACAAATATGATTCAACTATCTTATAAAAAATATTACAAAAATGATTCAACTATCTTATGTATTCACACAATAACCAACTATTAGTAAGCATATTTTATGCGTCATCTAATTTAACTGGTACCCTTACATCGGATATCGATATAAAAGGGGAGGATTCGAAGATTGAATCTACAGATTGTAGGTTATGGTAGTGTGCATGGTGTTGTGCGAGCGCGGTTTCTGGGCAAACGGACATTGGTGCGGGGGAGTGGTAAGTTTTTCGAAGGACTTCAGCGATTTTGTGAAATGGTAAAGGCGAATTGTGTGTGGGACAATTGTACGAACGCTTAGCACGTGTATCACAAGTAAATGGACGAAAAACAGGCCCCCTTTTTTCAACATTTGCATCACCAATTTGATTCATATTATGGTAGAGTAATACCCTGAAGTGAGCATTTAAAAACATATAAAAAATTATATGCAGACAATATAATTGTAAGCCACTTGTAAGAGCCTCATTAAAACGTTGTAAAAGGCTCGTGAGGCTGAGCGCGATCCGAACAAGTTGCTGACGGGGCGTAGCGAGCGGAGCGAGTGAAGCCTCAGGAGCCTTTCACAACGCTCACGCTGCCCGGATGAGTGATATATCCAACGGAATTATTTTTGCATGTCGCATAATGATGATATAATACCAAATTTTGATATAGCTCACTCAGGGTACTACAATGGTCAAGACCCGGGGTCTGGGCAATGACTTTGAAGCGAGATAAGGGCTAAAATGAAAATTACATCATATCGCATAATAATGATGTAATGTCCAATTTTGAAAGAGCTCACTCCGGGGAGTCGAATGGTCAAGGCCCGAGGTCTGGGCACCCACATTAAAGCGATTTCGTTTGGTGAAGGACTTGACCTTCTAGGATGAGTTTGAAGCGAGTGATGAGGAGAAAACGAGATATTGCGTTGTGATGATTCAATATTACGCCATGATGACGCAATCATTATCTATTTTGAAATAGCTCGCCAAGGGCTGTCGTATGTTGTCAAAGTTGGGTCCCTTTTCGTATAGGCTATGTAGGGTGATTTATCCCGTAGACACTCATGATTTCTTTCGTTTATTGAGGGAAAACATCCATACTGTATTGCTACCGTAAATGCAAGGTACCGTAATATGTTGCCGTGGGTCAGACGCTTGGTCAGATTCATGATTTCGTTAATCGATATAACACATCTGTACCGTCCATACTGTTAACTTTAGAGTGTTGTTAGACGCGGCCTGACAACCATGATTTAGTCAAAAATTTAGTAATCAACATGGAAATGTATTGTATATTTTCCGTGAACTCCTTACATTGAAGGAGGCTCAGTTGCCCACTAGGTTGACAGTACAATTTAAATTCAGAATAATCAAATTTAAATTTATTTAATGTACAATAATAATTATGCACTCAAAGACATTTGCATCGTGTTATACATTCTTCACCACGCGTTGATGCGGTGAAAGGTAACGCTAGAGTGCTTCCACTTGGCTCAAGCGCTTGCTGAGGATTGTACCCTGATGACTTCTCTCTCACTTCGAATTCGGCGAGATCAATACGAAGGAAACATTCCTTGAAATAAAAGTAACTTAGCAACAATTGTTTTCAATATTATTATTCTATTTTTGTTGATCAGACATAAGTAATATGTTTAACATAATCCAGATATTAAATTTTCCGACGCTCACATGAACATCATAAAACGTTTTGAAAGGCTTCTTATCGACGATGTGGAACCATTTGTAGATGAACTTGTCTTCCGGCCTGTCGTTGCACCTGACTGCAGGTTTATAAAGGTTCGGTCAATGAGAAAGCCTTACCCCTTTAGTGTCAAATCTCCCCAAATTGTACGGCACTTGTCGAAAACTCTCTCTTTCCAAAGCAATTCACATGCAAGTGACATATAAATGTAAAATGTCGGCTGAGAATTAAATTGCAAACGAATTATTCGAATTATTTAGGTTATTTATAAAATAATAATAACAATAACAATAATAATAATAATAATAATAATAATAACATTTCTAATTATAATTATAATTATAATTATAATTATAATTAGAAATGTTTTATAATTATAATTTTAATTATAATTATAGTTTTATAATTTTATAATTAAAAAAGAGAAATGTTTGAGTCTGAAACTCATCAGTTTCTCTCCTGAATTGTGCGAGGTGCCGTCCACAATCCCCGCCTCCACCCAAGAGCATGCTCAGAAACTTGATACATTTCATACGAGGTTCAGATTCATCGCACAATTCAGGAGAGAAACTGATGAGTTTCAGACTCAAATCCGGGAGGGGGATATGTTTCAGAAATGTATCAAGAAAAGAAATGTATAATTATAATTATAATTATAATTATAATAGAGGACCTCGTCATCGTCGCCAAGAATTGTGAAGAGACCGTCGGTATTCGTGACAGTATAATTGTGAAAATCATCGCCACCCGCGAACCACTGATCGGCATCATTTTCGTACATGGACACCCTAATCTGAGGGATGCCCACGAATTGCCTGTTCTCATTATAACATCCTAGCTGGCCATTCACACGATTCTAAAGAGTGCATTTTAAATGATTCAACAAAAGATTTTAACCATAGCAAAATCTCCCCAGCTTATTGTTCTCGGTTCGGCATGAACGTAAAGGAGAAGCAAAGCGATGAGATAAGGACGACACACCATGTCACACAGTTGTGAATCTCCATTCGTTCTCGCTTTTTGTACCCAACATAAATGTGTTTGCCACATTTCGTTGCATGAAATTGTAATTTATCAATAGAATCTGCTGATTCATGTGTTTATCGGGGCAATTCGTTTTTTTTAACCGCATCATTCAATTGTGTTGAAGTGGGGGCAATACTCGGTTCTGCATTGAAATGGTGGGTTTTTTTCTTGTTTTTTTTCTTTTAGAAGTGATAAGAGACTTGATGTGCATGTAGTCGAAAATATATGCTTCTCCGTACAGAATGCATAATAACAATTGAATCAGAGTTTTTGAGTTATATTATTAGTCTATGCACTCCCTGCTCACTTTATAAGTAGAAAGAAGATATAGAGAAAGGGAAAATACGATTCCGAACTCTCATTCTCTTGCAAAACCAAGGATGGTTATCTTCAAACTACCTTCTACTGTACTGGTTTTTGCATCAGCAAACGTTTTCACGCTTCATTCTCATAAAACGCGCTAGAATTCCAGCAAAAAACGACGAATCTTGATGATCGTCGTTCTTTTATTCTCCTTCGTTGCTGCTGAGATTATTTACCTTCCGCCGCAGTATTTAGAGGGTAAAATTCCGAAAGGTGCCAAATGATGCCAAAAGAGGTAAAAGGAAGAGGTAAATGTAGGCTCCAAAAGGGGGGGGGGACAAAAGCAAAACGACCAAAAGCACAACTCAACGCCGTTCGATGGAGAGTTGGTCTAGCAACTTGGGAGTTGTTTCATTGTTACCAGTATGCGCTACCATACATGCGCATATATACATTTTGCAGCCAGGCGATCTTGAGTTTCACACCAAATCAACGTAAGGGGTTCGTCGTTTTCATGAACCCCTACGTTGAGCCCCTAATTTTCATGAAGCCCTACGTCATGAACCCCTAATTTTCATGAACCCCTACGTCATGAACCCCTAATTTTCATGAACCCCTACGTTGAAACTCAATATCGCCTGGTAATAAGATTTATACATGAAAATATAGGGGAGCACATACTGGTAACTATGCAACAACTCCCAAGTCGCCCAAGCGAACGGCATGGAGTTGTGCTTTTGGTCGTTTTGCTTTTGTCCCCCCCCCAAAGGGTATGTAGTTCCATATTCATCGTTTAGAGCGTGTAGCATGTTCAAATCGCTGGAAGCTCACTTTCATTTTTTTTCTATCGCTTTGAATACTTTATTTTAGTATTTCTTTTATGAGCAGATCATACGGAGTAAACACATTGTCCTTGCGCACGCACCCATATCATATTGCGAAGTAATCGTGCCAAAAGGTTAAACTCGATCGATCAATGAATTTTACGCTATGAAATTATTGCAAGATGAGCTACTGAGATAATCAATGCACCCCGCCAAAGGAGAGGTGGCAGCCGGACTTGTAAAAAATTGCCCCCATCCTCAACGGATCACTATCGCCCGCTGTGACAAACACGTGATTTTTTATTACATTTGATTACAGATTATTGTGATACAATAAATACACCCAGTTAAAGAAGTGGGCCCAGCTAAAGAAATGACGCTGCAGATTGTATACGAGATGTGACAATCACATTTAGCTGTTGGGTATAAAAGGGACAGCGAATGTGTGATTCAAACAAATGTGCGATGAAGTGCCATCCTCTACTCTTCACTCTGCTCTTTCTGATTGTGGATGTTCAAATGTATATTGAAGAAGCGACTGTAGGCAATTTCTTAGATTCGCCATAATGCCCTCTTAAGGCTTCTTGAGGATTAATTCTGTTAAGATATCTTAAGGGTTAAGGCTCTTAAGGTCTCGTAATGGTTAAGGCTATCTATTGAATTCTTAAGATTCGCGTAAAAGGACAGCTTGGATGCTATGATGAGCACGGAGAATTCGTGGGACTCCCGCAGATTCGCGTGTCCGTGTACGAAAGTGGCAGAATATCAGTCAATAAGCTCCAGAATTTTACCGTCACAAATGACGACGGACTGTTCACAATTGATGGCATTCACAAAGATGTACGATTTTGGGTTTCAAAATAGCAAAAATACAAAGAAACGACGAGAATTGAATGCTTAGCTATGTAGCGTATTTGTTCATGGCGCGAATATTATTTAATCTTAAAACGGTGTATGATCGTTGCTACACATCCGACTCATACACTTGCTTGGACACTACATGTCTCAAAATAACCTGAATGATCCTTCAGCTCTCCACCGAGTCAACGATGTTCATTCATATGGCACTCACATGTACGCTGCTTCGGCAAGAACAATTGTTCAAAAACTGCGTAACTATTTGGGGAGATCAAATTCTTCCGGAGTAAGCTTTGCTCATTAAATGGACTTTAAAACAAATATAAAATATTTATAAATATTTAATATTTATAAAGCAAAAAAATTCAGGTGCGGTGACGGTTCAACGCACGTTGTAGACAAGTAAGCTAAAATAGAAAAAAAATATTTAAAGATTTCATTTTGTAAGTGCATGTTTAATGGAAAATAATGTCCAACATGAGAAATAAAAACTATTTTTAGAATACTACCGGTATACAATAATGCACGAAAGTTGATCCAAATCGTCGATGAAGTTACAAGACCTAATGGTCAATTTTGGGGTGATTTTCACGTAAGTGATTTTTTAAAAAGTTTTAAAAAAAATTGTATTCCCGTGACTATTTTTTTCAAGGAATGCTTTATTCGCATTGATCTCGGCAAATTCGATGTGACGGGGGAGGACCGCGATTACGCTCAGGTAATGAGTTCGTAATCTCTTGTTTTGCACACAAAATTAATTGCGAATTTCATGTACAAAAATTGGCGATTACCCGAATTTCGAAATCTTCTCAGACGACTCTCGAGCAAAGCGTTGGCAATCTCACCCTGCCTTTCACCGCGGCATCCCGTGGTGACGAATGCACGAGAAAATGCCGATGTTGAGTGCGCAATATACCATAAATAAATTATTATTTTATACTTAAACCATGAATACAAAAAATATTCTCAACTACATTCACTGAGCGGGAAAATTAGCTTGTAAGCACTGTTGTTGTGTTATGTGTAAGAAATTGACATATAATTCAGCACAATTTTAACAATTTTATTCTACAACTACATTGATTCCGTTTGGTAAAAAAGTGTGGCCATCGAGGTTTCTACTTGATTCGATGCAGCCCTTTATTCATCTGGAAAACTTTGCTTAAATGGTATTAGAATATTAGGCCGCTATGCCAGATCTGAACTATTATCTAATACCGCCATTGATATATCGTGGAATTTCGAAATAGTTCTTGTCCGACCTAGCCCCAAAATTATTCGATAGTACAGATCGAAATTCGGGCACGGTCGTTTCATTTCGCGCATCGACCAGACTAAAGTCCGGTGACCCAAATTTCGAACTCTAATCGATAACCCCACCTTTTCTGTGGTGCTCCACCCTCCTTGGTCTTCTCTTCGGAGGGGACTGGCTTTGAAGGTGGCTTCTGAATAGAAGTCATATCGTTAACGTATGGGATGACGTCGGGTTTCTACACTCTCTCCGATATGGCTGGTGAGAGCATGCAAAATAAAGGAACTATTTCGGAAGTAATAAAATATTTTGAGTTTAGGAACTGACCTCGACTGGTTTATCGGTCTTTGCCTTCTTCTCTTTGTCGTTGTTGCCCTTAAAATGAGACTTGAAAGAGTCCCTTCATTTCCCATATTGTTCGACCGTTTAATGAGTGTATAAATGAGGGGACGGAGTCCCGAATTATAAACTCTAACCATCGGCGCGCCCTCCTTCTTCTTATCCTCCTTGACGTCTTTCTTCTCCGCGCCCATCTTCATGAGCTAAAGTATGCATATTGCAATTTGAAGAAATACCTGGTGGATTCTCAACCAAAAACAAAAATAACTCAACCAAAAAAACAAAAACACGCCGGCCTCTCACCGATCGTTTCCTCGTCTTTTTCTCTCTCGATCTTCTCTTCTTCTTGCGCACTTCCGGTTCCTTCCGTTCATTCTACGGAGCCGAGCGTGCGCGCTTCTGCGATTAGCGAACTTCAGATTCCACCTCTTTTCATGAGAAACCCCCGACCCTGCCCCTTTGCGTCTGAAACTCTGTCTCTTTTCTTGTGAAACTCCTCAGACTCAGCCCCTTTTCGGGTGAAGGTCCCTAGACTCCACCACGTTTCGGATGAAGCCGCGCCAATATATCTTCACATTGATGCCGTACCTCGTGTGCGTTCTTCGTGCGGCACTCAGGCTTCTTCCTGAATTCAGTGATTTTTAAATTCTTGCTTGGGTTAAAATAGGTTTTTAAAAAAAAATTATAGACAAATATTTCTTACTTGTCGTCATCCTCATCATCCGAAGAGCCGTCCTGGAAAATGTTAATTAGAAAAATTATCTTGAAACAAATATTCTCCATTTTTTCTCCTCAACCTCCCGGTGCAAAAAACAACATTGGCAGCTAATCAAACGTGCACACTTCTTCGGCTAATTGCCACCCCGTCCCTCTTCCTCATTTTGCCCACTTTCTATGCATTCCTCTCTAATGATTGGAAGGGATGGAAATGGGAGGGATTAACCAATGAAGTGGAATTCATAGTTGTCCAACACTGCATGTGAGATGTTCTCAGACATATTCATGGTTGGGTGCCTCCACCATCAAATCAAGAGAGAAGCGCTCAACCGTGAATATGGATTCATGGTAGTCTCCGCGGGCGTGGGCAAATATGAGGGTTACGGTAGGTTGCGGAAACCATATCCGGTATCAGGGAGTACTGTATATTGATTTTGTCTCTCCTCACCTCACTATCCGATCCACTTCCTTCCACCGTCTTCCCGTAGTCTTCGTCCTTCGCGGCCCAGTTCTTCTGTCTTTGCTTTTGCTTCAGCTCATCCTAATAAAATCATGACGTAATAGTTCGTAGTACGACTATGATGATATCTACTATCCTCAACACGTCATCTGCTATCCTGAACCTACTACTATCCTCCTTTTTTCGTAATTTAATGACTAAGAAGTGACATTCTGAACTATTAAAATAAATGTTTGGCTGAGCCCTAACTCACTAGTAGTGCCTGCATAGCGCACAGAGTGGAGTCCTCATCAGGATTCTGAAGAACACGCTTAATTATTATTATGCAAATAACTATATTTAATGTTTATTTATTGGAAATGCGTGTTTTGTTTCGAATATACAACACAAAATAGTAAATATTAAAGTTATGCTTTACATGCTTAACCGGATCTTTATCAAAGATTCAGTTCGAATATTATTTAAAGATAAAATTTTAGCTGAGACATGATCGCATTTGTGTGCTGTTATGCAAACGATGCTCACATAGCTCTTCTTCTTTCTTCTCATTTTCTTCTCATTCTCCTCTTTCTCCTTCTTAACCTTTTCGACGTCCATAACGAACTAAATAAATCGAAATAAAGATAGAAATCGACTTTTCTTCATTTCCACATTCCCAGGCCTAGAGACTGTGCAATTGAGAGACTGTGACATGTCATTACGGAAAAACACATATTTTTTCAAGATGAGTCCAATAATCACTTTTAAAATTTCATTTACGTTATTTTTTTGTTGAATTTTTGCAGAATTCATACATAACGTGATTCGAAGGCGGTCGAGGCGACGCGTCCCCGATAGGCGTCTCAATGTGCGGACTACCTGTTCCTGCTTCGATTCGAATTTATCCAGTTTGCCCGGCTCGGCTGTCTTCGGTTCTTCTTTCTTAGCCTTAACATGGATTATGACTTCGTATCATCTTACAATACGAGATTAATCATAGACGGATTGATAATGTAAACAAGTCTAATCAAATTGTAAAACAACATTGGAATGTGCCACTTACCTCGTCCAGCTTCGATTTCTCGGGCGATTTAGGCCTCTTGCTTACCCAATCGAGCGGAAGTTTCTCGTCAATCTGATTTTTTTTGATTTACATGCAATGAAAATTTATTTAAAGAAGGAGTATCGGTAAAATTGACTCTAAATTCAGACCAGGCAGTTTTGGGGCTCAGCAAAACCTCACTAGAATCCCCAAAACTAAATTTTCAAATATTCTATTTGAAGCAAGTTACAAGAGAGCGCGCGACTTGAAGATTTTTCTCTCCTTATTTGAAAAAAGCGCGTGTTAGCTCCTTTTTAAGACCAAAATTTGGAAAAACACTAAACCTTCTCAGTCTTGACTATGTCATGCAGTAATATGAGTTCCTTGAAGTCTCCAGGACTGGTGTAGGACATCTGGAAAAAGCGTAGGGAATGTGTTAAATGGAAAGGAGACGAAGACCCTTTACTTGAACTATACTGTATAAATATTTACTTAGTCACAACAAGCATTTGCATAATTCGGTTGGTCACTACTTCACTTCTGTACAAAATCCTGTATAAGATTATGAGCACTTCTGTATCTTTACTTCTGTATCAACTATCTTTACTTTTGAGTGCTCACACTTCTGATCAAGTCGATGATGTCGCAATACCGAAAGGGCACCTTGAGGAGGTCCACTGAATGGAATAATATAAAATAAATAAATACAATTTTTAAAAAAATCGAAAAGATGCACTAGGTCCGATGAGAACGATGACGTCAGGCAGTAGAGGTCGAGAAACTTTTCCACGCTCTCTTCATTCTACACACTCTCTAGACCGGTCGCTTGACGAGAGAGGGTGTAGAATGGAGAGAGCGTTGCATCGTTTCTCGAACTCTATTATGCTGCCTTTGCCATAGCCTTTGCTATGCAAACAAATTGCGTAATTTTATAGTTCTAATAAGACAAAGTGCAGGAAAAATTACTAGAATTCGAGCAACGATACCATAGCCTCCTAATTTCAAACATTTTCCTGACTTGTAATCTCTAATAATTTGGCAATTTTAGTAAATGAATCCTGTTTTCGAAATAAAAAAAATGGAAATATTAATTACGTTTTTAGTGGCGAGAGGTGTGGAAATCAACAGACAATGGCTCGTTTATCGAACACTAATTCATTTCCTCACTGTTCAGCAGAGATCTCGCTCGCCCCAGTAGCTCATACTTCAGTTTGATGACCTGATCACGGTCCTGGAAATATGCATAATTAAACATTTAAAATAACAATAAATCTGTAATAACTCTAATAATTAGATATTGTAATCTAATTGTTCTATAATTGCAATAATTAGATCTCCAATATCACATATTATAGAAAAGATATTGATGCTTCGACCCCTCCCCAATCTCAATCCCCATGCAGAACTATTGTTCGTCATTATAGATATGAATATTTACAGAGTGCTTAATTCGAGTCACAGCAGATTTCATCAAATTGCAAGAGACAACTACTTTTTTAAATGAAGTTTGTATTCGAATAAAGCTCGATGTTTACCTCGGTATGACGCCAAGAGAGGTTGTTCTTGTCATAGATCTCGAACATTGTTGATTTATAACTTTTAAGTTCATATTTTTGCCGTGCCAAAATGGTCATTCACGCAAATGCATTATTGTATTCAAATGATCATCATCAGATGACAACATTCCGGATAATAACCAACAACAATACTCTTCTCCAGCATGTTCACAGTACATTCCCAAAGTATCAAAAATCCTGCCACCATTTTTGGTTATCATAAGACGGTGATTATCCGACCTATTGTAAAAAAACTCCAAGCTCATCTGTGCTCTTCTTGGATAGTTGGCCCATCCACAATCCTCACTTATCATTTATCAGCCCTCCCTCATAATAAGGAAGCAATACTTGTAAATGGATGGGATAAAGAGAAAGGAGTGAGGGTGGACCAATTATCAATGCAAAAAAATGGGCATCCACGCAAATTCATTAGGTTATTCATATGATCACTGTCATAGGGAAACATTCCAGATGATTACAAACAACAGTGAGGAGAGAGGGTGGGTCAATTTTCATATTACCTGTATCATCATGTACAGCCACGCTTCCAGATCGTCTCTTCTGCTCTGCTCCTGGCGTTTCAGAGCGCTCGCCGAGGCGTATCTGAGGCCAATTCTCTCAAACGTGACCTATCGGAGACGCGTTGCGGTCGCGACGCGTCTTTATCGAAAAACGTACCGAACAGTGCCCATGAAGGCGACGGATTCACGGGCGATTCTGAAAAAAAACGCGTCTTCGATAGGTCTCGTTTAATGAGTCTATCCTTGCCTGTGAGCTCCGGCGCTCTCGCGATACGTCTTCGCGATGCCAAACTCCAGCAGGTAGATGACGTTATCATTAGGCGGAAGGCCGACTGCGAAGTTCGCTGGCTTGATATCGCTGAAATGCCGAAATTTCGTTTCCGGAATCTCAAAGCCGGCATTTAACCGTTACATACAAAAGACGACTATCGCTCTCTTGATGCAATATGCGGATGCTTGACTACGGAATGAGAGAACTCATACTTTATCTGCAGATGCCTCTCTCGGGACGACCATCTCCCGAGAGAGGAGAGACTAAGACTCGCAATGGTCAGTGTGACAGACGTGACCTAGAACGCTCTCTCCCTGCGGAGAGAGAGATTGATAGGGAACGGATAGATGGGTAAACACGATAGGTCCAAGATCAGGGTGCAACGTCCCCCGGAAAAATGGGAAGCGAGCGGCCTCGCTCGCAGGTACATCCTATGTATCTAAGAATGAAATGGAACATGTACGGTGATGTATATTTCTCCAGCTACCCTACACTGTCAGGGGAATAAGGTGATACATACTTCTCTAACTACCGTGCATCATGAGCAATGCTATACATAAATACAGATAAAATACAACGATATAAATGTGAGAACTCATAGTTGTCCGGTCCAGCAGATGATTGTAGTCGAAGAAATCCGGGTCCACTCACGCGCAATCCCTTCTCGTGTTCCTCCAATCCTCGACTCCTTCTTCCTCGAATCTTGGATTAGTTCCGTTCCATGGTGACTTGTTGAGTCGACCGGGCAGTCGCTTCTGTGGCGCTGGCGCATCTGTGGCGCATCTTCCGCTCTCTGGCGGGAAGGGGAGGGGATACAGGAGAAATACTCGACTGATTGTGGATGGTAGTCGCGTTGGAAGGAATGGGGAAGGTAGACCGGGGTGAAGTAGTAGTCGAATGTCGGCAGACGATGGGGGTTGGGTCCATTCGTGGTGTAGCGGTGTCTGGCGACTAGACGACTAGAGGGGTAAATGGTAGCACTCAGCGGAAATTGACTCTGGTCCTGACGAAGAGAGTAAACTCCGGGATCCTCCACGTTACATACAAGAGGCGACTATCGCTCTCTTGATGCAATATGCGGATGCTTGACTACGGAATGAGAGAACTCATACTTTATCTGCGGATGCCTCTCTCGGGACGACCATCTCCCGAGAGAGGAGAGACTAAGACTCGCTAGGTCAGTGTGACAGACGTGACCTAGAACGCTCTCTCCCTGCGGAGAGAGAGATTGATAGGGACCGGATAGATGGGTAAACACGATAGGTCCAAGACCAGGGTGCAACGTAACAAGAGCCGGCTTTTAGCACGCACCGATGAATGTAGCCCAGTTCGTGCAGAGCTTCGATGCTCTTGAGGGTCTGTCGAGCGATCTGGATCTTCGTGGAGGGACTGAAATCAGGTATACAATCCGGGCTTGACTGCATCGCTAAATGCCGGATGGAACTGGCAAATAGAACAAGACGCGACGCGACGCGAGCGCAACGCGTCTCCGATAGGGCTCGTTCTAAAATTTATGAGACAACCTTGTTACGTTCTTGCACACTTCTTCGACGACATCCCGGAGCGACGCCCAGACGAGGTCCATCACGTAGAAAGTGATCTCCTTACATCTGCCTGAAGGTCAGAGAAGATTATCGTAGCCGAAGTATTTCGACTGTGTATTAACCTCTGGCGTGCATCTTCACAAAGTGCGTCTTGTCACAGAAGGAATCAGCGACGCTCTGCACTCTGACGAAAATGGCAACCTCTACCTAAAAAAAAACAGCGCATCAATCAATACATTTGTGGCACTTCTTCGGATGGGAAATGTTTGCCCATCATGTGCAGTGACACTGACACTGTAGCTCCAACTCCTCAATGATGGGAAGGGATGGGTCGCGAAAGGAGGAGGCCATTACTGAGAGAATAGATTGCTTTGCAAATTATTCTCTAAAGAATAACACTAGCCCGTGTGCATGGTAAACTTTTTAAACTAAGTTATTACAATATTCGCTGAACGGGGAAACATTTTGATGTGAATATTTTCTCGCTTCACGAACATTGTAAGTTTACCATGTACACTACGTTGCTACATTCTATTCTCACAGTAATGGCAACCTCCTATCGTGCCCCATCCATCATTGCTGACTCAGCAATGCTGAGTTGGAACTACAGTACCCCTACATTTTTCACCACGAGTACACCACCACCACACACGACGGGTGACGTTTCCCATTTTGATATAACCACGAATGTAGTATCACCACACGATGGGCGACGTATACAGTATCACAACACGATGTGCGACATTTACTACCGTACCATCACATGCTGTGCGACGTTTCCCCAGTAGACCACGAGTACACTACCACCACCTACGTCGTGCGACGTTTCCCATTTCATCTCACCACGAATACAGGATCACAATACGATGAGCGACGTTTCCCCCCAGTTATACCTTCAGTCGCTCGTGGACGTTCTTCTTGCCATCGAGCTCATGCCTCTCAACCTTCATCACCAGCTTCTTGTCGGGGTTCTTCAACTCGTGCACCTGCGAGGTCGACGTTTCCCAGGGCACACCACGGACGGGCGACGTTTTATAATTTTCGCACTACCTTGTACACCTCCTCGCCGAAGCCGCCCTTGCCCAGAAATTGCTCTATGTCGAACTGCATTTTCCCTGACTGCACGAATTCGACGACAAGGATCTAGTAATTATTAATGTTATTATTTATCTGTATTTTTTGCTCATTTATATGTTGTTATTTTCAGGCTCAAAGTCGATGGTATCCTGCTAGTTATGGGCCTGCTTGTCTTCAAATATCAATTTGATGTTTGATCTTCAAAATGCATCACCATCTCAATAAAAACCGTAGACAATATATCAGGGAAGAATAGGTTGATCATTGATCTTTGATCTATACCTGATTACTCAGTAGAGGGGGAGGAGGAGCGGGAGGCGGCTTGACGGCTGGTGGAGCAGCAGGCTCAGCGTCTTCGCCAGTCTGCAAATAATTCAGTTCACGATTGCAGGGTACGGTATCATGAGTTCTGTATTTGAATTTACGGTATAACCCATAGTTAATGTAATCAGTCAGTTTGTATAATAATTAAAATACAAAATCAGATTAAAAAGTCAGTTCACGATAACCGGAGGCTTCACGATAACCGGATGATTACTGATTTTTTCGAATTACGATATAATCAAGGTATTTATCTATTATACCAAGATAAGGTCAATACGGATATAATTTTAAGAAATAAGGAAAGGAATTAATACAAATATTTAAACAACAAACCTTTGTCTTCCTTACAATCTTCTTCTCAACATTATCGCCCATTTTGAGGCGAATTCCCGTCCGGGTGGAGGGAGAGGGAGGGAGAGGGAGGGAGAGGCGAGGGAGGCGAGATGAGGGACCGCCCCGGAGGAGAGAGAAGACTATGAATGAGAGGAGGGAGAGGGAGAGGGAGGAGAGAGAGGGGGAGGGAGAATGGAAAATGGAAAGAGAGACACCGAGAGAATGTTATTGTCGAGAGAGCATATTTGAATGACGCAATACCGTGAAATGAGTTTATTGTGAAAATGAGTTAACCTAAAAATGGGAGGAGAGAGGGATGGAAAAAAGTGGCGAGATGGTTGTATTTGCTTAGAGTATACATTAGGCCAACTGTAAAACTCCTCGAACACTCCATGCAAATTGCAGAGTTGAAACATGCAAATCGTATAAAAATCCAATAATAACTTTGCAGTTTGTGATTTCACTGGGAATTTCAGCTGCTATAAATAAATCAACCAAGAAGGAAAGATTATAACCATGCCGATCCTCTTTCCTCTTCTCATCGTTCCTCTCGTTCTCGTCGACGGAACCGGAGCGGTAGATTTTTGTTCAAATAATTTCGAAATACATTAACTATTATACATAGTAGTTTACGATTGTAAAATCGTAATCGCTTGACGTTGCTGCACCTTTACCTTTATTCTAGATAGTCTCAACTCCTTGCCGTGACACAGAAATGAAACTTTGCGACGTGCCGAATTGTCGATGTGTCCCGCCTCTTGTGAGAAAATTTGAGATTAATTGCGTTTATTCGACAATTTTAAGGAAGACAATACGAAGTGCAGCACTTTCGCCAGGGATACGGCGAAATTCTGCGACCTGAGAAAATCTGTGAACGCAACCCTGTGCTGGTGCGTCCCTCCTGCCGATGTGAGTCTAGAATTACAAGTATATTATGCGAATCGCATTCTCATGGCGTGAACATAACAAACCTGTTACATAAATTTCCATAGAAAATAAAAACTCCACAATACATTTGTTTAAATCACCAAAAAAACACTTTGAACAAAAACTTAAGCTCGAAGAGCTGGAGCAGTGGAAGTATCGTCGTGATCACCCTCAGCCAACCACCAAATGGGTACCGAAGCCAACAACGACTGAGCCAGCTCCCCTGTGTCCGGAGGGCTACTATCATTGGTGCCCCTTCTTCCCGCCGTGTGAATGCAAGAAATTACCTGCTCACACACCTCGCAAAGAATGATTGTAATATTCACGAGGAAATTTACACGCACAATCATCATGTCACTATCATTATTTGTCGGTATGCCAAATAATTCGAGACAAACAAAAGATTATCGTAACTCAGAAAGGTCGTGATACATTTGAAGAGGTGTAATGCTGTTCGGCCGAATTCTGCAATCAATTGCAATGTTTCGTTCAGTTCGAAACATATCGAAAATGACATGTTCAAAACACTCGCGAATGAAAATTGTGCAGATCACTAAAACACGCATTCACGAGTGAATAAGTCGCTAAAAGGAGGAGGAGTGAAATGCAGCTCTCTCTCACTATATCTCCAGGAGCACCACTTCTTTGATATTTGGACCTTGTATTGTTTTCCTTGTTCATTTTTCATCGGGATGGCATCGCGAGAAGCCTTTATATTTTCCATTACGTTGCTCTTTGATTTCACATCACGAATACTGTTGTGGCTTACTGTAAGAAGCGCGCGAGTGTGGGTCGTTGATTGCATCATTGCATCTCTAAAGGAAGTGTTCATTCTGCATGTTATTTCTCCCGTCTTATCGGCGAGAGTACGTAGAATGAAAAGACAACGATTTCTTGCCAAGTCATCCCTAGTAGCGATTAGAGTTCGTAATTGGGCCTTCGTCTCTTCATTCTACACACTCTCTAGACCGGCCGATTGGCGAGAGAGTGTGTAAAATGAAGAGACCGTGGTATCGTTTCTCGAACTCTACTCGCGATGCCTATAGAAACGAAGGCGCGGGTGAAATGTGAGTCACCAAGGACCCTTTCTTTCCCTTCCGCCTCTTCCCTGTCCCTCCCCTCCCGCTTTGTGAAACGTGGACCACCTCACTCGATCGACCCTCCATTTCTCCTCTCCCCTCACCTTCCTTCCCTTTTTCTCGCGTATATTTCAGCGAATTTGGAAGTTACACCGTCTATTTCAACACGTTCCTTTTTACTCCTAAATCCCCATTGTTTCTTCTTTGATATGTATTTCGCATTGTTTTCCCTGTTTTAACGTCTATGGTTTCCTCAATCTACAATGTATATTGTTTAGGATGTATATTGTTTCTTTCTGGTCCTCAACGCTAGTCGCGAGCGGTAGGGTGCGCACTCCGTCCCCCCGTCTGAACACCCGGACACTCGCGCCACGAGACAAGCTTCAAGAGATCGAGCTTGCCCTCTCCCAGATCAAGTGGGACGTTGTTGCTGTGCAGGAAGCGAGGATTGTGGGTTGTGCCTCCTTCAATCTTACGTCTTCAGGCATAGTCCTATTCCACTCGGGAGGTTCCACCGCCCACCATGGTGTGGCATTCCTCATCCGTGCCCACCTCGCAAGAGAAGCTGTGTTCCAAGGCCTCTCCGATCGACTCGCCACTCTGCTCCTTCCCAACCATCGTCTCTTCCTTGTCTGCGTGTATGCGCCAACATCAGCCTACGATGATACGGACTACGATGACTTCATGGACAAGGTCGAGACCGCTCTGCAGAGTGCGCCAAGAGGATACATGCCAGTCCTGGTCGGGGATATGAACTGTCGAGTTGCACGCGAGCCAGGCAATGAAAGATTTGTCAGCAAGTACGCATCTCCGACCCCGAACTCACGTGGGCGGACCTTCACAGAAGTTTGCGTGAGAAATCGGCTGCGCATCCAAAACACATTTCCCGAGAGAAGACACGGCAGGATATGGACCTGGCGGTCACCAAACGGCTCAACTTTTCACCAGATGGACTTCGTTGCAACGCCTGTATCGGCGAGAGTTGTCAACTGTGGTGTTGTTGGTCGCTTTGAGTTTGACTCCGATCATCGCCTTGTCCGACTGTGCCTCTCCCTCCCCAACAAGATGCGGAAGCAACGATGCAAGAAGCGGTTGGAATTCGATAAAACCGCCTTCACTGCAAATGCAAATCTCCTTGCTTCCCTGCCCCTTGCCCGTCCAACCTCAGCCATTGACGCCTATCACAAGATTCAAGCGTTTACGAAGACTGCTGCAAGCAACTGTTGGCGAGATCGGCACTCCCCTCCATGGATATCTCGCGTTACCCGAAATCTTCTGGCCCAGCGACACCTTCTCCGATCCAATCCGAAATCCAACGTAGCCCACTCCGTCACTTGCCGAGCTGCCCGAATCAGTCTCTCAGATGATATCAGAAGGAGGAAAGAGGAACAAGCAAGGCAAGCTGCAACAATGGGTAGAAGCATTGTCAAGTCAATGCTCAACTTGCAATCATCCCGAAAGAGACTACTAGTCCCTGACGCAGTTACTGGTGCTCTCTCACAAGAAGCAACAAAGCTCGCCGTCCGTACTTTCTTCGAGGAACTCTACAATGCTACAGTTGACATGCCACTGACGATCCCTCCTCATCCGCCTTTCCCTCTTCCACCCTTCCAAATCGATGAGACAGGAGATGCGCTTTCTCGCCTCAAATGCGGACATTCGCCCGGTTCCGATTCAATTCTGCCCGATATGCTGTACCTCTCTCGAGATCACCTCGCCCCAGTGCTCGCGGACTTGCTCAACCACCTAACAGCCGGTGACTCAGTGCCCCAAGATTTAGTCGAAGCTGTCGTGTCTCTTATCCACAAGAAAGGTGACCCTACACACATCAGCAACTTCAGACCTATCTAGCTGCTTACCGTAACCCTGAAGGCTGCAACCCGTGTGATCTTGAGAAGAATGGAGAAATCGCTTGAAGAGACTGAGTCCTTCACCCAGACTGGCTTTCGGAAAGGGCTCAGTACCCTCAATAACCTACACGCTGTAAAGCAAGTAGCAGAGCGTGCCCACGAATACGGTATTCCGTTGTATCTCGGTTTCGTGGACTTCCGTAAGGCATTCGATTGTGTGGAGTGGAGTGCGGTATGGCAATCCCTATGGATATCTGGGGTCCATCCTACCTTCATCCACCTCCTCCGCCGCCTCTACGAGTCCTCGACAACCCTCATCCGAGTCAACGAGGATCTGGTCCCAGTCAGAATCAGAAGAGGAGTTCGTCAAGGCGACACCCGTTCAAGGCCTGAACTGAAGCGAATGTTGAGGAAGCTAATGGAGGCATGCTCACGCGTCGGTCTAGAAGTAAATGCTTCCAAAACCGTTCTTCTCACATCGTGTAGCACCACTCGAGCACCCATTACAATCGACAATCTGACATTCAACTTTGTCCCTTCCACTACATATCTTGGTGGGAGAATCTCGCTCCCCCTCGATCACTCGGATGAAATTGAGCGCCGGATACGCCTGGGATGGCTCGCTTGGTCCAAGCTCTCTACTCTGCTCTCTTCTCGCCTGCTTCCTATGAAGACTAAGAGGAGACTCTTCGAAAGTTGTATCTCTCCAACAGTGCTTTACGGGTCAGAAGTCTGGGCGCTGCGAGCCAGTGAAAAGGAACGGCTTAGTGTGACTCAAAGAAAAATGGAGCGAAAAATGTTGGGCATAACACTGATGGATCGATGGAGAAACGAGAACGTGCGTAATGCGACGAAAGTGCGGGATTGGAACAAAGAAGCGCTGAAAAGGAACGCTCAGTGGGCGTTGAAGATTAGGAGAATGGAGCTAGATGAGTGGACCAGAGCGACTACGATATGGATCCCCTACAACAGGAGCCGTCCCCAGGGTCAGCCGAGAACGCGTTGGCGAGATGACCTCAGAAGAACAATTGGCCCCCACTGGTGGTCTGCAACGACCGACGAATTCCGACCTATCCTCACCTAGCGTTAACGCTTGAAGTGATAAATATTGATTGATTGATTGATTGTTTAGGGATGCGTCGGCGACACTCTAAAAAGTCATCAGCGGTAGAACCTGCGAATAAAATGAATACAAAATCAGTTAAAGATAATTTATCGGAGCTTCCTCGAGATTGCCTTTTGGACGCTCTGGAAAGAGTGGATCAGTAGGTTTTTGTTGATTCTCGATTTTTATGTATGCACTCTTTTAGAAATGATATCGACGAATGCTCTACTACTAGCCGAACCATGTACCGATTATCGGAAATGGCTCGCTCACAAGCTCCGAAAATTGTTGTTCCGAAGCTGATCGTTGAAGAGGTTTGTCTTGTATCTAAAATATCCTGATATGAAATCCCTAATATACATTGACAAATCGCCTGAGTTTCCTCTTAACAAGATTATCAGGTGGATAATAGACACTTTAACATCAAGATGGAGTCTGAAGAAAACACATATATTTTCAACATGGAGCGGGACATTTTCCAAGAGATTGCACATGTATGTGCAATTCGTTGATTTAGATAATTTTAACCAAATCACCAAATTAAGGAGAGTGAAAATTGCAATTCACATGGATTCAATGAGATCATTGACAAGGCATCGAATTTGCTAAAACGATTCGAATTCGGAGAAATCCATGTTTCAAAGGTAGGCGCACGAAATTTTCATTTAGGTTCATTCCAAATTTAGAAAAGCCATATGGAATGATTATTTCCAGCTCTCAATTGACAACCGGTTGCTGTCGTTGTTCGAGTTGTCCACTTCTTGCCGATCACTGTACAACATACGGCTGAAAGAATGTGTCATCGATACGAATCTCGACATAACAAGGTGATGCAAAAAAGTTATGTAATGTTACTCATATTGGCCGCGATTTATAATTAGTAGTAGCTAATATCTGCTGGCTGTGATAATGTCTTCAATTAATATTTGCTCAGTGATTAATAGAAATGGCCAATTTCCATTAACGATAGAAAGATCGAAGCTGCTGAATCTTACAAAATAATCGACGATTTTAAAGATTCTTATCGTGGATTTACTCGACCGAGCCCGAATCGATGTATTTCTTCTTCTCTTGCAATCTCCCATTCGTCGATACTCAATTTCTCAGAATGCTCACGTCTAGCAAAAGATTTCCAAAATTTGAAATGATGAGTGGTACAAATGTGAGTTGTTTCCACAATTTTAGATATTTGTATGTAATACATTATTTATAAATTAGTAAATAAATAATTGGAAGGACGGTAGAATTTTTAGATAGTCCGCCCCGGTCCGGACTTTCTAGAAGTCTTGCCGAACTTCGGCAGCCTAAAAATGAGTAATCTCGTAATCGATGTAAATATGATTTTTCCGTCGTTATTTGTGAGTGCAAATTTATTGTTATTTTTAAAACGCATTTTTCTTCAAAATATTTACTCTTACACTGTATGATGCGTTCATATTAAATGTAGTGTATATTCTTGATTGTTCACTATGAAGAGACATCTGTGGTTGATTCAGAAGCGTCTCCGTCATAATTTGAGTGGTGTTTGGGAGTTTCGAACTACAAGATACGTTGGTCGGCCGCAAATAGAGACTGCATTAGAAGACGATGTCAAGGTACACTGGGTTTACTAAAAAAATAAAATGCTAATATGTGTACAGTATGAGCGAACAAAGCGGGGTGATACAGTCCGTTTAATTGGAACTGTCTTCTCTGTCTACATTTTCACATGGAAATGCCTTTCTGGAAAGTATATCTGGAATTTAAAAGCGAGGTTTCTACCGTAGATTCCCGATTGATCAAAACAGGAAAGTTTTGAGACATGCCCTAATTACAATATGACATGATAAAGCACTTTCGATTTATCGGCAGATTCTAGTTTCAAAGTTATATTAAAACATTATATTGTGAAACAACTGATTGCATAATGGAAATTAATAGTCGTCGTTTCGCGAGCTAATTCTAGCAAGTCGAGTTGACCTTGAAGCGTTATATGGAAGACGTTGTCCTATACAGCCCAATTTTTCCTCAACGAGTGCAATATGTTTCATTTGGTTGCGGTTGAGAATATGGTTTCAAATTTTCAGGTCAATTTTTTAGGCTCGTTTTCGGATATGTTTCACATGCGCTACGAGCTTTTTATCTATCTAGTGCACCTGAGACACATTCGAACATGGCCCAAGATGACCTGAACATTGAGACCCTAGTTGAGTACTATTCCGATCTAGTGCCGAAAATCAGCAGTATTTGCGGAATAAGTACACAACGTGGTGAGCGAATTTGCGAATCTGCACTTAGTAATTTCGAATCAAATTCTGGAAAATGTGAAAATACACATAATCCTCAACTTTGATAGCACGACGAATTGATAGAATGGATTTTTAAATTTCTTGATCGAACTTCTGGAAGCAAAGTATTGAATAAATGGGGGAAATAATTCAGAAAGGACATTTGCCGGCGTTCATTTCGGAACTCGTTGTTGACGATTTAAGAGATCAACATTTCTAAAAACGCATTACAATTTCAAATACCTTTTGACTCTCCACATAACCCAGCTGTATCCTGTTATAAGAATCGGTTCAATACAGACACCGACGTACACCCAGATAGCAGTTTGCCTTCAGAAATCTTCACTATAACAACGGAAGGAAATGGGGAAACGAATTTGAAAAGGACAAACTGCAAGGCGAAAATGTTATCTGAATTCCCGTCTCCTTCGACACCCAGTAATCTGGTAAATTGGTACGTTTCGAGATGAGTATGTAAGTAATGACAAGTTTCCTGATTGTTTGAAATAAATCAGGAAACACTAAATGCGTTAATTGAATGCATTTTGAATATATATTTTTGCCAGAACGAGTGCAAAATTTATGTTACGGTTATCATGCTAACACATGATAAATTATTATTATTATTATTATGCTAATCGCCATGGCTGATTAATACGATTTGCAAATCACATGGATCGTTTGCAATTGCAATTCGTGCAGCTCTTCTGGGAATAAATATGCCATTATTGCAAAAGTACCGTAAACGTATACTGTTTTGCACGAGCAATTGATTCATAAGTGACTTTCCTGGGAAATTCGCCCTTATAAAAACAAGGGAATTGAGGTGAAATCCATCACAACGATGCGTTTCTTTCTCACACTGATCGTGGTCTCTCTTCTTCTCATCAACTGGACTTATGCTGTAAGTTTGCAATGTTTTTTGAACTAACACTCGATGCTTCTCTTCAAGACAATGACTTTGAATTCAACATTTTATTAACGTGTACGATTAATTTTAGTAAATATTTAGGAAAGTGTCCGGAAGAAAGAGCTTAGGAAAAGTAGTCGACCTTGTCGAAGTATATCTAAGTATTCTCTTACGATTCTTTTCACAATCACTTGATGTGGATCCTTTAATCAATGACATGCGATTGAAGACCGCATATATTTCTATGAAGTAGATACGACCAAACTAGTGCAGCCAAAGTTCGGGAAACGGGACCACGGCCTCTTCATCACTTAAACAATCAATTGATCGATTTAGAGAGTGTGTATAATGAATAGGACGTGGTTTAATTTCTCGAACTCTAATTGCAGTATGCAATTAGAGTTAGAGCTCTACTAGAGTAAAAGAGTAGAGTAGTAGATGGAGTGCTAGATGGTAGGTGCTAGGGTTCTCTTTTTGGAATGGTTTTGCATCATTTTCAGATATCTTTCGAGTTCGCTATACGGAGCTATATAATATGCATGAAACATTTCTGAAAATGATGCAAAACCATTCCAACAAGGGAACCCTAGTAGGTACTTTTAGGAATGTGCGGACGACGAGGAGGAATGGTGCGCAGGCTTCCCCAACACAGTTGAATGTGTTTGCAAGCCCAGAAATGTGAGTTCCTACTAATCGAAGTTGAGAGCTGGATCATAATACTGATGATTCTATTTTTAATAAGTCTACTGAATAATGAATCTTGCGAACATGCTCCAGCAAGCTTAGAATAATTCATCTAGACACGCCTAAACAAGTTGTCCAAGGTGGGAGCTAACAAAGATGTTAAGGCTGTAACGAAATCTGCGAAGAAATCAATTGTAAATAGAGACGGGAAGGGCCGACTTCTTCCTCCCTGTCCCAAGGGCTATAACAAAGTGTGTGGATACGTGCCTCCGTGCACCTGTGAAATAGACTGGATATACTGGGCGAAACTTAACATCGAATGATGTTCGTGTCGAACTGATAAAGTATTTGCATGCAAAACAATTTCCGCCAAACATTGACTATTATCGATCGTAAAAGTTTGCCGACTCTCCTGCTCTACTTTGTTAACATCATACAATTTAACATAATCACATATTTAAGCTGTGATTAGTGACCATACGCAACGCCCACTTTGAGGTATAATATATTAACACAAATTCCACAATAAATTGACTCAAATCCTCCTCGATTTTCCAAATCAATCGATGATCAAACGTTTCTTTTCGGTAATTTTTATGGTGTTAATGAAAAAATTGAAAATAAAAAAAAACTACGACGATAAAATCTTTGTTTGCATTAAAATCTAATAAAAAATGCGTTCTTGCAAATGTTCAAAGGTAATTCAGAAGTGTTTCAAATCGTACAATATTTCAGCAGTTCTTTTGCACATATATATCACTTGACTGGGAAATTTAGTTACAATAAAGCAAGGCAGAGATTGCAGATCTTTGACGATGCGCATCTTCTTATCTACCCGATAGCACGAAGAATTGGTAGAATGGATTTTTAAATATCTTGATCGGTCTTCTGGAAGCAAAGTATTGAAAAAATGGAGGAAAATAATTCAGAAAGTACATTTGGCGGTGTTCAGTACGGACGAGTCAAAAAACCCAAACGAGTCAATGTGAGTTTTACTCTTGTATTATTTGCATACGCTCAAATATTGTATATTAATTTTTCATTTTTCATAATCTTCAGAAAGGATTTTCCTAGTGTTCATGTACCAGCTATGATAATTTCAGGCACGACTAGCTGGAGTGAAAAAAGTGGCTCCGAAGAAGAATGGCAATCATGAATGTCCCCCGGCACACAGTGGATTTGTCCTTTCTTTCCTCCGTGCCAATGCCTGTAATCGATAAACTGTTTTCAAAATAAATCGGCCGTTTCTGGACCTATTGAATCATAATCTTATACTGTGATAATACTTCTAGAACATACGCAGAAATGACAAGACTACAATAAAACAAGTTGGCTTATTCTTATTCACATATTGCAAGAAGCAAAGATCCGCAAAATGAAATATGTTTTACCCAACACTAAAATTTGAAATAAAATATGTACCGTAAACCATTCGTCATTTTTTTTGCGGACAGAGCAGTTGTGCAATGTTCGATTTTCATGCAAGCACAACAATACATATATTTCACTTGAGACTCCACGAGCAAAGGTCTGATTCTCTTCAGTGTGCATGCTCTCTCGTCTCTGGTGCAAACTGAAGAGAGTCAGACCTTTGCTCGACTCCACTCAAGACATATCATAGCATCAATACCGTTGCGATAAAAAGTAAAACTGTTCTTACAGTAATGGAACCCTTTTGCAATCCATGCAGCTGTACAATTGCAAATGATTCAAAATTGATTTTCCTGGGAAAGTTAACTACTATAAAATAAGGGCAGAGGGGGCAATTCATCACAACGATGCGTATCCTCTTCCCTCTCATCCTCGTTGCTCATCTCCTCGTCGATTGGTCAACTGCAGGAGATCTGGTATTTGAATATCTGAATACATTTTAAAATAATTAAAATGTCCAAATTTGTATGCACGAAAACTCCGCTCAGTAGCATCTCCAGCGACTTAAAAAATTATCAAACATGTTACAGTATATCCTTGTGAATCCCGGACAGGGATGATGTAGATGTGGACAAATCGATAAATCAATAAATGGTATGTTAATAACAGCAATGTGCCGATGACGAATATCCGTTCTGCTCAGGCGGGGTTATTGACTGCTACTGCGTGAAGAAACCCGGTGTGAGCGTATTGCATATTATTTTTAGTAGAACAATATGAATAGTGATAAGTTGCACTGTCATCTTGCGCCGAAAACAATGCATATATTTGCAGGCACGCAGTGGGGGCTTTGCCAAACTGGCCGCGTCTGCATGTCCTGAGGGACAGGTGGAAACCTGCCCGAGGAATGTGAACTTTTGCCTCTGCGCCAAGCCAAAGGTGCGGAATTACAACAATGCAAATTTTCAAAAAGGCAAAATGGGCCAAATCATCCGCAGAGTTGTACAGTATTCGAAGAATCATATAATTTGACATTTTCAAAAGTTGGGGCCTAAATCTTTCAGCCAGAAGAAGATTCGACTTGCGAGGATGGACTTAAGCGCTTCTGCCAGACCAATTCAGACTGTTTCTGCGGAAAAGTAAAAGTGACGCTTTTGAATCATTTTCAAATCATTCTCGATTTGAATCCGTGCCACACTTTATTAATACTTTGGCCACAGGAGAATCTACGTCTGGGCAAGAAAGTACCGAAATCGGCAAAGAAACCAACCGTAAACAGGGACGAGGAGGGTAGACTTCTTCCTCCCTGCCCCAAGGGCTACTACGAGCTGTGCGGAAAAAAATCCTCCTTGCGTTTGTCAAAGAGACTGGAATTACTTGGCAACACATAGAATCGAATGATGGGCTTTACTAAATGATAAACCATGTATAGACCCGTGGCTCTCCTGGCATAGTTTCAAATATAATATTCCCCAACACGAAAATATAACAAAGTTATTGTAGATACCGTAATCCACTCCAATTTATTGTATACGGAATTTATTGAAAATCAGCAAGATCCGTCCCTTGTCGAGTTCTAAACAAAATCGGAGGATAAACAGTTTATTACCGGCAGCTTTTATTGTCGTTTCGATCGAAACATGATGAGATATCAATCAATATTTATCATGTCAAGCGCTAACGCTAGATGAGGAGTGGTCGGTATTCTTCGGTCGTTGCAGACCACCAGTGGGGGCCAATCGTTCTTCTCAGGTCGTCTCTCCAGCGGATTCTAGGCTGACCTTGTGGGCGACTCCGGCTGTAGGGAATCCAGACAGTAGTAGCTCTGCTCCACTGCTCCAAATCCATGGATGAGATATAATGTAAATGAAAAAGGCGAAATGATCAATCGATCAATCTCGCAAAAAAACTAAACATTTTTTTTCTACATATCCATACGTGATTTTAAAGTTTAGCAAATAATGCAAAAATTGCTTTAGCAATGGGGCTGATATGATTCATTTGGGAAGCTCAGTTCGCTTTTAAGCTATGAGAAATGAGCATGATAATTTAAAAAAATAGCTATGATGGAAAATCGATCATCTTCTTCATGTCCCTCTTAGCTCTTCTTTTCTTGAACGTTACAACGTTACCTACAATATAATAAGAAAATTCAACTGTTTTATTATTTTAGGGTCTATTGTAGTCCTAATTATCAACCATAAACTATTCTTTCTAGTTTAATCATTTACATTGTTCACGTTTGTAATTAAACATAACCGACACAAGGACACCCCACTGTATAACAATAAATAGTATGCATATATCGGAAACAAAACACTAGGTACGCTAGATATCGAGCAAATCGGAAGACAAAATGAAATACGAAGTGACCGATTTGCGAAAACGGCCTTTGCCACCATTCCCCACAGCACGAAGCACGGACACAGGCATTTGCATTTGTAATTCGTGTTTGTTCTTTCTGCTCGATCGACGGGTCGCGCCGTGAGAGAGTGTGCAAAGTGAGCCCGCAACTACGCAAATTACGAACTGTAATATGAATGCGTGCACATATGAGGTGGGGGGGGGGGGGTGACATTTGCACAACAAATCGCCGCGCGCTTGCGATTTGAGGTAGCGACTTGGGAGTTGATTCATTGTTACTAGTATGCGCTCCCCTACATTTGCATACATTAATCTTGTTGCCAGGCGATCATGAGTTTTCACGTATAGGGGTCATGGAAATGCACATTCCATTAACCCCTATACGCTGATTTGGAGTGAAACTCAAGTTCGCCTGGTAACAAGATTCATACATGCAAATGTAGGGGAGCACATACTGGTAACAATGAAGCAACTTCCAAGTCGCTACCTCAAATCGCAAGCGCGCGGCGATTTGTTGTGTAAAAGTCCGTTGTGCAAATGTCACCCCCCCCCCCCCCCCCCCCCCGAGGTGGGCATGGAGCGCAGAATGAAACGTTGGGCAACAGTCAGTTGCATTTCCGTCTTAAATTTGCACTTTTTCTACAGAGTAAACATCAAAATCGCGTTTCATACAACCGCTGATGTAAAAGTGTCAATCGAATGAACTGAGTAAGAGCACTCCGAACAAGACGTCTAAGTGCAGAAAAAAAGACTACAAAAGGTAAAGGTGCAGCCACGTCAAGCGATTTTACAGTCGTAAACGACTACGCTAGGTGGTGTAGTGCGGTGAGGCCGACTACTGCTAGGGCTACGTATCCCTGCTGTCCAAAGTGCTTCTAGGGAATGCTACCTTGATGACAGATGCCCCGTGGGAATGTACCGACTCTGCTCTACACCATCATACAAATGTCTCCACATGCGAGCATGGGCGTTTGACGATTTTCGCCATTGATAAAGTATCTGCATGGATTACTGTATGGCAATTTGTTCATTCAGATACTGTAATTCTTAGCGAAACGGGAATATACAAATTGCCACCGACTGGCAAGTATCGCACTCGTAATCGAATGTGTTCGGAATTGTCGAATACGTGTGCCCTTCTTTGAAAAGTCAAATGTATCGAACTCAAAAATCAAACTCAAAATCTTGTAAAAATCACCTGCCAACAAGCACGCAGTATTCTTGATTCTTTTACTTTCTTTTCGTGGCCAAACTACCAAGAGAATGTAGTGATGGTTATCCTCCTTTGATCTTGCAACATACCAATTTCTTAAATTAGTGGGTAAATCGGACTGCATTTTAGGAGCCTTTGAATGGAAAAGTTAATTTGACACTTCCGTTTCCAAACTTTTATCTTTGCATTCTTGCATCACGTATTACGTTCAACGTTACTGTTGTCATCCTATTTATTTGCAGATAATGGATTGATATGGCCGTAACCGTAAATTGGATTTATGTCGCTTACATCGAGCCAATTCTAGTTGCATGCTACGCTTGGATACTATGGAGAATTAAACGGTGCTTTTTATGATTTTTTTCAAATAACGATACATTCGAATTGCAGAAGCCCTATAGAGAAATTTAAAAACCCTTTCTTCTACTTTTTCATACTCTCAGGTGGGTTTTTTCTCGAATTTAGGGACCTATCGCAAGCAGGTATTGCATCATGTTCAAATATTCTCATTATTATTTGTAAAGGACTTGTTGAAAGGCATCTCACGACAATTCCGTTAAGAGGTAAGCTAAATTTTTACAAGCTTTGCTCGTATTATTCAGATTTAATCTTCAACTACATCATATTTGCCTCCCACAGCTTATCGTTCTCGCATACTATTGGAAAGGTATTACTTGAAAATTTAATTTTCGATTCAATTTTTTGTTTAGATTTTTGTAATTGCCACTAGGTTTGTCGCGATTTGCTTCCCAGAACTTGATCATGTAAGTTTCTTCACAGTAAGCGTATGTTTACGACGACTTACAATTAGGTCTGGACACCTTTTCGTACAAAGCTGGCAGCCATTCTCATGTTCCTAATTCCTGCCATTTCATTTTCTTTCATGATTCCTCTCAACGCTCAGCATAGGTAAATATAATATAATGCTATATCTGAAGAGTTATATTATGACTTATGATTGTCAATTTCTTATTTAATTCTTGATTACTTTCAGAGTCGATATAGACGGGATCATAAAGTATGTCGGCGTCGATGATTGGGCTCAGCAAGTCATCAGTGATTTTCTGATCAAATATATTCGCTTCATTTAGCTGAGTAAACTTATTTCATCCATTACTTACGTATTGTTCATAGCAATTGCATTGCCCATGTGCGTTGCTTCAATAATTTGCCTTCGTCGAGCTCGGCGATTCAATGTAAGTTTAACGATTTATAGAAACAATGGGGTTTATTTTAAAAATACATTGACGATACACATTGATGTTGCAATTTGATGCTAGAACTATCATGATCACATGCAAAAATGCAGCCATTGTACCCTTCAGAAAACTCTGCATGTTCAAGAAAAGGCGCTACTTTTATATACACTTGCAATTACTCTAGCTCATCTATGCAAGTGTGGGCAACAGGTATATTATAAGATAATACTCATTATTGTAGAAACTTTTCAGATTTTCTGGTTCATTACTATAGTAATAATGAATGATGGTATATTCGACATCGCTACAAAGATGGTTTAAAATCACATCGAAAGCAAACCAAAATCAAATATTTTAAGTACAATGTGGCCAACTCATTAACCACTTTCCTTCCACCAATTCTTCTACTGGTAATGTCACCTACAATAAGAAAGGAGGTCTGTCTTAAGAGTGTACAATTGATCTAGCAATCTCTATATTCCACTCTTTTAAAGTACTAGAAATGAAGAGTCTGTCTGGAAACCAAATATTGAACTCTTCTTTTAAACCTAATTAACATTTTGTTAGGTCGGTCGTATTTTTACTAGAATCCGAATATTCCAGGTGGGGTTAGGAAAGCGTGAGGACCGATACAACTCGACATTTTGCATGGACTAGCAGGCGAGGGACGACGATCATTAACTGAATTTCTGACAGATTTGAGCGTCATAATATTAGGTCCTCCACCAAATCGTAATTTAGTTGTACTCTGTGAAAAACTCACATCCCAAATCAGTATATTAAAACATTCCGAACACTACAAAATTAAAACGAGTATCAACGTCATTTTGCAATTTCAAATATTGTTTCAGTAACTTTCTAACGTGATGCAGAAGTTATGCAAAACATACAATAGTGCACTTGCAAGCAATGTAGATGTGACTACTCTGGGAAATTCAGCTGCTTTAACACGGGTCTCCTGTAAGAATGTAGGAACGATGGCGACTAGAAATATTTTCTGTCTCCGATTTCTTTTACACTTAGTTGGTAGACACTATTGTTGGTTAGACTAAGGTTCATACGCTTGATTTGGTCGAATCTGTTCATTATCGATTGTACAAACATGAAGGAAGTCGTCTTCATGGACATTTCCTCGCTTGTCATTCGATATTTGTTGCTGAAATATCATTATTTTGCATATTTCAGACAAATTTTGCAAAATATAATGAAAACGACGATTTTTAGCGATTGTAAGTACTGAAAGGAATTGGTAGACCTTGTCGAGAGCTATCGATTGATATTCTTGATTGCCCGATTGCACCACGTTGAACCGAGATAGTCCAAAAAACGAAATAGATCAAAAAATAACCAAGTCCGGAAATGTCGAGAATCGCCCATAGTAAATCGATAGTCCAAGGACAGAGATATGAAAAATGATCAACCTAGACACCCACTAATTTTGCGTAGAATCCATATTTGAAATAAAATACATTGTATGTCACACATGCGATGCTCAAACAATCGATTTCTTAGTCGGAAAACCGGTTTTTCGAGGAAATTTCCATGAAGACGACTTCCTTGATCTTTGTACACGTTGAGTATTTTGTAGAACTCGCAAAGGCGAGCAAAATGCTAAAAAAATTTCGCTGTACGATCAAAATTGAGCGAGTTACGCTTCTTGTAGCAGGTAGATCGCAAAAATCGATAATGAACAGATTCGACCAAATCAAGCGGATGGACCTTAGTGTAACCCCCAATAGTGTCCACCAACCAAGTTTAAACGAAATCTGAGACACAATATATTTTCTAGTAGCAAACGCTACTCGTTTTCCTACACTTTTACAGGAGACCCGTGTTAAAACAAGGAACTGAGAGGCGAAATGTATCGCAACGATGCGCATCCTCTTCAATATTTTCCTCACTGTTCTACTTCTTGTCAACTGGGCAACTGCGGTAAGATTTTAGAAACATATTATCAGGGTGTCACTTAATATTTTAAAATGCATTTGTCATTTTTATTTTTATTATTTGATTCTGTGGTGAAACAAACGTGACAAAAACGATCATTTGTAAGTTTATCAATTACTATAGAATGAACGAATGTGGTGAGGGATTGCTCTTCTAAGTATGACGGAAATGATTCAGGTGCTAGAGAATGGATTCAGTATGATTTTTATAATTGCTAATTGAAAGGTAATTCCGAGTCGCATAACGACAGTTTACCTCAGGATCGTCTCGCCAAGGCGCCGATCAAATCGGTGTTGACCCCTCCGCTGTTTCATCCAAACCCTCCCTGCCCCGTGGGGTATTACAGGCAGTGTGGAATCGTGCCCCCTTGTTGGTGTGAGATGGATTGGAAGTACTGGCAGAAGCAGGAGGAAGCTCAAACAACGAAACCTATACAGGCAGCTACCAAAACACATCAGTTGTTATTTCATGAGCTTGAGTAACCTATTGACAACTTTTCGTATATTAGCAATCAATTTTCAGAAAAATGATTGCCTCATGCCCGAGTTTGTAAAATACTGCCCGAGAGGCAAAGCTTGCGTGTGCATCCATCCTTCTGTGGTAAGCAATCTGCTTCAATGCCATCGATTCAAAGCCCAAAAAGATCGAATGATTCAAAAGAGTTTCGTTAAATTTGTCTGCAGGTCCTTTGGAGTGCCCCTTGGAGTGCCCTGAGGGCTTCGTTCGCGGGTGTGTGTCCGCGCTTTTGCTACAAAAAGAACGGGTGAATGAATTAACGAATGTGATTTCACATGATAAAAGTGTTCTGAGCGATGTTATGCCAATTTAAACTACCTCAAATGGAAAATGGGGATGGAAAATGTTTGCTCAAAACAAACTATAATGCCAACAAATATCACTCATAAATTTTCGCTATTTCAAACTTCCCATTGTGAAATTGGGGATGTGCAAATTTTTCAAAAGTGACTGTTCTGGGAAATATGCATACGTGGATCCGGGGTAATTGTTTGCAAATAGAAGCGCTTTATAAAATCAAAAAAAAATATCCCTAGTGTCAGAGGGGATGCCAAAGCACATTTTTAGCACATTTTTGGAGCTTTGCAAAACACATGACGCTGAAGTGACTACTCTGGGAAAACCGATGCTATAAAAATAGGAGCTCGATGCATATTCATCAAAACGAGTCTTCTTCTTCCTCTTCTTCTCGTGTCGTCCATTCTCTTCAATGGCGCTTCAGCGGTACCGACCTAACTGTTCAAAATATAATATTGATTCTTTCATTTATATAATTTAGTAAACCCAATCGTGTATATACAATCATGTTTATATATTCTATGTTAGAATTCGTGCTACACTTTATCTATATAATTGTTTTACCGCAGGAGAATCGACGTCTCGTCAAGGAAGGAATCAAATCAGCCAAGAAACCAACTATGAACGTGGACGAGAAGGGTAGACTTATTCCTCCCTGCCCGATGGGCTACTACAAGCTGTGTGGAAAAAATCCTCCTTGCGTTTGCCAAAGAGACTGGAATTACTTGGCGACACATAGAATCGAGTGATCTTCGTTTCACACTGATAAATTATTTGCATGGATCTGAATTGCTGAATATTTGATTTTATTCAATATCTAGCACCAGTTCCCAAATAAAATATGCCACATGACGAAATGAAGAGCACTTTGTACGATACATGGATACCGTCAGCGCATTTTTTTAAAATCACTTAAAATCAGCAACAACCGTCTCAATTGGAGTTCTAAACCAAATAAGAGTATACACAGTTTTAAGATGGGGTGATATTTGCTCAAAATGTACTGTAATTCCAACAAATATCACTCATAAATTTTAGCTATATCAAATTTTCGCTAAAAACCTTATTGTGAAATTGGGGATGTGCAAATTTAGCAGAGCATACTAGTTGCACGTGGTGCAAAAGTGACTGTTCTGGGAAATATTTGTACCTGGATACCGGATAATTCATCCAAACTTGCAAACAGAAAACACAAATCGAACAACTCGATCATCATCTTACATACACGAAACAAATGCACTAAATGTAAACTGCACTTTCAAAATTGTCCCTAGTGCAATAGAGGATGTCGAAATTTTGCACACATTTGAGTTTTGCAAATCAAATGATGTCGAATTACCCTGGAAATATATGAGAACTGTTTCACCTGAGATCCCCTAAATTGTTACTGATTCATGCAATCATATTTCGTCTTGCTCATCGACATGTGCAAGGTTTGCAAAAGATGCGGTCTTGCAATACATTTTATGATGTTGTGACTACTCTGGGAAAATTACTTCCATAAAAAGAAGGAGCACGATGAATATGCATCGCAACGATGCGTCTTCTTCTCCCTCTCCTCCTCACTTGCCTCTTCATCGAAACCGTAGCCACTGCAAGTTACGCTGAATGTTAGTAAATAGCAGGTTATAGCTCTTTGCACAATTCATATTGAATCACCCATTTTCTTGAAGTGCATGTATTTGTTTCGAGCAATTTTTTATCAAAAAATTCAAGTGTTATTATAATGAAAATATTTTCTCTCCAGCAATAGTCATTGAGTCAATTCCCATTCTGTACACATCAGAACCTCCATCTTCCTTATTGTTTCTTCAAGCTTCCGGAAAGATTTAAGGGAACTTTTCCCAGAGTTGTGATGTCTTCCTTGAGATTATGCCAAGAGGGAGAGCGCCTTCAACGGGTACTCCTTCGAATGTGTGAAGGTGATTAACGAATATCGGGAAACTAAAAATTTGACTCTTTTATAGCCACTGGCTAGCTTTCCCCAACGATAAGAGATTCTGAAAATGAAAATTCCGTTTTGTATTTTTAAAATTTCGCACCTAGCTGAATGACTTTAGTTGGATTGCCACTGAACCCTGTGAGCTAATTTCGATATATTGTAGGGTACGGGTCAGAAGAGACCGAATTTCTTACTCTAGTAGACACGATTTAAAATAATACTTATTTCCACCTCGTTCGTCACTCGGCTGATGTTGGGAATTAGAGAAATGACGATGCGATTACCCATGATACAAATAATCAGTTTTGATACAAATCATCTGTCCGTCAGTCCGTATCTATCTGTAATAGGGTTGGCTATTCGGAGCGGATTTTCGATATCGCCGCCCTCCCCTCCTCAAATTTCGCAATATGTGGGGCGATATCGCAATGCTGCTCTGAATTGCCAATCCTAATGCTTACCGAACTTTGAATGCACATAATATAATGTATTTGGGAGAAAGAGGGCGAGTGTGTAGACCAAATGGCACTCGATTGGAAAATAATAAGCAACATTTCAGTGGCTCCTCCCGGCGATATCTATCGAAACCAAGGCAGATACCGAAAGTCAATTTCGCACAGTCACTCCTCCACCAAGACGCTGCGAATGTGTCAATGACCCGTGTCTATTTTAAGACTGAAGCGTATTCTGAATCATGATTCAGATCCCGATAAATCATGGTATATAATATTACGTGAACAAATTGCAAGCACAAAGATGATTTTAAAAAAAAAACAGGTTACTCAAGCAGCTTACCTTTCTGTTCCGGAAACTCCTAAAATCAGAATTTCACGAACATTGTCGCAGAGATGACAGACATATAACACGGGTATCACCAGTCAGCATGTGGGAACAATTTCCAACTTTTATTTTTTGTTCTATTTCATGTTATAGTTGTAGCACACCCTTGAGCCAACTTCTTGAAATTTCTAGGTCATAGGTCCCAGAACCGTCATTTAGGAATTTTCCGGTTTTACATCCGGCTCTACCACAGATCAGCTCCCAGATGTGCTAGAGATGTGGGATTGGGCTCAAAATATGCGGAAAAATCAGGTGAACAACTTTGATGTTGATTATGGAAGAATTAGTCCATACGCATATAGAAAAAAATTGAAACATGCAAGTTCAGGGTGGCTTACGCCCGCTCTTTAGCTCCGAATGTTGAAAACCAGCGATGTCAAATTTCGAAAAATTCTCATCTCTCCGATTTGACATTCCAATCCATCAGTTGATCCAATTTATAACATTTCTTGATCAAATAAGTTAAATGAAGTTGAAATAACGCGAAATTTCAGCACTTTCAAAAATTCGTTTTTTCAAGGCTTCATTATGGCCAAATTCGAGAGCTTCCAGCTCACGATTTAGCTTTCCCATAAAATGATCGCCCATCTTTCTCAATATATGTCACAATCATGAACACATTCTGGCATTATTGGATCTCCAACCGATTCCAGGCCCGTGATTTAAATTCTCGAACTTTAAGGATCGTGTTGAAATAAATTCAAAATAATTAAATTTTGACTAAATGACAATGAATCTCGGCTCTTAAAATTCACTGGGTTTGTCCCTCACCGAGATGGTATGATTTTATTTTTACTATAAATTTCAGTTTTTAGTTCATATTTTCTGAACATGAAAACATACGGCTTCACTTTCAACATAAAAGTTGTTCCTCTCATTTTTTCCGCATATTTGGAGCCCAATCCCACATTTCTAGCACATCTGGGAGCTAATCTGTGGCAGAGCCGGATGTAAAACCGGAAAATGCCTAAATGACGGTTCTGGGGCCTATGACCTAGAAATTTCAAGAAGTTGGATCTAGTGTATGCTTTAACCATAATATGAAGTAGAACAAAAAAATAAAAGTTGGAAATTGTTCCCGGGGGTTGGTTTTTTCCTCCACTGACTCATGATACCTGTGATAAATGCCATCAGAAGATGGGACATAATCACTAGACAGAAGGTTCTCATTCTGGTTTGAGCTGCTTGAAACTTATATTCATTATGTGCATCAAAATTCTTGTGGATGCACTAATGTAAGTCGATTGTGTTGATGCGCCGGATATTTTCGATGGCAAATGTTGAATAGGTACGAGTCAATTTCAGATGATCCCATTCGTTTCTGGGAACAAATTCGCTTGCGCGCGAGCACGCGACGATTTTCACTCAAAAAATTTCAAAATCAGTCAAGTTTCACTGAATCGACATCACTTCGAAGTTATGAGCTTGTTAGAGATAAACGCATTGTTGAAATCGATCTAGCTTTCACGAACTCATTTTGCGTTATCCATGTTCGGCCTATAGAACGGGTAGTGGATAAGAGAACTATAAAATCTATACATCAAGCTTATAGTGGATACACGGGTAGAACCATGTTTTCTTTTCCCACTTCTCCTGGTGTACTTTCTTCTCGATCGAGCCCATGCTTATTTTTTATTTCGAGTATATTTTGTAATGACACGAACTGGTAAAATCTAATAGATGAAAATTATTCGATTCTGCATTCGAATCGGAGCTGCACCACAATATTGGGGTCCTATCCGCTGCTCTGTTTGGGACCCCCTACCTGGATGCACATGGGAACTATACAAGCATTATATATTGAATTGCGTGATCCAATTGACGTCATACTGAAGAATTCCTCATACAGCTGCAACGTAGGACGGGTGCAATGGAGAGACTTCTTAGGATTGACCAAAATCACCTGCACTATTCGGGTACTTTAAGAAAATTGACGTACATTTTCTGCACTATTGCACTTGATTTTCTGTAAAAATTATTCGATGAAGTAATCTAATTTCGTGAAGCAATATGGAACGATTTAGAGCACGTGCTTTACTCTTCCAATGTCTTCTGATCTTCTTTACCGTGCGTGTTTTGCCGAATTTCTAGGAAAGGTAGCATTTGGAAAGATGTAATTTAGCACACAATACTTTGTAACCAATACTTTGCGTTCACGTTCGCAAGCCATTTAGTTGAAAAATCGCTGGAAGTTTGTACTAACTGGTTCCTAGTATTCCATTCCTCTAATCCTCTATATTGAATTTTTATTTTTAAAGATGTTTTTTGTATTTTAAAAATATATTTGTATTTCAGTGTCAACTAGGTATCAATGTATTGGCCATTTATTGTCCAGCTATCCTACGGCATTCCGGGATTCCTGGCCTATTGCGCGGTATTTGTGGGAATGTTCATGCTGCGAAAGGAACTTAGCCGTAGCTTTTGCTCAATATTCATCATCAACACTGTGATTGTGAGTACCCATGTTAACTTAACCCATGCTTTCCCTTTTTATTATCATATTGTTGGCATAGCACTGACATTGTAAAGTTTTTCCCTCAAAACCCTTTCCGAAGACCTGGGCATTATGTATTTGAAGTCTGATATTTTCAGAATATTGTCACTTGGTTGAATTCCTTTCTAAGTCAGCGATTGATATTTGAGAAGAGCATGTTACCATTCTACATTTGGCTGGGACAGCATGACCTACTCAGGTAATGGTAACATATACACATACAAGTGCATATAGTATTTTTCAGAAACACCATGGGGTTTCTGATGCCCCAGTGCTATTATTTTCAAAATGCTTGTGTTTTCCTGCTCAGTCTCGATCGATTTTTTGCCATTTTTTCTGTCTCAGTGAACTTGGGCGTGAGTCACGTATAATTTCATCTAATATCAGACATATTTTCATTAGAAACGATTGGAAATTTGAGGAAGTGGCTCATAGAAATCTGAATTTTGAAGAACAAAATTCGATACATTTGCATTTTTCAGTTCTGGACTAGAACCTACTGGATTGCTTACGTAATCACATTTGTTATTTGCGTGCTTGTGAACTGCATTTGCAGGTAATTTTATGTATTTGTTTAAATATCTTAAATCTAAGCCCAACCTCGGGCCCTAACCTAAATAGAGTTCAGCCTTTCAGCCAAGACAAAAAAAACTGCATTTCAGCATTGTTCTGATCGGATGCGCTTTTATCGTGGACAAGATAAAATGCAGACCTCTCATAACTGTGGAAAATCCTGTGAGTTCTCAACCGATCAAAAGTGCCAAAAAACAAAACAAAAAACAAAAAAAAAACCCCAAAAATAAATTTATAGCCGTTTCTCGCATCATTAATTCAATTAATTTTCGGAATTGTGACGTTTCTCATATCGTCGATCCTCAATGTGAGTATGCGATTAAAAAAACAGTACTTCTACCAGAAATATTTGTATATTTTGAATAAATTGCTCAATCATGGCTAATCCATACAATTATTCAAAATGAACACTAACCTGTTCATATCTTTAAATTTACAGGTTCTCTCGCTTAACGAGCTGATACGCTTCCGAAGAACCGCGGCTTCAAAGGTTGAGTCCTTTTAAAATTTCAAAAACCATATTGTACACTATAGGAAACATCATTCTTCCTTATCAGCATCTGCATTTTCATCGCGCAATTTCTGAATCTTGTTGTTATGGTATTGATTCACAACGATATTGTTTTTCAATTTAATATTATTTTAGGTCTTTCTCACTGAGCTTCTCAGAAATCCTATACCTTATGGAGAAGTGCCTAGCGATATTGTTTTGCAAATATCTATTTACACCTTCAATATCATGTATTTTGCCTCGGACGCCTTTTCGATCGGCCCGGCATTGTAAGTGCAAAGAAATTCAATCGATCAAGTGGCATGCGGAAAGTATCCACTAATTCGGTCCGAATAGTCAAAAATAATGCAGCTATACACTCCTGCTTCCCGGTCCATTCCGGCGATTTTACGCCACTCGACTTAGGCGAAACGCCACAGTATTGTCGTCGTCCGTGGCTAATTCGTCAGTCATCACGGTCAGGAGAAGATCGACTTGATGCAATAACATGCATTGAATCCTTTGAGCTAATTAATGAAAATGTGTATCAATGGTTGTTTATTGTACACCTCTTTCAATATCGAAGTCTAGCAGACAATTCGCTGATGAAGATATATATGTGTGTGTGTGTGTGTGTGTGATATGTGTAGTGTGGACAAATGATGTTTCCGTATTCTTTGGGAACTAATTGTTGTGCATCTTCTATGGCGGAGTGGGATCGTAATTGGAACACTTCTATGCATACAATTAATAAAAAAAAGAATGTGCACTTTTCACTTCTAGAGTGGGCGTTATTGAGACTGGTGTATTGCTTCGTTGAATGTCTTAGGAAAGCAGGTGGAATGTGCATGCAATTCGGCGATATTTTAGTGTATTTTTCCAAGCACAAAAGTATGCATCAACGATATAAAATCAATAGTTCAATAAACAAATGTAAAAATATTGAATAGGATATATTTGTGGCTCCGAAGAGCTGAACGGTGATGAAGATAATGCAAGAAAAAAGTCCTCACTACGAATTCGTAATAATAATTCGATTCCAATACTGATAATTTTCTCGAAAGTTCGAGTGGGTGGAACAAAGAGGTTTCCAGACTCATAAATCATTGTTTTTTTCAGTGCACATGTCAGAGTTCAAACTCCGCTTTGAGTGATTTGACAGCGCTTTGACAGATGTTCTCGGAAAATAAGAAATCGCTCAAAATGATGAAGAAAAGGGGACGAGGAGATTTGGTGTAATATTACAGCCCGAAGCTTAGTGGAGAACTTCCTAGTGCATGAAGGCATTCAAACTCTTATAGTTTCGGACAATTGGATTTCTTTTCGTTCACAAAACTGGGTATGGCTGCGCAAGAAATGTTTATTTATCGCTCATTTCACACGCCCTTTCTACTCGCTTTACTACTTTTCTCGCATAAAACTTAAAAATAGTACTATCGTTCAGAATTAGAGTACTCGGGGTACACTCCCTGCATGTAATCACCGGTGTCTGTCACTCAAACTCTCTTCTGCTCAGACTGTTGGCGTTATTGTTGCTTTATCACAGTCTGTCACGTGCACGCTGTACATTTCCGCCCCAGCTAGCATGCCTTCACTATCAGATACATTTTAGAATGCGAGTACTCGGGGTACTCTCCGTGCTTATAATCGTCGGTTTATCCGCATCGGCGCTCTTCAGCAACGGGCACGAGCAGGACGCGAGAAGATTCTTCGGATCGATCGCCTCACACTACAAGAAGGGCAACTACGGAGAATGTTGGTATTAACAATATTCTGAATCTCATTTGTATCTGTCCTTTTGTTTCGAAAAGAAAAAAAAGTTGCCTTCCCGGGAACTTTTGTTTTGCAGCTTGAACATGCAATATGGTGTAATTAGGAGAAAATGTGCACCATTTTTTAATCGTGTTTTGAATCGCAGTGTTCGATGTGGCCAAGGAGAAGTTCGTGTTCTTCTTTCCCGATGTGGTAACCGAGGAAGAGATGAAGGACTTCCGCGCATCCTTCATTGACTTCACCGGCGTTTACAGCACCTCAGTACTGATGAGAACTGTAGAAGGGTGCCGTAGGATGGTCGGATGCGAACTATTCCGTGATGCCGCATTTCATATATATCAATAGCTGCATGAAGACATCGGTCTCCGGTGTAGTTCCGGTATTACAATGCACATCGATGTGGTTCAGTATGGTAATGTGTAATATCAGTACATGCAATGACAAAAAAAACCCTGGATCTTGCTTCATTGAGCACAAAAAGTTGTATTTTTACATTATTGACTTTTGGATACCCTCACTCTTCAGAATGGCACTGATGATGTTACCGAGAAGTTGGACAAGAAAAAGTTCATGGCTGCTTATTTGGGCTTTACAGCTGTCAAGTTTCGAGTGACATTCGGCCTTTCGAATAAGTAAGAGAGAATAATATGACGTACCCAAGATTTTGTTAAAGAATTTACATTAATTGTGATATATAATTGATATGTTCTAATTTTTGTCAGTGTTCAACGCCATAACATCATAGTAACGTATAAGATATGCTATTTTTGTTAGCTTTTCATGAAAATTGCAGATTCAAACTTCTCAACAATGACGAGGCCAAACAGTTCCTCGTCAAAGTGAGCCCTTTTTGAACTAAGTATTTATCAATTTAAATAGCACACTTTAATTTAATTTTTCCAAAAACATCACTTTCGTATTAGTTTTGCAAAGAATTTTCCTTGACATTTCATATTCCAGCTGGGCTAATCCCTGCCCGAGCAGCCTCCTCCTGTCGGAAATTGGGCTTCTCTCGTTAGTTCATTATTTCAAATTTCGATAAAGCGTATCCATAATTTCCTCACGTGTACATATATTCGTGTACATGGGAAGTACAACTTTGAGAATCCTTCAAGCGTTGATATCGAAACTTTTCCAAAACCATAGTTCAAAAACCTGAAATCAATGTTTCCAGATCACCTCGATCAAGACGCTTAGCGAGCCGGCCAAGGCCGCCCTCCAAGTGCAGTTCAAAATCTTCCACCGCCTGGACGAATACGAGGCCATTGTGAAGGTCCGTTAAATTTAATGTCCATTCTGCACGCGTTCACCTAGCTGACCAGCAAGATATGAAGGATAATGAAACGATACTTTATTTTATTTAGAAGCCAAGAACCGAATAATCGAAAGTTTAAAAAAAAAATTTCCGTAAGAACAGGATAAATACGTTTGTTTCACTAATAGGGGCTTCCCTTCGAACTAGGATGATAATGTACGAAATACAAAGTAAGAACAATTCGATTTTTCGATGACATCATCACCAACCTCGCCTCGCTTTGCAATAATCTGCCCGGTTTCGAGGAATGCGACAAATTCATGGCGGACGACTTCACGAAATTTTAGACTCGGGCTAGTTTGAATGTCTCAGAACACAAATACTTGACATCAACAGTAGTACTTGTCGCCACTCAGATACGAGTTTTCAAGAGGGGTAGTGACGTCACTGATATCACTGATTATCATTGATAATCAGTGATATCAGTGATATCAGCTTCATCCTCTGATAACTGATATCTGAGTGGCGATTCTGAAGGCGGATTCTGGATTCCGAAGTCGCATCTGAAGTGGCATCTGGAATCTGAATTTGCATCTGGAGTGACGTCAGTGGCCGAGACGAGGATACTCGGCCACTGACGTCACTCCTTTTGCAGGTTTTTGCTGGGGTTCGAACTTACGGGGAGTGGGCGCTGTGGTGAGTCACTTACCACTACACTATACGGACCAACGGGCTGGAGGGGTGAATGATGCTCATACTCTTGCGTTCGCTGGCCAAGCGAGCAAGATGGAGTGTCTTTTGCCGGCTTTTTGCTGGGCTCGAACCCGTGAGACACGGGGCATACGCCCAATTACTTACCACTCGGCTATTAAGTGCATCTGCCCAAGATGGGATGAGTGAACACAAGTATCTTCCCCCTCTCCTCACGCGCGCTAAAGATTTTTCAAGCGGATTCGAGCCTGCGTAGCTGTACAGCCTGACCAAAACCTTACACCACTACACCATGGAGAGCATTCGACAGGAAGCCTACGAATGAATACACGTACCCCTGTCCCTTAGACGCTTCAATGGGTAAAGTGTCGCCCCGCCGAACTTACAGTACCTGGTAAGAAGAAATTCAAATTAAGGAGGGAAATTTGAATGCCCTTCCTACCGTAAGTTAGTCGCGCGCCACCGGATCTACCGTACCCGTGAATTTGAATTGTATAGCGGGAAATTAGTCTTATTTGAATTTATCTTTATCAATTATCAATTTTTCCACCGTGTAGGATTCTGCCATTGTTGCATTTTGCCTAATGGACGATTAGCATTCAAAGTGCTATCTGTATATTCTGTGCCTCGACGGGTCTGAGATGGTGTAAGGTTCTGAGCAGGTGGAACACCATGAAGTCGTTTCTTCTTTTTCTCAGGAGCAGTACTCTGGTCCGCGTTTGATGTAGATGGATCGTTTTGTCGTCGTTCTTGGCGTTGCTTTTGCTCTTGTCGTAGTTGTTGACGTTCTCGTTTCCCTGGTCTTCCTGGGGGGGATACTGGTGTAAATTCAGCATCGTCGTCGTCAAGTTCATTTGCTGACTGTTCATTCGCCGTACTGTACACGGAGACATTTGTTCTTGTTGAGGGGTGTCGAATGCTTCTTCTCTCTAATACATCTTCTTCAGGTGGTACTTCTTCGTCGCCGACTTCCACTGGTTCAGTCTGTGCACTCGAAGTCGATTTGTGTTGAGGAGAAGATGTTGGTAGTTGAATACGAATAACCGAATCTTTAGGTATACTCTCCTTGAATCGGTTAATCTTATTCAAAAGATCTTCATAAAGAGAATGTTTAGTAGCAGTGTCGATTGTCTTGTCGTTTAAGATGGTAGTGAGTTCCTCGTACATCTCCACTTGAGCATCTTCTTTAGAGAGTACGAGGTAAGGAACAAGCTTATACTTGTTTATCGCGATTGAACAAGACTAAGTATGTAGAGCAAGATCAGCGGGTATCACAGCAGCGAGGAAACCTCCTCCGAATTGAGTAAGATGGTTACGAGCCTTTCTCTCTGGCGAACACTTGGCTATTTCCCGAATGACTGGTAGATGCTTGCAAATGGATTTCTTCTCTTTGCAAGTAAAATGAATATGCGAAAGGTTTCGTAGAATCTCGACTACACAAGTAAGCTCAGACAAGGTAGCCTTTCCAATTAAATTAGGGTTTTTATAGAGCTCAGAAAGGAACAACCGGTTCTTATGAAGTCTGCGCATTGAATAAAGTTAATTTGTGAGTCCTCCTAAGCCACTCCCTCACATGTTCGTCGTCGTTGTTAATTCTTGCGAAATGATTGACAATTGATGCAAAAGACCGCCCTCTACTCTGCATGTGAATGTGGTATACTGAAACCGCGCCGCATGTGACTTCTGATGGGGATTGATGAGGAACTTTGTTATAGTAAATGTGGTTGAACGTCATACAGAACTTCATTATGAGGCCCTTTGGGGGTTGCCCGAAGCTGTCAAAGAAGTAAGACGTTCCTCCTACTACAAATATCGATTGCCAGTGTAACCCTCCGTATTTCGAGTCACTTTTATCAGTGTTAGCACACAGCGAGAATTTACTAGGTAAGGTTTGTGGTTTAGGAAGTTGATCGCATGCAAAAGTTCCAACAAAATATCGAGATGATATGGGGTCGTTCAGCAGTACAGAATTAAGTTGGTTAGTGTTCATGAAGAGATAATCTAGTCAAACCGTAGTACACGGTTGCTCTTAACACACTGATCGCAAACGTCTATGGTGATCGTCTGGTTGCCGTTCGCATGGGGGAGACGAGATTCGTCCTCTCTGAACTTCTTCCAGCACGTAGGACAAAGAAGTATCTGCACTGCCCGAGCATTCGCACTCCACTGCTTGCGGGTCTGAATTCGAATTACGTTAATCCATCCACTCTTGTTCACTGACCATGACAGCTGCCTTGTAACGAGACTGATCATTTTTGGTTCCATATCTTGGAGCGTGCGGAGGAGCAGTCAGGGAAGCACGTCTCGGACATTTGAAAGTGGTTGAATGACCTAGATATTTGAATGTTCCCACTTTGAGAGAGTGAGAGACGCAGACATGTAAAGGGACGAGATAGTGTGAAGGAGTGAGAGAGCAGGCTCCGCCCCTTCCTTTCACTTGGGGTATAAATAGGTCGATTTTTCAAGAAGAATTCAAATTCGTGTTTCGTCAGTTCCTACTTGTCAACTTCATTTGGTTCTAACCGCCACTTCATCTGTCTCGAGTCCATCGACAATGACTTCTCAGAAGTGTACTCCCTCCGGCTCTCCTCCTCGAAAGATGACTAAGAAGGCAGAAGCTTTTGTGAGTGCATAGTTTTTTGGTTCTGAACACAGAGGGAACGTTTACACGTTCATTCCAGCTCCAGAAGCACGAATACAAGGCCCCGAAGGATGACGACCCTTCCGCCGAGTTTGATCAGAAGTTCCTGGCTCACCCTCAGCAGTCCGTCGTCGTGCACATGTGCAACAAGTGCATCCGTCTGGCGAAGAACTGCGATCGTAAGATCCGCGAAGGAGGACAACGCTGTCTGGTCCTTCTTCTCTGTAGAAGCTGCATCTTCACCAATCGTAGATGTTCCCAGACAGTGTTCTTCAACATTGTTCTTAAGAACCTTCACGACCAGGCTAGGGAAGAGAGTGGGGAGTATAGTGATGACGGAGATGATGAGGACGACGTTGTTGTTAAGGGAGACGTTAAGAAGGAGAAGTCGACCTGCAACTGAAGATTGCACCGATGTTGTTGTATCTTACTGAATAAACAGTTCATACTAATATATTGATGTCATCTTGAGCGGTCGTAATGTCACGTACCGTCTATGACTCATCCAAAGAGAATTGGACTAATCTCTTTACGCAAACAACTGTCTTGGCTGGTAGGGGAGGGAAGATATCTCATTTCTCAGGGGTTCGACCTCAGTATGGATCGGGCATTGGTGGTATTCTAAGGTCTCTCTTCCGTCTCATACCTTCATTCCTCTCGAGTCCTGTCGGACAGAACCTGGTCAACGCCGGTGCAAACATTGTAAATGACATAAACAATGGCTCGAGTCTCAAAGATAGTGTCAAGAGTCAAGCACGCTCCACTGTCCGTAACTTAACTGGTGTTGGTAAACGTCGACGTCGTGCGGAACAAAACGGAGCCGGCGTCCCGAAACCTATCGGATACATCAGAAACTCCGCCCATCGTCATAAGAAGAGTAGTCGGTCGAAGAAGGCCACGCCCACTAATGTTATCAGAAGAGCCTTCATTCACTAGTGTTCATTCACAGTAGTCGGCAGCGGTCGACATGCTTCCACTCCTCACCTACATCGAGCAAGAGTTTCCCTTCTGGCGATACCTCAATCGTCGCGAGCGCATCCAGGCTCTTCATGGTATCCTTCCTACCGTCGATGTCGGAGTCGAGCCTGTTCGTACTGCCTTCAATAACTTCCCCGGACTCTCACTACACCCGTATCCGTAGTTCGAGAGGACTGACAAGTGTGTTCAACCATGCAAGACTCCGATTGGGCTATGATCCTGATGTTGATCTACCTCTTGTGAGAAGTAGAGGAGGTTGCCTTCACGTGATGGAGTCTCTCGTTGTTATTAAGTAAGTTCCGATAAAGTGATCTTCATTCATTCACCCTGCGTTCATACAGAGCGGTTGTGCGATGTTTAAGAGCGAAATTGAGAAGAGCCCTTCCTCGCTTCATCCAAATCTTGACCTTTTTTCTACGAATTATACTGTTTGTGGGGTCGAGACGTCACGACTCACCGAAGTGAGCCTTACGTCTGGACCAGAGATCAAACCGCATGAGTTTAGAGTTCAAAATTCTAAAGCCTTTCTGAACCTCCAACGAAGTTACATTCTCACAAAGTTCAAGGTTGTTAACGAAGACGGCAGTGATATTTTAACTGATGATGCTGCAGAAACGTTCGCACTTTCAAACCTCTTCGGTTGTTCTCAGTTCCGTCAGATTCAAGTATTCATTAACGGAGTACTGACTTATGATAACGATAATTTTGCTTATCGTTCCTTTATAAGTGCCCTTCTGTCATACAACGAAGAGTATAAGCGAACGTTTCTCTGTCTAGCTGGATTCTCAGACGAGGCCGATCCCACTTCGGCGACAGATGGCGAATATCTGAAACGAGCCAAACGATGTGCCAGGTCCAAAGTTATGGAGGTCATCACACCACTTTGGCTAGAATCCTCCCCTTCGTCGATTTCCGTATCCTATGTTTCCCTTCTCCAGATGAGTTTATGATTGATCGGCGAAAGGGCGTTAAGAAGTATAGAATCAAGATTTTGAACATGACTCTCATGCTACATGAGCTTCATGTTCACGACTCCAGAGCCCTAGCATTTAACAATCTCTTCCAGGAGAAGGGTTCAATAACTTACAGTTCGCTAGGTTCAAGTGTTAGGACCTTTTTCATTCCTGGAGGCATCAAAGAATTTCCCTCGTTCAGTTTTTAGCAACAACATCCCTAGACGTGTGTTCTTTACTTTGGTTGATGCGAATGCGTTTAACGGAGACCATAGTAGTCCGTTCCTGTTCAAAAACTTCGACCTTCAAAATGTTCGACTCGAGGCTGGTGGAGAAGTAATACCCTTCCACGACTACTCACTCGACTACGGGAAACATCAATGCGCAAAGGCCTACCTCGCACTTCAGGAAGCGTTGTCTGTGGCGGGGACCGGATGTTCTAACGGAATTACTCCCGAAGAGTTTGCGTCTCACTGTTGTATCTACGCGTTCGACACTAGTGGGGCAGAATCAGACCAATTCGTTCTACAACGAATCAGAGAGACGACAATCAAGCTAACGTTTGCAAAGGACACCCCTGCAAGCGGACTCTACGGAATCGTCCTCGGAGAGATGATCACCAACCTTGTAATCGACAAAGACCGCATTCCTCATGTGTATTAACGGACGATAAAGAATTAAGTTATTTATCAAAGAGATACAATTGAATTGTTATCTACCCATGAATTATACGAATCGGGGTACCCCAACCATTTAACAAACGACTGCGGTGTACCTCTGAACTTACGTTTACGCAAAATCTTTTCTACTTTGTACATACCAGCATCAACTACTTTCTGAATTTCGTCAAGGTAAAATGAACCTTCAATTAAATGTCCGTTCAGTTCTCGCAACTTGATTTACGGAGGATATGCATGCAATTTAACTTTAGCCACTATGAAGAGTTCTTCTGTCCAATTCGGTGTGTAGCCCTTTTCGAAGGTTCTTTTAGCCTTACTTATCCTAACCGAGTCTCCAACTTGTATTTTAACATCACGACGGTTCGATGTAGTATTTTCGTCAACGTCGCCGTCCTTCACTTTCTCCGGAGCCATTCCAATTGAACGATTGGGTGTCTTGTTCATAGCCCTCACGATATCATCCACAGCGTCGATCCAACGGTGTGAGTTTGAGTAGTGTAGATACTTGTACAGACGTTTCTTGAAGGTCTGAATAGCTCTCTCTCCCATGGCCGCTTTCATCTCGGATTTCGGGCTATAGTGTTGAATGTGATTATCTTTGTAGAGGCTACTCGTTTCCTTGTTGTAAAACTCCTTTCCTTGATCTGTCACGAGACGAGAGCACACATGACCGAACCGCTTAATTGTCATATCAAATATTAGAGACATTGCTCTTCGCATCTCCGCGGCAGTTTTCTGTTTTACCGGTAAGGCAAATACATTTCTAGAGTAACAGTCAATAGCTATGAGGCAGTAATTGAAGCCGTCATTCTCTTTTTTCCACAGCTGAAAGTCAGCGAGGTCGGCCTGGAGAGTTTGCCCAGGGGCGATACCTATCGTCTTACGGCGATCAAACTTTCTGCGAATCTTCTTGAAGAGAGTGTACGACGGTTTATCCCTGAGGTACTCTGTAACCTCTTGAGGTTTGGCCCTACTAGCGGAGGCAACACGGTCAATAGACGTGTACGCGGTGGGGTTTTTCAAATTAAAATAATTATCATGAATACTTTTTTCAACACCATCCTTCATGATGACCAAATCAATAATGAATATCTCTCGCAATACACAGCAAGGATCTACCCTCCACCTTCATTTAACTGTCTACCGTGTCAGCAGTCAGTCGAACCGATTAAATGTCTGATTTTTATATAACCTTACCATCTATTGTGAAGGGCGAAGGGAATCGATCCTCTGACTTTCGTACTCGACTCCCTGAACCGTTGTTGTTTAGAAACAAATGGACTGTTGGATTACATGAGATCTTGATTTCGGGTGAGATCCTCACAGTTCCGAAAAATACTCCATTTGTGATCACTTTTCATGACGGCTCAATTGCTAACTGTTATCTTCCGACAGGGACGTACAAAACTGTTCAATCGCTTGTAAGGGCCCTTAATTCGGCTGTACCTGGGACCAGGAAGCGTCGAGCTGTTCGCGAAGAGTCTGAAGAAGACGATGATGAGATCATAGATATAGATTTAACGGCTGAGGAGTTAGCTGAATTAGAGCGAGAGGGCTATGCGCACAGAGTTCCAGATCCTGATAATGCAACTCCGATAGGCGTATCTGTACCACAAACACCCAGTACTCCGGTGCAACAGCAGCCACATCAACAGCAACAGCCTCAACAACAGCCTCCTAAACCACCTACATCCAACGTGAGTAATGTTCTTCTAAAGGGTGTTGTAAATAAAATGTTTGTTCATTTAATAAAGATAACATAAATATAAATGTGACCGATAATAACCGATTGCTCTGTGCTCTAATCATTTCGCATGTAGTGTTTGACAGGTGAACGGATAACGTGAACCGTGTCATCACTAAGAAGTCTATTACTTAGAGCAAACATGGTATGGTAGGTGAACGGAAACCGTGAACCGTGTCATCGCTCGGAAGTCTATTACTTAGAGCAAACATGGTATGGCAGGTGAACGGAAACCATGAACCGTTTCATCGCTCGGAATTCTATTACTTAGAGCGTACATGATATGGCAGGTGAACGGAAACCGTGAACCGTGTCATCGCTCGGAAGTTTATTACTTAGAGCAAACATGGTATGGCAGGTGAACGGAAACCGTGAACCGTGTAGCATACAAGACATGGAGGTGGAGAGAAACCGCGTCAACTTTCGGAAGAATATTACTTCAGATTTCATCCATCATTTTTTACAGGTATAACAAATCATGTCGACCTTTAGATATAAATGGTGTAACACTGAATGACGTTTTTATAGTGCAATTTTCTTCCCTAGGGAATTTTCCTAGGGTTTTATCCTAGGATCACTAGGGTTCTGCTCTGCTTTGCCTCTGCATGGCGAGTACCGCTGGCACTCGCTGATCCTATCAAGTAAATGCTAAGGAGAAGGCAGAAAACTCAGAAAAGATGCAGAAAGTGAGGAAAATGAATAAATACAGAGCAAAATGAGCAAAACAGATATATCCAAGGGATTTATCCACACACACACGAGCATGCACTTACAAAACAACGAAACAGAAAATCAGGGTTTTGTGTAACCCCAGGGGACACGGAAAGCGGTATGTGATATGTGTATGTGGGTCGGTCCCTTCTTTCCATTGATCTTCAGGCCAGTCCCACACCTGGAGTCGTGAAGTATTGATGTACTCTTCGCTAAGTTTCTAACCTCGTCGAGACGGGTCACCCTGTATCCGAGAGAGACTGCTTTACGGAGTTCGATATCCGTCCAGGTGCCCGTCTAAATGGAAAAGGCTTGAATGATTGACAACACAACCCTTTCTATACCAGAGTGCGCTCTTCGTCGGAATGATCACAGACTGTTCGCTCTTCATTCCGCTTGGCGCATGATTCACATAGGGGGAAAACCAATCGACCTAAAAAATAACCTTGAGTACAGTTCTAAAGTGTCAAACGCATCTTCCAAACGTAATGGCAGAAGCGGTTTGGCGAGTCCAGAAGGAGGGAGAATCTTGCACTTGATCAGCCCTTGGAAGGGCAGATTTTTCATGTCTTCCTTTGAGAATCGGATGAGAACTCGCGGTTCTCCAACGGGAAACTTGTTGAAGAACATGACGGATGGATAAAGACTGGAAAGGTTCTTCAACTTTTTAGTTTTCAACTTTCAAGTTACCTGACAATGTCGAGGTAGTGTATCTTATCATTTGGTCCAGGAATTTGAATGTACCTGAAATGATTGAATAATGACTTGTTTGATAAATGACCTACTTCCATGCCTCCGTTCTCCCCCCCCGCAAAGAGCATATCGGGGCTTGAGACAGAGATATTCCGAGACCTGATATGGAATCTTTTCTTCCTATTCCTTCGAATTCTACTCACATCGTATTCGTCGAAAAACTGTCGCATTGCATCATCCTTCTTTAGCAATTGTTTGAGCTTGCATTCCTACATCGTCTCAACCTTGTATCTAGTCCTCAAAGCTTCTTCACGTTTCACTGTGTTCTGGTGAGTGTCCTCATAGTGAACCCATTGATGGGATTGATTTGGTTTCCGTAGGGATGACAGTCGGGACATCCGTGATATAGACAACCATGAAACTCATAGACCGTCCCACCATCGTCTGGGTCAAAAGCATCAACGTAGTACTTCTTTCCATCAATTCTAATCATCTGCGATAGTTGTGATTAGAACAATGTGACGGAACGGATCTGTTTAACCGTGAGACGGAACGGATCTGTTTAACAGTGAAACGGAACGGATCTGTTTAGCCGTGAGACGGAACGGATCTGTTTAACCGTGAGACGGAACGGATCTGTTTAACCGTGAGACGGACCGGATCTGTTTAACCGTGAGACGGAACGGATCTGTTTAACCGTGAGACGGAACGGATCTGTTTAACCGTGAGACGGAACGGATCTGTTTAACCGTGTGATGGAACGGATCTGTTTAACCGTGAGACGGAACGGATCTGTTTAACCGTGAGACGGAACGGATCTGTTTAACCGTGAGACGGAACGGATCTGTTTAACCGTGAGACGGAACGGATCTGTTTAACCGTGAGACGGAACGGATCTGTTTAACCGTGTGATGGAACGGATCTGTTTAACCGTGAGACGGAACGGATCTGTTTAACCGTGTGATGGAACGGATCTGTTTAACCGTGAGACGGACCGGCTCTGTTTAACCGTGAGACGGAATGGAGCTGTTTAACCGTGTGACGGAACGGATCCGAGAAGGGTGCTCATGTCCGTAAGTACTTTTGTTATTTTCTAACCGTTTCTCCTTCTCCTCTGAGCTTATGATGAAGTATCTTCTTCTTTGTATGCTCGAGCCAAGCAATCCACTGGGAAAAGTATAGAATTATACATTTCCTATTCCCTGAAATACCTTGAGAGCAATTGAACTCTGTCGAAGACTGTTAAATCCCATGCCCATCTCGGGAAGATAAACCATGTCAGAAGCATTCACGTAATTGTATCTATGCAGGAACAGTGCGTATGATGCTATAGTGTAGGCCTGTAATGACGATTGTTAAGCCAAATCGAGAAATACATGCTTGCATTGCTCATTAGACACCACCCGCTGACTGCTGTGAGAGTTTCGGAGAATTTTATGATACCTTCCAACAGCACGCGCACGTCTTGTCTAAATATTCGACTTTATAATACCATCATAGTGTAGAAAATTCCTGCAGTATTTGATCAACTCTACTTCCATGTTGAAACGATATCCAACAGGTATAATTCTTTTCATTTCATCGTACTCTTCTCTCTTCTTTTTATCCATAACGCCAAAGTAGATCTCATCAGGGAGACCTTCTTCATCATATCCATAAAATTTAGGATGATTCTGCAAATGGGCAACACTTCTTATAGATCTAAAACCGCACATTCGTCCTGAACGGGGTTCACGGTCAGGGAATCGATCAAACACCTTATGTACGTTGCATGTGTAAAAGCATACTGTAGTTCTTAACGTTTTTTTACCCACCATGAAATAAGGAAAGGTTCCTTTTCCTCCACATTGCAATCCGAGATGCTTGGGCATGTCCGAGAGAGCACAAGGAATCATTCTATGAAAAGTGCGTATGTACTTGTCATAATATTTACCAACTTGCAAGAATCTTTGAAGATGACTTCGTTCACATGTCTCCCATTCACTGTAATACCGATAATGGCTATGGTGTCTATAATCCACTGAACATCGAGGTTCTTCTTTAGAAGTGTCTTGACGAGGAAATGGGAATCATACCTATAACTTTAAATTGTCTCAGCACTCGCTATTCAAACTACTCACTTGCTAGAATTATGGGCATAAAGAGTTCGACCACCCATGCGCATGTCGTGAAGAACAAAATCAAGAAATTCTTTGACTACCTACAAGGAGAATTGGACTACGAGTGCACATTTACTGTACCTTGTGTACTTCATCCTCAGCTGTTTCCCATTTGAAAATTTTCTCCTTTTCAATTCCACAGTGTTTACAATTGAATGAGTCTTCTTCCTTGTTGCAGAGATAGCATTTCCATGCGATTACAATAAGGTTCACTCTATGTGCCACGGGTTCCTCACCGGGAAGAGCTTGAATCGATTCGCTAGGTGACATGTAGGTTTTATTACGCAATTTCGTGAAAATACCAGTCCATGCAGCCCACTTCCAGCTCTCCTGTCTTTCCTTGCATTTCTTCCTATTCTTCTCCGTGACTTCTACCCAGGTACATGCTTCCGTCCTCAGATGGTACTTGCAACATCGAGCGCACCTGACGAGTACGGGTTCACGATATGAAGGTCCTCAAAGGAACTGACCAGTTTCCTTTCTTACAGTCGTGCGTCGGCGTATTACTGCGATTCCATGTCATCTTGCATTCTGTGCAATACTTGATAGCATTACATCTAGATGAACGTCCAGGCCCTAACAAATTCTTGTGCCTGTCGAAACAAGCTTGCGTGTTGAAACTGAATCCACAGTATGATATATTATATATCACTCGAAAAATATTAAAGGCTGTACCTGCACAATGTATATCTGCCGTTCCTGAATCACAGCCATTATCGCCCTGTCTTGAGCATTTGCGGCATGCCACTTGACATCTAATACATTTCTATTGTTTTCCGTTTCTGAACCCTTTACAAACCTGTGCCTAACACGTTTGTCAGGCTTGAGACAGTGTGTGCAGAAGAAGGTGTCGAAGATTCCACTCGTTGATAGTAGTAAGTTGAATACTCCATTATTGTGGGAAATGGGAATGACGTCCGCGTGCTCCTCCTCTCCTGACCACTCTAGCAACTTGCATCTCCTAACACGATCCTCAAATGTAAACGATCTAGCCGTACATGCATATCATTATACCGTATAGATTAAAAGTTCTAAGCACATGTACCTCGTTGAAGTATAGAATACGTATTCCCAGAGTATTGAGGTGCGCTTGAATCGTCGGTAGATGCTCAGTTCCATAGTGTCCAAGAGTCGGTGGGATGTTACATGCTTCCAGTAGTTCCATAGTATGATTGTTGACTACTTGGGCATTGGTGCGAGCCTCAGTCAAAAGTTTTAAACAATTTCGTCGTACTGACAATCTTACCTTCCACAGGAATATACGGGCTTTTGTCATGGGTTCGTAATCTTCACTATCTACTGGTACTATTCCCACAAAGTTCACATTTGAGAGAGTTGGGTATTTCTTCTTGTATCTTCCGAAGACGACCTTTTCCATGCCCAGGACAATGGCACTGATAAGCCGATGTCTGTCCTATAGGTGGAAATTAGTGGTGAGTATTACTAGGTTTACTTGTATTTTAAACTTACATCACACTTGAGAGTGTGAACAGGTGCGTCTTTCCTGCCCATTCTTTGGATAACTTGAAATGGTCGATGATCGAGTAAACGAAAAGCAAAATTGTTCAACAAGAGGTAAACAGGCTACCTGAATATTTAAAATATTCTCAGGGGAAAACACGAAAAACGTTTTTCTCGCACTTTCAAAGCTAATTTGCTTTGACACAAAACCGTGAGAAATACGTGGAAAAAATAAGGTAAAATGCATGTCTGCAGGGGCAAACAATTCATGGCATGCATGGTAATATTGAGAGCGAAAATCGATCTACAGGGTGTCCAAAAAGTATTGTTACACTTTTGAAACGCGAATTTTTTTAACATGTAGGTCGAGTTGTCAAAACCTGTAATAACACGTTTGAGCCCACCCTTCGGTGCGTTGAGGGAACCTACTAATTAGTTTCCCATAGTCATGGTTCGTCCAAATCGCTATCGTCAAACTATTATCAACCTTTGGACCCTCGGCGACCCCCCAGATTCCATCAGGAGGAAGCTTCGTATTTCCCGAATGACAGTCTATCGCACCATCTCCCGTTTCAAGCAGTTGGGCACTGCGAAGGACCGTCCAAGATCAGGAAGACCCAAGACCGCTCTCACTCAGAAGAACAGGAGAATCGTGGAGAAGAGAGTGAATCGCAATGCCAAACGATCCATCAGGAAGATGGCTAAGGATCTCAAGATCTCCAAAGGATCCGTGTGTGCCATCGTTCATTCTCTTCTCAAGTCCTACCCCTACAAGATGAGAAAGGGCCATGGCCTCACTGATGTCCACAAGCAGAAGCGCCTGGAGAGATGCAAGCTGCTCCTTCAGCGGGCCGATCGTGGGGAGCACTTGACTACCGTTTACTCTGACGAGAAGCTGTTCTCAGTCGAGGAGGTCTACAACAGTCAGAACACCAGGATCATCGCCAAGTCTCCTCAGCAAGCTGACGCCAGAGGTAGAACCATCTCTCGCATTGCCCACCCCCAGGCACTGATGGTTTGGGCTGGTGTGTGCTCGACGGGCAAGACTCCTCTCGTGTTCGTGGATCCCGGGGTCAAGATCAACAAGGAGTACTACACCAGGGCAATTCTCCAGAAGGCCCTTCTCCCCTGGTCCCGCTCCCACTTCAAAGGGGCTCGCTGGACCTTCCAACAGGATTCAGTGCCTGCTCACTCGGCAAAAGTGACGCAGGCATGGTGTCGCGCCCATCTGCCCGACTTCATCTCGAGTGAGGAATGGCCCTCGAACTCCCCCGATCTCAACCCTCTGGACTTCAGCATTTGGTCAGTGTTGGAGAAGGAGGCCTGCTCTACTCGCCACAAGAACCGCGATTCCCTCAAGGCAGCCCTTCTCAAGGCATGGGAGAAGATCGACGTCCCTTACCTGCGGGCCGTCATCGACTCGGTCCCTCGTCGTCTCAGAGAGGTCATCGCGGCCAATGGAGGCCAGATCGAGTGATCGTGCATTGTTATGTTCATATGGTCACTGATAAATACTGTGCCCCGTTTGAGTTGTCTATGTTGCTTTTAAAGAAAGATACATGGTTTTATCCGTGTAACAATACTTTTTGGACACCCTGTAGAACAGATGGGCGCACAGAACACTTTTCACGGATGGAATACTAGCATAGAGCGCAAAGCGGGTCTAATCCGGTCGAGCGAATGGAAAACGTTTCGCAGGTGTTATGCTAGCATAGAGCGCAAAGCTGGTCTAATCCGGTCGAGCGAACGGAAAACGTTTCGCGGGTGATATGCTAGCATAGATCGCAAAGCGGGTCTAATCCGGTCGAGCGAACGGAAAACAACCGTTTTCTGTCAAGCTCTGCCGTGAGAGCAACTCCGAAATTATTAAAATATGCGTGATCATTATAAAGTGGGCGGAGCTTAAGCTGTAAGTAGGGAATGAATGATCAGTATTTGCCATCCTTCCTTGGGTAATGTCGTGTCGTCTAGAGCTCTCCGTGAAATATTATTGATGTATTCTAGCTGCATCCTAGTCAACACCCGAACCTGGACCTTACCGTCTAAAGACTCCCGTTTCCGGGCGGAAAAACGGATTTGGAAATCTAGTAAACGCCCGTAATCTGGGCGCCCGGAAATTAAATTTAATATGTAAACAAAAATCCTCGTTCTATTTAGCTATACAACTGAAAGGATTTCGGTCTCCGGGCGAATGAACGGGTTTGGAAATCTGTCGACCGCCCGGAATCCGGGCGCCCGGGCGTGAAATCTGATATGTAAACAATGGACCCCTTCCCTGTAGGTTTTAGTTTTCGGGCCATATGCTACTCTCGTCTCTGAACAACTGGAAGATGTCACGATCAGAGTCCCTCCCAGACTCCTGAACCAGGGCAAAATTCTTCTTCTGATGGACAATGCTCGCCCACATCGAGCGAAGATGACCCAGAAGAAAATGGACGAGCTAAATATCGAGAGGATTCCCCATACACCGTATTCCCCGGATATCTCCCCATGCGACTACCACTGCTTCCGCTCTCTCTCTGACTTCTGCAAAGGAAAGAAGTTCAAGAATCGAGTTGAAGTTGTGAGGGCTTTCGTGAACTGGGCGGTCTCGAAGAAACCCGCATTCTGGAAGAGAGTAATCGAGACCCTACCCAATCGCTGGAGGGAGGTAGTGAGAAAGAAGGGGGCATACATTGGTCACTGAGAATTGTAAAGCATTGAATAAAAATAAAAACAAAAAAATATACGAACTTTCCGGACACCCCAATACATATTAGTACATATTAGTGATGCCAAATCGGCGCGCGCTCTCCTCGTTTCACACGCTCTCTCGCTCTGTCTGACCGGCGAGAGAACATGTGAAACGAGGAGAGCGCGCTCCGATTTGGCATCACTAGTACATATACGATCATTGCGCGACAACGCTCAGAGAATAAGTATAATATAAATCCAATTGTTCTATTCAACTTATGAATGGATAAGATAGAGGGGCACTAGGTCGGATGAGAACCCACCGGATGAGAACGAAAAAGCACCCTTCTCCAACATGGTCACAGTAGGTTTCAGAAGTGCCAACAATGCTTAAGTTCTAAAGAAGGTTTCATTTATTGGTTCTCATCCGACGGAGCCGGTAGACGTGCAAAACAGTGTTCAAGAAGTGTTATCACCCAGAACAGAAGTCCAGTTCCGCTTTTAAAGTTGTCTCTGCGACGTGTCAGGTGTTCTCCGTCGAGAAATGCTCAGGGTTCAAGAAAAAAAGATGGGTAAAAAGTAAGGATGGGGCGACCCCTCTTTGTGTATTGTTACATTCGAAAGCTTCGAGAAACCTTCCCGCTGATCCAGACTTCTCATTTGTGCTTTTTGCAGCTACATTTTCGCCCAGAGTTTTCTATCAACAGTTACAATCGTCTTCCTGTTATGATACAAATCCCACCGATACAGTATCCTATTTCGATTCAGAATGCGCATCGCGGTTCTCCTCCTCCTCCTGGCGATCGGTGCCACGCTCTCCGCTCCGATCAGCCAGAAACCCGCCGCTAACAGCACCCATGAAGCCGAAGCACGAAAGTTCTTCGGTGCAGTGGCATCACACTTCAAGAAGGGAAATTATGGAGGAAGTGAGTATATCCCGAACGCTATGTTGAGAGTAATTTATCAATTCAAATATTGAACTATTGATAAATATTTCGTCTGGTCTTCGTCGATATTATATTTTTTTAATACAAGAAAAATTGCAATACGATATAGTTATGGTAGTTTTAGTAACAAATAGGCACTGATCTAATGGTGTTAATTATTTATCACGTCAGGCAATAGTGCTCAGGTCTTTTAGTAACACATAATCACTGATCTAATGGTGTTGCCTCTTTTTAATGTAGGATGTACTTTTACCTTTGCCGTGCATTGTAGAGCGTAAATCATTTTCCAGTTTTCGATGTGGTCAAGGACAAGTTCGAGTTCTTCTTTCCCGGGGTTGTTACCGAGCAGGAGGCAAAGGATTTCCGCGCTTCATTCGTTGATTTCACCCGCGTTTTCAACATGAAGGTACGGCTAAAAGTTGCAAATTTGAAACTGTCATAAGCTGTAAATAGGTCTGGCGAAAAGGTGGGCACTCCAGACTGAATCAGCCCATATTAACACTGGCCTAGCAGTGTTCTCCCGCGAGCCCAGTCTCGAAGACGGGATGTACCTTTACCTTTACCTTTACCATAAGCTGTTTACGAGGCTTCCACACGGAATCTGGAATAGTCATGTAAAACTATAATTTTAACGCTAATACCAAAATAAGGATTGTCAAGAAATGCACATTCTGAACACTTGCTCACCGAATTTTCCGAAGAGAGTGCGTACAGTTTGCAATGGTCCGACTCTCTTCAGTTTGCACGCTTTCTCGTTTCTCTGACCGGTGAGTGCAAACTGAAGAGAGTCAGACCATTACTCCGTACAGTGAATATAGAAATATTTTCTTGCGAAGCATTTCCTAACCAAAAAATCGCAGGATGACTCGAAAACAATGATGGCCAAGTTGAACATGAATACGTTTCTGGCGGCCTATTCGGACTTTGAAGTCGTGAAGAAGCGAGTATTGACCAGCTTCGTGACAAAGTTGGCACAATTTATGCATTAATATATGTTACGAATATGGACATCATAACATACACATAGCACACATGCTTTTTTTACTTTTCAGACTCCTTCTTCTAAAAAACGACGAAGCTGTTCACTATATCACTGATGTAAGTTATGTGATAATAGGATGATCGAAGGAGGTTATACAATGTCGAATAGCATGACAATTCCTTCATCCAGTATCATTCTTTTTGCTGGTGGTCTATCTGCTAATGTGTAATCGGATAACTTTTTTTTGATATGTATCCCTAAAGCTTGACCACACAAAACTTTTTTTCATCATTACCCCGAATCCTCAGAAAAAAACATAATGATTACAGAATAGTAACTCCACGAACGAACATAGCGAATCTGATGATCCCGAGGTCGAGGATTGGCCAAAAGCAGTTAGTCAATGCTACCACATCAGATCTTTCTCTCAAATCGGTTTTTTTTCGTTCTAATACACATCTATTTTAAGTTTCGCTAAATAATATTAATAACTAACAATCAGTCATTTTCAGTTTGCCTCGTTCAAAGCAAACTTCAACGCGCTCAGAGAGCCAGCCAAGGCCGCCCTTCGCACCCAGTTCACATTCTTCATGCGTCTTGACGAACTCGAAGCGCTGGTTAAGGCAATGATTTTTTGCATGAATTTTATTTTTTTGAAGCATTATTTGAATCACAGAACTGATTCAAAAGTTTTTTTTATATTTGAATTAACATTTATTTTCAGATATTCACTGATATCTGGACAACCCTTGGCACTCTTTGCGCTAATCTCCCTGGCTTCGAGGACTGCGACAGATTCCGTGGCGTTGATTCTTCAAAGAATTAGGTAGCGTATTATGTCTAGACTGAATCGCAACCAAGCAATCGATTGTGTATCATCCAAGTGTTCTTCATCGAGTGCTTGGTTACGAGTCTTGTCATGTCTCATCTTGAGTGTGTTTTTTACTTGCCTGTGAGCGTCAAGTATTTGGCATATGCTTGTACTTTGTAGATGTGTAGAGTGTGTACACCGATTACACGATTTCTCCGAAAGTCAATACAATTTCGCAGAATAATATAAGCTGTGAACGGGCCTAATATAGTTACACAATGCAAAGCAAACACAAAAACAATCAACACTGTACAATTGTAGCTCTTATTCAAAAAGGGAAAAATGCGCAGTATGGAATCTTTCAGATGTTAAATGCAGTTTTCGCAATACTCTTCACGAAATACGAAGATTACGTTTTAACTTATGAAACGTGTTTATTCAGAATACGGAAATTGACAATGAATGTCCCCCCCCCCGTTTTCTCTCAATTCGCCTCATTTCTTCTCGGTCTTGATCTGGATCTCCCTCCTCTCCTTCCTTCATCTCCCTCTTCTCCCTTCTCTCGACGAAGATCACGCATGACTCTGCAGATTCAGAATTAGTCGCATAAGCGCTGATCAGACAAGCCGCTGATTGCCTAATCAGCGCTTTTCACCCTTAGTAACATTAAATATATTGAGAATAGTTCATACTGAAATAATAAAAAATAAAATAAAATATCAGTTCTTACCGATACTTGTGATCATCCAGTTCATCCCGAACACTCGGCGGGACACTCTGTTTGATGGCGCGTATCTAGAATGTACCGGAAATAATTATTAGGTTGGTGAGAAAGTAATGTTAGATTTTGATCATGGTTTTTGAAATCCCATACAATCCTTTTCGTTAAAGATCTTAAGTTAGCTCGATGGCATATTTTAGGGGTTTACTTGACCAATGTAAGCATATGTTCGAATCGAATAATGATTTTTTGGGTATCCTGGAAAATTAAGTTTTGTCAAATGCGAAATTTTCATACTTCTCTAAAAAAATTTTTGGCTCTCGTATTTTGAGAGAAAAAAATAGCCGTTCATTCTTACATGGTGAACTGTGAAGCCCATAGGCGGTTATTTCGAAAAACAGGTCTATGGCCGTTCAAGCCTCGATATAGTGCGATTTAGACACCATTGAATACAACAATGGCCAAGGTTTCACAAATGATAAGAATTTCTGCTTCGAGGATTATTCAGACTGGCTTCTAATTACATGCGCTTGTATTGTACACTATGTAGCTACATATTGCGTGATAATATTTTAACTCGTGATATTCTATTTTTAGAAAAATTGGATTTTCAATATCGTTGAATTAAGGTCAACATAGTCAAAATGGTGAATTTTGGTGTACTGTGAATGAATGCATTTTCTCACAATGGAGTTAACCCCTGACCTAGCCCAGCCGAATACTGATATATAAAGAGTAGCTTTAACAGTTAACCACAAAAGTAAGGACTTTTTGCCAATGCTGGAAACAGAGAGTTTTGAAATATTCGAATTTCGATGATCAGATTTAACTGTCAGGACGCTGAATTGTACATGTTTTTGGTGGAATCATTGTATTCCCTCATTGATATAATTTTAAGTTAATAGTGGAAGGTGCTTTTCATTTTACTATATTTGAGATCGATACATCAATTGTTACGGATACACGGTAAAAACAAGCATTGTTATTGATGTTCAGTTATTGTCAAGTTCAAAAATGAGCGTATTTTCTAACAGACCTTTCGCAGCAGACCTGATTCAAATGTTGTATTGTGATATACTTGTCGCACTTTGCCGCTGTGGCATAATACTTGCCCTATCATAGCGCTCCATGGATTGTTGGGCAAAAGCGTAATCAGGTCCAATATCTGTTGATGTACCTTTGGCATCATTCTGTGACCTTAATACCAATTGGATAGGGTTGGACCAATCAATGTGTGATAGGAAGAGTATCAATTCACTCAACGATCATGAATAACAATATGATAATCAGGGGAATCAGATAATCACAAATTTGAAAATCTAACAGTACTTTCTCACCAACCTGATATGACATTTTCCGAAAATGTAAAAAAAAAACACGTTCATACTAAGTAAAACGACCTCTTGTCTGGCTGCATGTCCACTCTTGCCTCGATCTTCGATGATTCCACGAATCTAAGAATCGTTTCGAATATTCCATCATTATTAGCAAATAAGATTCTCATGATGGATATGTTTAATCCATAGTGATATTCCAAAACAGCCAAAGGCTAAGTGCAACTATAGTCAACAAAAAGAACTACTTTACTCCTGGATTGACGGATTCTTACCTGAATTGCGTACTTCTGAGCCTCGGGAGAGATCTTCGAGAGGTTTCTATCGAAGAGCACTTGAAAAGTTAATGAAAAATAAACTGTTGTTGTTTATCAATTTTGGAGAAAAACCTAAGGATTGATAAGAACATTTTACCGATTCGAGATCATCGCCTCTCTGATCTTCTCAAATTGCTGGCCATTACCTCCTCCTGATGTAAGAAGAATCAATAATTAGTGCACACAATTGGAAATCAATTGCATGGCGAAAAGAACGACTCTCTCACTACCTTCTGAGACATTCGGATGATCGACTCCCCACTTCTATTCTCCCTTTGCTTTATTCTCGAACACTCTTAACTTGATGAAGCGCCCGTGGGGTGTACGATAAATAAATAATAAATAAAATAACGAACCTCGGCCCATTCCGCATAGACCACTGAGTCCTCGTAGATCTTCTGCTCAATTGGGCATAATCAAAACAATCTTTTGAGGGTGTACCACTTTAGAACTGGTCATTTTAGAACTTTATAGGGGGTGAACAGTACTAATCATTAATCAATGACTTTAACTAAAATGACCAATTCTAAAGTGATACAAGAAAACTAACCCATGATGGAGAAGTGAAAGGCGTCCTTACTCGCCTTCCTTCGCTTTGTGAGTGGATGAGGACGGGTAGTCAGGAGTTATTCACAGCTGGTTGTGATGAGGGGACTCTCTGCAGTCAAGGGAACAAGCGACGAGGAAATCCCGGAAGTGAAAAGGGGAGATGTTTGAGAGCTACGAGACTACACTCGCACATCAGGTGCAGCTTAGGGTTGACTATTCGGAGCGATTTTGCAATAATCCACTTCTCAAATTTCGCAATTTGCTAGGGGATTGCGCAGTTATGGTCCGAATAGCCAACCCTTGTGCAGATTCATTGAAGAATAATGCGATTCAATCCTTATGCGGGACTGATACAACCAGGAGTAGGGTTCTTTTTTGTATTATTGAATGAATAAATATACCGCTCGCCGCCATAAATTCCGGATGGAAGCTCGGATGATATCAACTAAAACAATTCGTTTGTGATCTAAAACTTGCGATGTAAAATAGGATAGTTTTCATACGAGCCGAGGTATAACATATAGATGAGTACGAATGAATAAATGATAATCCTGGATCACATACGATAACTTTTTTTTCAATCCCGTCCGATAAAGCACCTGTAAATTATGCAGTCACGTGTGAGTTATATTCAGGTATTCTCAAACCAAGTATAATATGTTCTCTTTCTCGAAGCCGCAGCGGTACGTTAATATCCTGAAATTTATCAAAACTCTCATATTCACCTCATTTCCTTACCTTCACATTCAGAAAGCAATTTGCATTCCACGCGAGATAAAAGTGTGCCAGGGGAGCGGTTTGCCAGTGCGTAACACCAGACATAAAGGAGATGAGTCACATTTGTTAGCATTGCCAAGTATTTTCAAATCTTTAAAGGTCCACTGTGAAGAAAGTTTTTTTCAAACATGCGGCCAATGTGTGATCCGAAGTCCCTAGCGCGCAATTTCAAATAGTGTACACTATGATACTGTAGATCGAGTGCACGAGGAGTGGTGCACAAGGTACGTATTTTCGGGTCATGGTCGATAATTGTGCCATGGTAGGTCAAGACTAAGTACCGTACCCAATCGATCGTACAGTACCTCCAGATACCGTATTACGCTACCGTAACCCAGAATATCGAGAACTAACTTTATTTTCAAGAAGTTAATATACCGTACCCAATCGAACCTACAGTAACCATACCGTACTCCTCTGTACAGTACCCCTTGTTACCGTAATCTACACCACTGCGGTCAATCGTAAACTGACTTTTTTCCAAAACATTTTTCATTGAGTTGATTCTTGCTCTATACCGTACCCAATCGATAGTACAGTACCCCCAGATACCGTATACCGCTACCGTAACCCAGATTATCGCAAACTAACTTTATTTTTAAAAAGTCCTGGTACCGTGCTCAATCGATTCTACAGCATGCAAGTAACTACCGTAACCCAGTTCCTTGGGTCAGATCCAGTTCCTTGGGTCAAACATTTTTTCTAAAAGTTTCAAATATTTTTCTAAAAAACCCAAAATTGATCATAAAATGATTATAAAATAATCACATATGCGGTAGAATACTTTAAAATAATTATAAAATCGATTTTGGAATTTTAGAAAAATGTTTGACCCAAGGAACTGGATCTGACCCAAGGAACTGGGTTACGGTAGTTACTTGCATACTGTAGAATCGATTGAGCAGAGGAGTACGGTATGGTTACTGTAGGTTCGATTGGGTACGGTATATTAACTTCTTGAAAATAAAGTTAGTTCTCGATATTCTGGGTTACGGTAGCGTCATACGGTATTTGGAGGTACTGTACGATCGATTGGGTACGGTACTTAGTCTTGACCTACCATGGCACAATTATCGACCATGACCCGAAAATACGTACCTTGTGCACCACCCCTCGTGCACTCGATCTACAGTATCATAGTGTACACTATTTGAAATTGCGCGCCAGGGACTTCGGATCACACATTGGCCGCGAGTTCGAAAAAAACTTTCTTCACAGTGGACCTTTAAGAAACAATATTGCTATATTTCGCAGACCCGTCGAACTGAAAAGTATCGTCCTTGCCGATGGGGAGAAGCTCCTCCAAATCGGAAGCTCTGCACAAAGCAAATGTGTATATGTCCGGATAAGTGAATGTTAGGGCATAATTTGCAGTCCGATAAAGTGCATTATAACATTTCGCATTTTCGATTCGACATGTTATTAGGTTGTTGCGAAAGTCTTGCTCGTTTTTATCATTTTAATACTTCTGTCTGCGTTGGCATTCGAATTGATTTGAGACTTACCTGGTTTTTCTTATACTATGAGGGTATCAATGTTCATTCTAGCGCACCTTAGATCAGACCTCTCATTGCATTTAGGAATGCTTCCTTATTGTTCAAATCTTGCAATATGAGTTAATCAAGATGACTTTTCATTTTATCATAATTTTATGGAGAATAGAGATATGGCCAAACCTGAAGTACAAGCGTACACAGCTATGTTAATACATCACTTATGATAACTTAATATGAGTCAGTGCTAAAATTCCTTCTTTAGACGTGTCCCTTTTTGGTAATTTATAGTGAACACCTTTTAGCTAAGTACGATTTTGTCTTCACGTTTTTGGGTAACGAGACGCAGGGATCAATATCAATCTAAATTATAATTATCTTATTATGTTCTTCTAAAAATGAAGTACCGGAATTATTCATTATTGCGTTGATTAGATACGGCTATTAAAATCATTGAAAGGGTTCTTGGAATGCTGTTCCAAAATATATATGGATATCACACTATGCTCTTCCAAAATATATATGGATATTATTTGGACTTCGATCTCTTGTATATGACAGATCAGAATGCACACCAAATTTCGTTGCAAAATTTTGCAAATTTTTTGCTAATTTATGAAATCTCAAATTTCATGGCATGTATTCTGATCACGATTGAAATCAATTATGCTCGTGAAACAACAGTTCACCCTCTTCAACAATTCTGAGATATGAGACACTGGAGTTCAGAAGGGAGAAAAATCGGAAAGATCAAACGCCGAGCAAGACTTTCGCAACAACCTAATAGTATAACAATTATCAAAAAATAGCACATGTTCATTTTCGTGACAGAGATATGTAACTGTTATATTGAGAGTGATTCTCCTCTATTACCATATTCGCACCAAACACCATTCTTGCCTGGATAGAAAAAGGTAATAAAGGGGGGGGGGTCCATAAAATTTAGGACCGGGATCGACCTCTCGTTTTTGCTCCCTCTCGCCCAAGGACTACTATGTCCTCATTTTCACAGTAGTCCTGAAGAGCACTCACAAATTGAGGCCATAAAGGAGCAGACATGGGCAATTCAAAGCAATTTAATGGAAATGAGGAGTGATGAGGGGTCGCTCTCCCTCACTATTCTACCCAGTTCGCTTCAATATATTTCTTTCAGACGAGTGATTAGATGAAGAAATGCATAGGGTTTCATGCCCCCGTCGAGAGGTATGAAGGACGATCGCTTCATCTTTGTCCCCTTGGTAACTGTCACCAAAATATAGTTTCACGGAAATCTCTCGTGCTTTCAGCTTCCAGACCTATCGTTCTCTCTACACTATCTCTCATCTCTCTAGTTCCATACATGCACTCTCACAAGGCTGCCAGAATGAGACCTATTCTCCCTTTCGTTGACCCCGATTAGGGAAGGGCAGGAGGAGCGCCCCCTCACTCGATCTGCACGAGAATCTCATTGTACTCCATTCCTGCCACCCCCCCCCCTCTCTCTATGGCATTGCTATGCCCGCAGGGATGTATGCTCACATGGAAAGTCCTTCGGTTTATCAATTATCAACGCAAATTTGCGAATTTCGTTTTCCTTTCGGTTTACTAATCTGCCTCTACTCCTAATCCGTGACGACTATGCGATACCTGTTGTCGCATTATTCATCTACGTTCATTGTGCTCTAATTTTCTTTTGGCTTCTTTGAAAACAATCAGAGTTTATCTCGCATTTAAGGGCAAATACTAAATACAATCTTGCGTTTCGCTTTTCTACTTGCTCTTGCTTACCAATATTACCGTCTGCACACTACCAATATTTGCATTCTGCCTCTTCGCTTTATTTGTGTTCTCATGTGTTTGATTTGATTCGATTTTCGATCACGCTTTTGAGATTAAAAATCAGTAAATGCGCATCGCGCTACTTCTACTAGTTCTTTTGCTCACCAGAATTTTGGGGCACTTCCCGTATTCGCATTCCGTGAATTTACTTCCATTATGTTCTAATGTTTTTAGTCTCAATCATCCGAGCTTACATCAGGCATTTAAGGCCAAATCCTATATCGATGCGCATCGCGCTATTTCTACTCGTACTCTTGCTCTCCGATGTTGGGGCGGAGAAAAAGATGAGCGCGGATGAACGAAGACTTCGCCTTATTCAACTTTTGCTACATCGAGTGAGTTCATTTTTTATTTACTTTTGTTTATTTAAAAAAGTGATCTCAACATTGACTTCAATAAAGCACACTGAGCAAATGCGTATGAACGTCGGAATGTAAGCAGTGGAAAATCAACCAGTGGAAACAATGAATACATGAAAATTAACTTGTTTCAGTTCACTTACCCCGAGAAGTATCTTGCTACATCACAAAAGGCTGGAGATTATACTGAATCGATAACCGAGAACGAGAAGGAGGATGAGGATATCGATTATGATGATGACGACTGTCACGACGAGTCTTGTGGCTTCTAATTTGTTGTTTATAAAAATCAATCGAGATATGAAGAGTACTTTATTTCCAACCTATCCCTAATGTGCTACTTCCATGATCATAGTATGATGTCATGGAGAGCAACACCATCGACAAAGAATTCCTAACATACTGTTCGTGTAGAGAAATTCGATTGATCGACTGGTCGAGGGTATGATTAAAAATGACTCAAATGTGCTTTCCAGAAAATAATATCCCGAATTAGTCAATTAATTCGTCGCGCAGAATTTAGCGAAATGACCATCGAAATGATCGTACAATACTCAGCATGCTGTTCCTTCGTTATGAGAGTCAATGACCTTGTTGCGTGGGAACCTTTCTTAACACTCAGAAAATGTTTTAGCGTAGATGTCACTTTCGTCGCGGAAACGGAGGCGTCGTTCTTTACACGTTACGAAAGGGTGATTAGTCATAAGATAGCGGGGGGGGGGAGTGAAGGTGATGACAAATAAAGAGTATTCTAGAACGAAGGTGTCAGTGTGTAATTCATGCACGTTAATCGCTCTCGTCACTTTAGCTTTCTTCAGCTCGCGGCATCTCATCCAGAGGGTTTACCAAATGCTCGCAACGAAAATAACGCGCAAAAAAGGCGCCAGTATATTTCGAAATATTCGAAGCATTGCATAACAACGCGCTACTAGTCATTCAATCGCCCTTCTCCCACTCGGCAGCTCTTCTCGTTTTCTCACTCTCTTATTCTCCAAAATACCGGCCTATTTGTTCGTTTTGTTGCTATTTCGTATATTCTGTTTATGTGAATCCTGTCAATATGTCTTCCCTACCACGCTCGGCTAGTAATGTAAAAGAGAATGTGTGTATCAATTTTTCCGACTGAATAATCACTATTTTGCGCTTGCACATTATCTCTTGACGTAGCGGACTCAAACGCGTTTTCCATTTGCTAGCGTCAATATGCCTCGTGGCATGGATTACTCCCCTGCTAGTGTGCGCTTGGAAGTCAAAAGAGACCCAACCTTACAGCTCTTCCATCCAGCACAGCCAGAGGGCAATACCTCACCATTTTTTGAATAGGGGACGCTCTCTCACAATAGCTTCGTTTTCGAAAACATTCCAAGCGCACTTCTAGATATGCGCGACATTCATTCGTTCACTGAGCTCTAGAACAACCTGCCGCTGTGCTTAGAGTATTTTTATTTTTATTTCTCGTTTATTTTCAAAAAAAAATACATATTTGCAATTCATCCCAGTTTTCTTTCACATCCACATTATTTTGTCATATTGATCGTGTACACCTTTCACGATTCCAAACTTCTTCCAGTAACTCAAACGTACCTCTCCATAGAAGATGACCGTCGCCGAGCAACTCATCGAAATGGGCTTCGATGCGGCATCTGCTGCCGAAGCGGCCAAGGTAACACTACTTTCGAAAACGCTTTTGAATCGCCTATCCACTTCTTTTGAATCACTTCTCCACATATTTGAATCACTTATCCCCCTTCGCCGATTCAGAACTGCACCTCGCTCGAGACAGCGATGAACTGGCTCATCAGCAAGCAGGAGGGTGGAGAGGCGATGGAGACTGACCCCGCCCCCTCTGCTCCTCCTGTTACTATCGGGGATTTGGCAAGTCAGTCGATCAGAGATCAACTGATCGAGTTCGGCTTCGACCCTGTGAAGGCGGCCGAGGCTGCTAAGGTAACGATTTCGAGCAATATTTGTCCGCTTCCTGTTTCGATTTCTTTGAGCGCGTACGTGAAAGGTTACATTATGGTATTTCGGAGCAAGTTCGCTAAGAAATTATTGATTACAAAAAAATATGTTGTATAATGTATCCCTTATTATCTTCGTGATTCAGAAGTTCACTTCGCTCGAGTCTGCAATGGAGTGGCTGGTCAGTGGGCAGAGTGACGAACATATGGACACTGAACCTTCTGCTACTGCTGTTGCACCTGCTGCTGGCTCCGCCCCTTCCACTGCAAGCTCCGCCCCTTCTGCTGCAGCTACAGTAGCTGCAGCAGGCGAGAAGTCGGTTGTCGAGCAGCTCGTCGAATTCGGCTATGATCAAACGAGAGCTGAGGAAGCTGCCAAGGTATATCTGAATTACTTGTTTCTGAATAATTTACATTCCAGAGGTGTTTGAATCAAAAATATGTATCATTTTGATTCAAAAGATAATAGATTCGTTCAGAACTGTTCCACTCTCGAGGCGGCTATGGATTGGCTCGAGAAGCACGTGGAGTTCGGAGGAGAAGGTGCTGATCCGAGCGTTGCAGCAAGTGTAGCCGCAGCCGCGAAGAGCTTCAAGTGCAATGAGTGAGCATCTGGTTTAATATTCCATGATTTGTTTCATTTTCACCAAGAGATGATGGGTAACATTGATGTATACTTCTATAATTAAAAAAAATGATACAAAAGATTAAACTGATTCATGGGTTCCATTTCAGTTGCGGTAAGCTCATGCGTAACGAGCACATGATGATGTTCCACGCTTCGAAGAGTGGACACGAGAACTTCGAGGAGAGTACCGAAGCAATCAAGCCGCTGACTGAGGAAGAGAAGAAGGAGCAAGCTGCAAAGCTGAAGGAGAAGATTGCGGTGAGTGGTTATTATGCAATCTTCCATTTGCTCTGACGTCACTAGCTTCTGCTAACATATGGTACATGGGAGTTAGCGATAGTGATACTAAACCAGAGAGTGTCTTGCGTAGTTTGACGCGCTATCTTGTTATTTCTATGAATATAGAGAGTGACATAGCGGGGTCAACTGAATTGAGATAATGTAATGCAACCTTACTAGGTACTTGTGTACACCGATATTTAATAACGTGTATTATTCAGGAGTCTATGAAGCTCAAAGCTGGTCTCGAGGCGAAGGAGAAGGTCGAGAGGGAGAAGAAGCGGGTGCAGGAGGGCAAGCTGATGCTGGAGAGAAACGAGAAGAGAAAGGTGAGTAATTTTGAAGCCTCTGAATGAGCCTCTGACTATTCCATACACCGTATACTACAATGACATATTGACTGTCTCTACTTAGTTGCATGCTGAATCTAAAATTGAAAATGTTACTTAACTTTGCCCGGACAGGAGTGCTTTTGTATCACAAATATAATATTATTTAAAACAAATGTGGTGCAATTTCAGGAGATGGAGCAGCTGGCAGCTATCGCTCAGCGCAAGCGCGAGAAGGAGGAGGAACAGGCGGCGAAGAAGAGGGTGCTCGATCAGATTAAGGTACTCATCATGTTTAAACAATTTTCCCCAAATATTGATCTTTTGCATCACGTTTTGTATCATTGTGATACAAAATCACGGATTCAAGATTGAAGTGATTCATTATTGTTTTCTAGGCTGACAGAGAGGCGCGAAAGGCCCACGCAGCTGGTCTCCCCCCTCCCGAGCCCAAGCCCGCTCCCTCCAGCGCTCCCGTTGCGCCCGTGGAGAAGAAGGATTACAAGGAAGCTGTCATTCAGGTTGGATGATCTTTTTGAATCATCTCACTATGTTTTGAATAACTTGCAACAAGAAATTTGATAAAACTAAATACTACAGCTCGAGGGGGCATGACAAAGGGTTACGGTACATCATACAGATAACAATGTGAGAACTCCCAAGCTGCAGGACTGACCTCCCAGCGAGTTATGCGCCGTTGTCGTTTTGTCATGCCCCCCAGCTCGATGATCTTTTGAACAACTTTTTCCACTATTTTTTATGAAAATGACAAAAACAGTATGATAGAACTAATAGTAAACTATTTCTTATTTCAGATTCGTCTGCCCACCGGAGAGGCAATCAAGAACACATTCCCCGCCGATTCTCAACTCTCAGCAGTTCGCCAGTGGCTCGAGACAACCAAGCCAGAGCTCGTTCCCTTCGCCCTGCTCCAGCCCTTCCCTCGTAAACTGATGACTGAGGAGGACTTCACGGCATCTCTTTCATCCAATGGAATGGTGCCTTCTGGATCGCTCGTTGTTACCAGATCACAGTAATTCGATATGGTAAACCTGCCATTTTCACGTGTCGAGGCCGCTATCTCAACCAATCTTCCCTTAACCTTCGCTCTTGTCCTTCGCTGTTTTGTTGATCCGATGTAGATAAAGTATACACATGTATTTATTTTAAAATTTCTAAACAAATAACAATATTAAAGTGCATAATCAGGCCATGAATGCCAACAAAAGGCCAACATAATTTTCGCATTTTTTCAACAATCTCTCCATTGCGTCCTTGCGTCAGAGGTAAAGTGTGTAACTGCGCTCGGCACTACGGATATGATGTGTGAAGTGGGTTCGTTGCTCCTGAAAAAATAGTATCAGGTTGAGTAGAAAGTCTTGTCGTATCTTTGATTTTTAAACGTTTGGTTACTATTGGGGTGTTCCAAAAGTTCCTGGAATTTTTTTCCAAAAATTTATTTCTTTGATGGGATGAATCTTACTGACTATTAGTACGTAGCATTGAGTGGGGCAATCGGTGCTCTTCAATTTCCGCGCTACATAGATAAGCAATTTCGAGGTTCACAAGAATAGTGCAATTCCGAAGTTGTGTCTCAAAAATGACCAATCGTCAAATTCTTTCCTATGAAGAGACAGAACTTATGTGATAATGCCTAGTTACTTGGTAGTTGCCAACTAGCTTACTGGACACTATCCTGGCCCTCTGAATCGCGCTGGACATGTAATAAAAAACTCGAAATTTTCAACGTGTTTTTAAAATTTTCATCGATTTTGATACCAACAAAGGTTCCAAACGACAATAAATACTTTATAAAGAATTTGCATTGCAAAGTTTGGGCGATTGATTAGCAAAGAACCATGGAAATTTGAAAAATTCCGAAAATTGGCAAGATTGAAATGAAAAGTTTTGATGTTTTTCGGCGGTCGTTAAAGAAAGATGCAATTTTAAATGTTCAATTGAAAGGCCGATTGCCACCTCTAATTCACAATAAACTAGAGTTTTGAAACTTCAAAGAAAACAACATTATAAATTTTTCAAAAAGGGACCAGAAACGCACATTTGTTACTATTTCATCATAACTAGGTAATCATTTAAACAAATAGCCTTCGCACAATTTATTTCAGGTTGATCTATAATAGATATGAGTGATAATTAACTTCATTGACTTATGATTCGTGAGAAAATAAATTCAGAAAAAAAATCCAGGAACTTATACTATGGTTTAACAGCCCAATACTATGGTTCAAACGGGTGCATCATCTAGATATTCTAAGGAATACTATGGATAGTCCCGCGCTATAAATTAATGGTGTTACGGACATCTCACTGGCAATATTTTGGGAGCTATGATTCGAGTAAGTTGATCATTTGCAATTCAATGACTCGTGATCTTTCACTTGCCATTCGTCTTAGAAGTTAGACAGGGCTGCGAGCCAGTGATCATTGAAATGGGCAATGTACAAGGAATAAAATAAGTGTATTAGAAGGTATCACTAACAACAGGCCTTCCCAGGAAGTGAAGCTTTCATAGGGACGGCGCATGCAATGAGAGGTGAGAGGTAGATAATGTCCCCTCCCGGATGGGTTCTTTCGAGATAGACCTTGAAATTATGTCAGTAGTGAACACAGACAATAACCATTATATCCGTGCACAATGTGTTGGGCTAGTTTTAATGAATGCATTTTTGACTTAGTTGGTAATATAATGGAATTTTTAGACATCGAAAATGGCCTTTGGAATGTTATCCTGCCAACCATGCTGCAAGATCACGTGATTAATTTTGCTCATGTTTTGCGCAATCCACTTACCAATTATCACATGCAGTAACATTGCCTAGGTAAATGGAACAGCCTCGGAGAAGAGACAAAGTCAGAGACACATTCATCATTGTGATATTGTGAGATTCCCTGTTTCAGCCGTGAAAATATTTTCTATATTTTCACACATTTCGGAACAACTAAAGCCCATGATTGATGGTGGAACAGTCGCCCCCAATATTGTTGTTGGGATTGCGCATAGTGGGGTGAGGCTATTGCCTACTTCTAAAAGAAGGTGCTTAACGACTGAAGATGTAAATTCATCAGAGTGAATCTAATCAATTAGATTAAACCGCTTATCGATGACAGTATCGAACCAACTTCGCACAGCGGTAAAGAAGGGACAAGTCCCTGATATTGATGCCCTAATTGATGTTTACCTATCTTTGTTGTCAAAGTATAAATTAATAAGAACATCATTATGTCATGAAAACATGAACCCTCGTTGACGAACTTTTAGATTTATCTCGTTTAGACAGGTAGTGATTACCAAATGTAAATCATATCTAAAACGTCCCCTTGCATACCTCATTAACTTGAAAAATAGGGCTTCTGCTTTTGACAAAGAAAAGAGAACGAAAGTATTGAAATGGGTCCTACAAATGAGACAGAACTTTCTACTCAACCTAATAATTGTATTTGTACCCAAATATGAAACATCTCCTCCCTGACTGTATATGTAAACGAAACATATGGAAAAAATAATAACATCAAATTTTACCTCCACCCCACTGCCGCCCGTAGCATCAGGGAACGCGCTGTCTTCCTATAGTTCGGTGAGCATGCAAGCACCGTCAGTGAGTGAAAGAACGCGTGTAGACTCATGATGTTCAGGCAGATAACGGAGGCGACTGAGGCTGCAATCACATTATAATATACTACATACAATAAATACTTTAGCTATCATACACTGCAACCTCAACGGTACGCTGAAATAGCTGATTCGCACTAAAACTCTCAACTGTCTCAAGGCTCGTACGAGCGTCTAAGCTAATATTTATGTTAATCCTTTTTAGCATGCATTTTCCATGACTTATTCTCCTGATAGAAAATTTAAAATCAGTAAAACAATGAATATTTTATGATGAAAACAACGTCAAGAAGTTTCACTGTGTTTAGTGAAAACCGGCGACGCGATTTTCACCCGTTTTCGCCGTTTATGCTTTTCAGCCTTAAATGTTCATTATTTTATTGATTTTAAAATATCGATCGAGAGCATATGCTGTTGAAAATGTATGCTAAAAAGGATTAACATAAATATTGGCTTAGAAGCTCACACGAGCCTTGAGACAGTTGAGAGTTTCAGTGCGTCTCAGTTATTTCGGCGTACCGTTGAGATTGCAGTGTATGATACAAAAAATGTGGGAAAAGTCACGAATTTCGGGTAGTTAAGAATGTTGCATATTAGAATAGTTTTGTATTGCAAACCTGCATAATCATAAGCGGCTATCTCGAGGCCCACGTTGAGACTGTACACGGAGATTATGAGAAGACAGAGAGCTGGTAGGAAGAAGACCAGACTCGGAATGATGCCCTTGCAAATATGCTTTCTAGCAAAAATCAAGTTTGGAATCATATTTCATATTTCATATTTATCATGACGTCAGAGAATTGGTTCTGCAGGAGTTTGACATGCTTAGGGCGTATTGCATTGTCTATTTATTGAAATCGAATTGGAAATGAAAATGGTTCAAAATCGAAAAAAAACAAGAATAATTATATTGAATAACTCGAACCTGGAAGACGAGTGACATCACTGCGCGAGTCTGGTACCTGAAAAAATTTAAATTCAAATATATTTACAGAATACTTTGAACATCTAATTAGAACACTGAAGCAACTTTCTTCCCTCCCCCCATTCGAGTAAACATGGCAACGGATAGCACCCAACTATTTGTACTTTTAGAGGTGCATTTTTTCTCAGAAGGGGAAGTAAAGTTGATCACGAATAGGCAAGGTGCTATTATAACTTACGTAAATATGAACGAGAGGGAAAAGGTCAGATACACGCAGGTTTTGTATATTTTCGTCTAAATAAGGCTAAATATACTATCATGGGCTAAGTATACATTATTCACCATATTAATTCATAATTTTAAGGATAAGGACATATTTTAGAACTCACAACTTTGTAGCACTGCTGGCGTTTATCATTCCTATCCTGATCTCATTGAGCATTTCGAAAATCATAAAATATATACCACAATTACCGATGAATGCGGAGCTCATCGCAACCGAACAATTAGCTTATTTATTGTTGTTAATGACCTAAAACATACATATTAGTGCTGGATAGCTCATGCGGTCGGCGTTGAAATATTGAAACGCAGGCTTGCTCTTCAACCAGTCCATTATTTCGGGAATTTCCTGAATTATGTAATCGATCGGATCAAGGATTTAATTGTCAGTGTTCGGTGAACGAACTTTCTAAAGGAATAACACTTAACGGGTCGAAAATATTTTACAATTTGTGCACTAGAGTTCGTAATTCAGGTCGCCGTCTCATCATTTCCCACACTATCTCGTCGAGCGACCGACCGAGAAAGTATGGGAAATGAAGAGGAGGTGACCCGAATTACGAACTCTGTTGTGTACCTCAATTGTAGATTGCGCAGTAGCAAGTACGTAGTAAACTGCGCAAACTACGATCAGCGATACTATTTGAGCAGATGCCAGGCATATTCGATATGACCACCCATGAAAAATAAATCGAGAGTCTTCAGGGAGTAAAATCTGAAGGAAAAACAATGAAGCATTGATTCAGAATCACATTTGGACTCACATTTCGTCGATAATATACGCATGAGAAATACGCGAAACAGATTTCCGCGAAACCAATGAAAAATACCATATGAAAAGTGGGAAGGATTTGTTGTTGCTCGGTTTTAACATTTCAAAAAAATGAAATCTTACAGCTCCAGTCTTTATGTCGAACGCGTGCGCTAGGAACGATTCGGAATATGCCGCTCGGCAATTCACTTGAGCAAAAAAGGAGTAAAAATTCAAGAATATGTCACAACATGTCGAGACGAACTGAGATAGTTGCGAACATTTGAATCAATATTTCGAATCATGGAAGACAATTATGATTATGATGAAATATTTACCTGCAGAGATAACACATATTTGCGATATGCTCTCCCACGGGAATCGGGATCCACCAGGATTAGCACGCATACGAAACAATTGAATACGAAAATTGTCGAACCTGTATCAGATGCTTTCAGGCATTTCAGTTAATTAATTATTTGAATGATTTGTTAATTATTTGAATGATTTGACCTTATTATCAAAATGCTAAAAAAATAACCTCAAAATAAGTAATTATTACGTCACTCACCACAAACGTGATTCAGAAAATTTACTCTACCATGGAATTGTCGACTTATTTCGGTGGTATTCATGACTTCCTATGATTACGAGAATCAATTAGCTCTTGCAGAATATTCACCTGTCTAATGGCATAATCGGTGACGCCCCCACGTGGAGAGTCTCTGGAAACTAGTGATGCCAAATCGGCGCGCGCTCTCCTCGTTTCACACGCTCTCTCGCTCTGTCTGACCGGTGAGAGAGTGTGTGAAACGAGGAGAGCGCGCGCAGATTTGGCATCACTACTGGAAACTGATTACGTAGGTCATTTTCCACGTTGCAAACATTTGAACGAAGTATTAGGTTGGTGCAAAAGTTTCGATACAAGATATTTTGCATATTTTCTTGTGAATGCTTCTCATGTATCAAACACCACTTGGGCTTTAGTTGAGGTAGTGTTAGGTCATTACGATTATTGGTTTAGACCCGATCGATCCAATGTCATTTCGTTGAAAAACAATGATAAATGAAAATTAGCGAAATTTCAATGATTTTGGGTTTTCAACACAAACCATCGCTAAAGCTAAACGAACGATATACAGTTCCCACCCTTCTGAGAAACTAATCAGTAAGGGTGGACTCTTCCATTGAACACGTTAAATGGGAGTTTCGGGCTTCCACGGATGTCTAGTATTGCAAAAAGGGCCGATTTCGTCGATAAAATTTGAGGTTCAATACCATAATTGCGAAATCTCTCGAATGGAATGAGTGAATATTCACCAACTTTCTATGGTAACATTCTCATGATATGTACTTCTAATTGTGTTAAATTTGCGACCCCAATCTCTCCGAGCAAAAAAATCCTGTGAATATGTTCTAAATCTGCAAGACGCAATACCCCATATTTCCGTAATACGTGCCTATTTTGGCAAGTTGATTTAAGGCTGATACAGATCATTCTCTACAGTAACATATATGGTACATTAACAGTAGCATATATGACATCTTGAAAATTGTGTTGAAGCGGCGCCACTATTACCGTGCAAAGAGTAATAATCAGTCGAAAAGTTTAAAAGAAATTGCAATTCTCAGATTTTGGAATGCTTTCTCATCGGTGCGACTGATTGATGAGATGCGATATACAGTACCGGACAAAAGTTTCGCAACAAATTTTTCATTGTCATAACTTCGTTCAAAATGGAGCTAGAGACTTATGGTTGGAAGCATTCGAGAGATAAATGTCAGGAGAAAATAATCATATGGTATATGGTCTGAAATACATTTATCGCGGGTTTCTGAATTTAATTTTCTGCATCACAATTTTCATGTATTTTTTGAAACTCAGCCGTAAGTCGATGTTATCTCGCACGAACTGTGATAAAAGTATAACTATAGATGTTTAGAATCCACTATCTGGCTTGCTCGTTGCACATCGGAAAGAGCTAATATATCGATCTTCCTAGACCTCCGAGAGGTGTTTGAACGGCAATATCTTCGCTCCCAGTTGTGCAATAGGGCCCCTATTTCGCAGCTACTAAATACTAGTAATGTATAAACATTTTACCAAGTTTGATAGAGATCAGACAACAAATTGCAAAAATCGAAAAATTTTGGACATACATTTTCATTCATGTGGGAACGACCTTTAACGTTATCGAAAAAAATCCAATTTCTTGCAAATTTATGCGGAATCTATTAATGAATAAGTGTGCGAAATCGCAAAGTGAGACGATTTGTCCAGCACTTTTTACACCCCAGTAACCACAGAGAGTCAGATAGTCATAAACCTTAAAACACGGAACAAGGTAAAATTGAATCTTGTTCAAATTGCATAAAACGCTCCTAGCAGCTTTGCAAGTCCTAGGTATGCACATTTCTCATTGAATTGGAGAGAATTTTAAAGAAACTCTCCCGTTAGGCTAGGTCGCCTTTCGTTTCGGGTAATTTCGGACGACTTTCGCCATTCTGACCCTCGATGGCTATTAGGCTCTGCTGAAAGAGTCGTCTCACTTTGCGATTTCGCACACTTATTCATTAATAGATTCTACATAAATTTGCAAGAAATTGGATTTTTTCGATAACGTTAAAGGTCGTTCCCACATGTATGAAAATGAGTGTCCAAAATTTTTCGATTTTTGCAATCTGTTGTCAGATCTCTATCAAACTTGGTAAAATGTTTATACGTTACTAGTATATAGTAGCTGCGAAATAGGAGCCCTATTGCTCAACTAGGAGCGAAGATATAGAAGTTCAAACACCTCTCGGAGGTCTCGGAAAATCGATATATTAGCTTTTTCCGATGTGCAACGAGCAAGCCAGATAGTGGATTCTAAACATCTATAGTTATACTTTTATCACAGTTCGTGCGAGATAACATCGACTTACGGCTGAGTTTCAAAAAATACATGAAAATTGTGATGCAGAAAATTAAATTCAGAAACCCGCGATAAATGTATTTCAGACCATATACCATATGATTATTTTCTCCTGACATTTATCTCTCGAAAGCTTACAACCATAAGTCTCTAGCTCAATTTTGAACGAAGTTATGACAATGAAATTTTGTTGCGAAACTTTTGTCCGGTACTGTAGTGTGCGCTATAGAGAGCACACATGTACTACTATCATACAAGAAACCACATGAGAGTTGCTCAAGACCGAAGCAAAATAGTGCTCGAAAACCTGCATCGTGATTTTGTATCGAAACTTTTGCACCAACCTGATAATAAAAATTACACATTCTATGGCTTTTATCGCATGTCTGGCAATAAACGGCAAAATACAACGAATAATTTAGTACATAATAATGACATTTTCGAACTCTAGCGTGTTCGTTGGAGAAGCGAACATGATCTCTTCATTTCCCTACTCCCTCGTCCGGTCGAGCGGGTAAAATAAAGAGATCGTGTTCTCATTTCTCGAATTTTAGAGTTCCCTGATCGACCGTTCTGGAGCGAGACCGCAATGAAGGCGACAATCACTTGCACAACTATCACGAGTATTCCAAAATTGTCATCTTTTAAGTATTATTCAAATAGCTAGATGAGAAATAATAGTAATATGACGTATCTGTGTGAGCATGGAAAGAGAGAGAGTGTGCGAGTCAACAATTTTCCCTTCGGAAAAGCGAACAGGGCAAACTAGTAATTTTGATCAACACAAATTGTCATGTTTGCAGTGTATCGACGCTAGTGATCATTAGTATTTGGATTTTTGGTCCGGAACGGAAGTGGTACATGACGAGACCGGGAGTAATTGTCTGACTCTCTTCAAATCTCAAGCTCTCTCGCTTTGTGTAACCGGCGAGAGAGCGTGTGATATCGAGAGAGTCAGACGATTGCTCGAGACCGGATATGGGTTGAGTTCGACATACAAGTCCGTAAAATGCAGTTCACTCGTTTTCCTCAGATAGCTGGTTGTATACGAGCTTCTCGATTTGTATTAATTGTACGCGTTTTCTATGCCAGTCGCTCCTCAAGCGTCGAGTAGGGGGGAAATTAACATGCTATTTCCCCAATTTCGAACTCCAATACAAGGGCGTAGTTAACAGATGAGTGGATAACATCGAAGGATAGACACAGATGATTGCGCAAATCACTGTCAAATCATCGTAACACAGATAAATTATTGACGAGTAAGGGTCAAGAATCAGTATGATCAGCAGAAGTGACTGGTTCACCTGCCTAAGGGAAAAAGATAATAACAATCGCATGCTCCATATCGTTGGACACAGGTGAACACATTTTTTCAGCCAAGCGACCATGTTCCCCTACTAGGATACGCGTCGGCACACATGAAACATACACTGCTAAAGAGCATTCATTTTCATTGTCTTTATCATACTACTCGTTCTGATTATACAATTTACACGTAACCGCAATATCCAAACTCGTACTTTCCCAAATTAAAATGATATGATCATAGTTTCACAATTTAAACGACAATGTACTCGTCGTTTCCAACTTTGCCTTTCTTGCTCTTTCTAACGACGAGTTGGGATAGATCGACAACATTGGGAATTCCACGACGATCGACGACGACGAAATCGCTCTCTTCGCTGACGTCACTCTCTTCTCGATCGGGTTTTGAATCACTCAATTCCTCGACGATTCTCGAATTCCTGGCGTATTTGAACTCGCTGCCATAGGGTTTCATGGCATACTTGATGCTCCTGCAAAACCCAAGCTCAAATTACGCGATAACTAAATATTTAACTAGAGGTGCAGCCTGGTACAAAGCATCGACATTCGACAACGCCGGTATGTGAATGATTCGAAAAAAATGCATGATTCAAAAAACACAAACCTGTGTGATGCCTTGTTGTGAATGGATGGATTGGAGGTGAGACGCGTAGTTGTGTAGTGAACGTGCACTTTCTGAATTTGAATAACTGCACTTCTCACCAAAACACAGGTATGATGTCGTGAGCACCTGTTATGAAAAAATTTCTAAATCAAGATAAATTCTAGTGTTTTTTTCAGATACTTTGATTACATAAAAGGTTCAGATGTTTTGTACATTATATTAATGATTACAAATATTTACCTGATATTGACTGTTCTCATCAACAGGTAGGTCACTGTCCTCCCGCCAGTCCCCTTTTTCGAAATATCGATCAGGTCGAGGACCACTGCGAACGCGAGTAGGGCGAGATTCTCTTAAAAAATGATAAGCTTAAAGAAGGAGTGTCAGCAAAGTAAAAATTTTGACGCTGTCATAACCATGACCTAGCCCACCCTTCAAAGATAATAGCGTGAGTTAGGAGGGTAGACATCCTTCGGTTGCTTACAATTAGCTCAGTGGTAGAGCAGCTGCCATGTGACCGGAAGGTTGCGGGTTTGATTCCAACCAAATGTTTTAACAGATGATCAAGATCTTTGAATTCCCGTACTCCCCTCCCTAAACGCCTCGTTGGCATTCTGCCAACTAATGATAACTCGGTTCAAAATAGAGATATTAACGTGAAATTTTGAGAATCTCGAATGGTTGTGCAATGCTAGGTCATGGTAATGAAAGTAAAAGAAAGTAAAAGAATAATATGATATGTGTAATTCTCATTTATGAATCAATTGAAATGGTAATTTGTAATACACTCACGGATGACTGAAGTTTCTCAGTCTCGTCTTGCCCTTCGTCGATGTTCGATGAGTCACAACGCCATCTCGAGTAACAGAGTGATATTCGGAGCTGAAAATGTCACAATTATATATTGTTTAACATTTAGATTGTTGTTAAAGCAAGTGAAAAGGAAAAAACGTGCAGAAACATTATATGATGCAGTGTTTGACATAAAGCCGATAGTTTAGAATTAACGCAGTGAAAATGATTTTTTAAATCTTACCAGGGAAGATCTCTGGGTGTGCCACTGAAGAAGTAACCAGACTTGGTCACGTCCTGAGTGTGCAAAGTTGCGGAGACGCGCAGCTTCTTATGAGGATCCTGAAATTGAACGTGAACTACAAAACAGTAGCAAATGTTCCGACTCAAGATTTATCATCATGTGCAATTATTTACTGCGAAATTAACTACGAATACAACTAAATGCAATTCATTCACCTGAACGTCTTCGATTCTATCCGCGATTTCCTCATTAATTTCCCATCTATTCTTCTTGTTCAGGGAGAAATTCACTCCGTAATCGTTGATTCCGAAGGGGTCGGGACGGAACACGGCAGAGTTATCGAATCGGGTCATACCCTATAATTTTGAGATCAATCAAACAATGCATACAATTTATTGTAATTTAGCATAGCATTGGAAAAAAACACCATCACAATTTTTAGCAGTTTTATCTGTTGGACAATTTAAAATAAACCCCGCTCACACGTATTCGTTTCAAGAAATATACTTTGCCTCACAACTGTCTTTCAAAGATGTAACCAAATGGCGCTAACCTCTTCCCAGGTCTTTCTCGTCTGAGGACTCATTCCTGCAAGAGTAGCCAACATTTTCTCCACTGAACCCTCATGGCGAATAGGGTAGACATCGCAAGAGTCGAATGCAATCGTGTCCTATAACAAAAATTATGTCAAATTTGAACAGATATTGTATTGAAAACAAGATGCGCCATTATATAGAATGAAGAGAACTTTACGAAGCTTTTTCGACCTATATAAATCAAAAATAACGCACCTTTCGAATGTAGGAGGGCCCCGTCTGGCATACGTAGTGATGGAAGCGGCGCTGATTCTTCTCCTTTCGCATCACCTGAGCATTCAATTTGAAGCGAAGCAAATAATTTCGCGAAAATGACATGATCAAATGAGTTCTGATTGGTGATTCTCTGGAGAAAGGGAATGGGATACCAAAGGAGCATGCAACGTATGGCGAAATATATAATTTACGTATAACTGAGGCATTACAGACGTGTTTGACCGCACTGACAAAATTGAGCAATTTTGCGCAACACGATTCACTTCTCCGTTGCATGGCAAAAAAACAATAGTAAATAAGATAAGTCTTGAGAACGGTAAGAGTACATCGAAAATTGGCGCGTGATCAGTATTGAACCATCCCATTGATGTGAATGGAAAAGCGGCGCTTATAAGCACTGCTCAAATCACCCTCACAATGTTGTGCAATAGTAGTGTCTCACCGATGAGTCACCACTCCGTCTCTCTAGTCTACTCTCTTTTCGTATTCGCTCGTCACTCTCTCTCTCTCTCGCCCTCTCTCACCATCCCTCGTTCTGTGCGCTATCACACCAAAGCACGCTATCAAAGGGGCTTATTGTGGTGCGGATCGATGGTGTGTAGGGAGTCCAAGGTCCAATGCAGAGGTGGTGGACGGTACCAGGGGGCAGGTTTGTTGATGTCTGACGCTATCAAATGCCCATATTGTGTTTTTAGGGACTGAAAGGTCCGAAGCAGGGGGCGGAAGATTTCTGGATGTGAAGGAAGTGACGATTTATTGCGAAGTCGCCTCTAGAGTAGTTGATTGCATAAGGAATATATAATTCAATTCGAGCATTACGTCAATTTGAATCATCATGCTCATATGGCCACTTGGACTCTCTGATGTTCTGTTCGACGAATGCTATGCACACAACCAAACAACTGCGACGATATGAAACCGTATTTCGAGTGCTTAAATGTTGAAATGTTGAACACATGCTCGAAATTAGCAAGAGATACTTTGTATCAACATTTTTTCACAAATTTTACGCAATCGTCAATCGTCAAGAAAGAGTTTTTGAACACAATAATCGACGACAGAAATCACAGACGCGCCTCAGTGAACCATCCTAACCACACTCAACATGGAAGAGACGCATATGAAATCTGCTCGAGAGACACACGTTGCCATACCTTCCACTCGTTTTCGAGCGCCGACGCACACGCTTTCCTTTTTTTTATCCATTCACAATCCGTCATGTATCGTGCATATTTTGCATCATTTTCTTTTCCTACCGTATTTTTCTGCCTCGCCGGTTGAGAAGCGAAACTTAAGGATGATGCGACCTCTATTGACAGTATTATTTGCTTATAAAAGTTATCTTTGTTCATGTCGAAGGATATTCGACGCATACTGCTTTCAAACGCCCACTTCACCTACTCTAGCATCGGACTGCAAAAAATGGATTACTTCTCCCTCGTTGCTCGTAGGAGGCGTGCGAGACTTTCACTCAACACTCCGAAAAAGTCATACATTTGCATGTATCATTCCGCAAATTTCCCATGCTCTTAATACCGCTCTATCTATCTCATCTAATTTCTCCAACATATTTATACTCTGTTTCACAGTTTAGTATTAGGTTGGAACAAAAGTTTTGCACGATTTCGACCATGAAGTTTGAAATCGCTTAAAAGGCTTCAATTTAAATGGGCCGATCTAACCGGATAGCATATATTTAAGGACTATTTGTACAATATATCCGCTACTTCGAATCGAATCCTGCTCTGAGGGTTTGCGAAAAAAATCAGGATTCGTTAAATGTGAAATTTTCGAGTTACATAGACATTTGTTTGCCGCGCTCTTATTCTGATAGGAAAACTCATTGTATAAACTGACATAGTGGAGTGAAAATCCCGTTGGTTGTTCTCTCTAAAACTATGTAGGATCTAGTGGTTACTTCAATTTAGCAAGGTTTACAGGCCATTAAATTCCAAGATTCGCGAGGTAAAGTTGCTGAATGGATCGATTTTCTTGCCTCGCCAATCAATCATACTGGCTTGATCTTAAGTGCTTTTACATATACTACCGTGGGGCTTTATAGCATAATGGAATGCTGGAGCCTACCCTTTTCCAGTCCAAGAAAATTTATATTTTCAGAAATTTTGAATCATGGTCATCAAAGCCAAAATTTTGAAATTCGGTGTACATAGTTCGAGTCGATCTCCTCGAAAGGAAGCTATCCCCTGACTCGGCCAAGCCAATAAGTGATAGAGTAAGAGTTGCTTGTTCAGTTAACCATTTAAAGTCTGAGCTTCCTTTGATGCTGGAAACATGACATTCATGGAAACATCAATTTCGACTCTCTAATATCAGTATCTGAGTATGCAATATTGAATTTTTAAATAGAAGCATTGTATGTCCACACGAAAATAATTGTGAGCTTACCATGGAAGGTACTTACAGTTTACATGCATTTGAGATCGATAGACTTACGGCTACGGCTATGCGGTGAAGACAACTAATTCAGACCAAGCTCCTTTTGACGCGAGATCAACAATTACCTAAGTTTCTGGAACGCCATTTGTGGTATTTTCAAACCATTTATGATGTCTGTTCATCACACTCTCCAAATACACCTTGATATTTGTATTATCATCGATGCCCATAGAGTGCAGACCCCAAAATTATGTAGTTTAGTTCTCAAATGTAGTAACTTTGACTTTAAAAATGCCGCCACAGTATGAAATGGTATGGGTAATACTAATATGTGATAGAAAGAGTATCCAAGCCCTCAACGAATACATGAAACAATATTAAATAATTTTGCAAATGAAGGACAGGGTATGCCGGAAACGAAAATTTGAAAATCGTGCAAAACTTTTGTTCCAACCTGATATTAATTCAAGAAATAGATTAAATGTATGCACTCATTGTGAGCCATCGTAACTCGAGATCTATTTCTTTCTCTTCTTATTGCACATTATTTTGCAGGTTTCTACTCGATCTCACCTTCAATAATCAACAAAAAACATTTTAAACTTCGATTTGAAAAATTGTGGACATGAATATCGTACAAGTACTGTATTTTCGAACATTAATCTAAGCAATCATGATAAGTAGGGTTCTCATATGGTCAATTTGTGCCCCCTTTTCGAATATGTTGCATGTCATATAGCGGACGAGCTTTTGTATATATAGCGCGCTTGAAACGTGTCCGGAAATAAAACAAAATTTTCCAATTAGAGAACTCTAATTATGAGAATGAAATTGCAAATATAGACCTGATATTATTGCAGATGTTCGTCATCGATGGCATGGTGGAATAATTTTGTGAAGTTCCAATTTTGCTCATATCTTCCCTGTTAAATTTAAATAAATAAGCACACAAGTTCGGGGAACGACCAAATGATCAAGCTCTAAGTGCACCATTCTCAAGGAAAAAATGATAATCGGCCTGTTTAATCTGTCAGAAATGTGCGAGAAAAAGTTGCGTAAAAAGTTCGCGAACTTCTGATTCTCTCCATTTCGCATGCTCTCTCTCTTTCTCTAACCAGGTCGATGAAAAGTTCACGAACTTTTCGACGAACTGTGTTCGAAAATCATACTTTTCTTTTGTTTTACTTACTTTTATAAACTATTTTTGCTTTTAACTTATGATTTCTTATAATGACAACCTTCCCTTAGCTGGAATAGCTTCAGAATACAGCGTAGTGAAAGTAAAGACGGTTGGAGTATTTTTTTCGAAAATGGGTCACCACTTTCCCCACCCTGTAATGTCAAGCTATTCCATCAGAGGGAAGGTTGTTCTTATACGCAGTCATAAGTTAAGAGCAAAAATAATTGATAAAAATAAGTAAAACAAAAGAAAAGTACGAATTTCGAACGAATTAATGCCGGTTTTTAACGAACTTTTCAAGGAGCTGCGTGAAAAGTTAGAGAAAGGCGAGAGAGCACGCATTCTTGAGAGAGGGAAAAGGAAGCAGTGATTGTTTACTTCCTTTTCCCTCTCTCGACAACGCGTGCTCTCTCGCCTTTCTCTAACTTTTCACGCAGCTCCTTGAAAAGTTCACGAACTTTTCGACGAACTATGTTCGAAATTCGTACTTTTCTTTTGTTTTACTTATTTTTATCAATTATTTTTGCTTTCAACTTATGACTGCTTATAAGAACAACCTTCCCTCTGATGGAATAGCTTGACATTACAGGGTGGGGAAAGTGGTGACCCATTTTCGAAAAAAATACTCCAACCCTGTTTACTTTCACTACGCTGTATTCTGAAGCTATTCCAGCTAAGGGAAGGTTGCCATTATAAGAAGTCATAAGTTAAAAGCAAAAATAGTTTATAAAAAAAAGTAAAACAAAAGTTCGTGAACTTTTCAACGACCTGGTTAGAGAAAGAGAGAGAGTACACGAACAGGAGAGAATCAGAAGTTCGCGAACTTTTTACGCAACTTTTTACGCAACTTTTCTCGCACATTTCTGACAGATTAAACAAGCCGAATGTTGTTATTTGTGTAAATAATATAAATATGAATTAGTATTCGTTATACATAGTTAAAAGTTCTCGAGCCAAATAAGTCTAGACAGATTATATTGCACTAACTGTTTCCATAAAGCCACCATTGGATTGGATTGGATCCACATTCGAGAAATTGGATCTTTATTTCACCCGTCCATTCTTCTTGAACGATGCGAGCATTTCCGATTTATTTTCCATTTCCCCTGTAATTTATGCAGAGAAATATAAATCTAGCTCCATGCCCTGCTTGCAGTCGATTCACTAAGAATTCAAATATTTCAAATATGATTACATACTTCGAAAAAAAAATGTTGGCGCGAAAACAGCGTCCATGACACCTTCGCGTGTATTGCATACTTCGAGTTAAATCGACTGATGGATCGTCTCATATCACAAATGACAATTGCCGATCTCCCTGTCGATGTGATCAGAATCATCCTTCCAATGTTTAGCGATTTTCGGGAAACACAATTTGATTTCGTAAGTTATGATTAGTATCGTAATACTTATTCGAAATGTATGCTCAGATTTCACATACGTGGAGCACAGTAGCCCACATTGAACGCGATAGAAAATATAAAGCTCTTATTCGTGTTCACGTGCTACATTCTTCGAATGGATTTTTCTTCAGTATTGGTTTAAACGAGTCCAATTTGCATCATTTCCGCTTTCAGCGGACCAAATAGAGACAAGTACTCCCGGAGTACATATTTTTTTAACACTCACAATTGTCTGAAATGTATTTTTCAGGCAATCCGTTGTGTTAAGAAGATTAAATTCGACGACAATTCATTTAAAGAAATATTTGATGCATGTTCTAGAATCGATTATCTGTTGGTTGATTGTGAAAAGAAAGGGATTCTGAACGTCCTCCAATCATGCTTGTGTTCAGTTAGGGTCCATGAATTTGTCGCAATTTCAACCAGAAATGTCAACAGATCTGAGTGAGTCGCGGAACTTTAATACTAGGCTCATTTGCCCAAATTTGCAGCAAAGTAAACTGATGTTTCCACGAATTTCAATTGCAGGATAGAAAACCTCGCAAAGATGCTCAAGACTAAGAAGCTAGACATAAAATAAGAAGCTAGACATAAAATGAACATCCATTGAGCTGTAATTTCAATACCACAAAAATATCGCGATGCATCACAATATTTTTCATTATTTTTATTTTTACAATATTTTCATTTTTCATTTTCACAATACAATACAATAAAAGATCATTGCAATCAGCTAATATGTAAAGCTACTTCCGTATTTGTACTGTGCTGATTTTCACATCTATCAGGTTGGCGGGAAAGTCTTTGTGTATGGATTTGTTATAACACTGCTCTTCACAAGTGTACTTTGGCGTCCCGTCGCTCATAGTGAACAACAGTCAGTGATTGCACTTTATAGTAATCAACTCCCCATTATCTTTACTTCAGTCAAGCTCTAGTAGATCAACGATTTATGTTCCTGGTGCCACACACTTCCGACATGTTTTGATTTACCTCTCTCTATTCTACACCACGATGAAGGATTCAGAGACCCTACTGAAGCATGTTTATGATACACATGCCCCCTCTACAACACCTTCAGGAATTGGATCCAGATCCGCGAAGAAGGCGACTTTTCCCTCAATGAATGAGGTCGTTCTGGGAGCCCGCGTTAGTTACATTTTGAGACTTTGTAGAAAGCTGCTTAAATGAACCCATTTCAAACTGCCCGTGAAATGATTATTGCACTTAGAGTCCACCATCGCACTGTCAAAGAAGGCTTGAGATATCTTGGAATGAGGAAAATAATCGGTCGATTCAAATTCCATGATCTGATCCAAGCCAGCCATGACCGTCGAGTCGATGATTCAAATGCTCTCCTCATTCTCCGAGATGGGGATCGATGGCTGGAACGGCTCATAACGGGGAATGAGAAGTGGGTCCTCAACGATAACAACCATGTGAGAACCAAGCGGGTTGGAGAAGGAGAGCCTCCACAGGGTGTCTCCAAACTTTACCTGAACCCCAAGAAAAACAAGCTGTCAATATCGTGGGGCGTGGATGGCGTGATCTAATCGGAGCAACTACGTCAGGGCATGTCAATCACCGGGGTCAAGTACGTCACACACCTACATAATTTGAAGTTGGAAGTCGATCGTTGAAGGCTGAAGGACAAGAAAGTGTACAATCAACAAAATGACCCCGTAACCAGTTCTACAATCAAGTCAAGCAGGAACTGGCTGGATATGAACGGATGGTTCTCCCTTACCCCCCGTATTCTCCTGGAATGGCCCCTTCCGATTAGTGGCTTTTAGCAGACCTGGCCCATGCCGTTCGAGGTTGGGCCTTCAATTCACGTGAAAGTCTCGAGGTTGAACTCGAGCAATACTTTCATTCGCACCCAGGCGGGTTCTAAAGGGAGGGGATCCATACATTGCGTGTACGTTGGGCACATATTGTCAATAATGAGGACAAGTATAATTCGACGTATGCTTTTCCCCTTCCCAAGAAATAAACTTTTGAAAAATACACAAAGACTTTTCCGCCAACCTAATATTTCATTGACCAAGAGCATTTCAACAAAATCTTGCATGCGTGCTTCAAAGAGCACACGGCTCGTTAATTAGCGCACATTGAAAGCACGCAACGCGCGACTATGACCTAAATATAACTCGGCGAATTAAACGCGCGCTCTTCCCAGCCAATTCATTCGGTTGCGAAACGAGAAATCCACCCTTTCTTTAGTGATGCGATCCCACCGCTAAGTAAACCCTCTCTCTGAAACAATAGGTTTGAATAAATGAAGAGCCCGGAAAGCGTTGCGTGTCGTTCGAGCCTGTGGTTCCATTGTTCTAGCGAGCCGTGATTACCAGAATGTCAATATTACACGCTTTTCCTCTTCTAATCTCAAACGAAATGCTTTGATAGAAAACATATAGTGTGTACAACGTGTTGAATCATGCACACTGGCATAGTTGATGCAACCCCTTACGTTACTTTTCTCTCATTTGCGATGATTGGATAGAAATGCCAATTATTCGCGTTTTTCAATGCTATTCGAATATATATTGTGTGCCCACACCAGATGTGATGTTCCCTCGGCAAGAGGCCACATCGCACTATTGATTCCACTTCGACCAATTGTCCAGTTCTTCTCACAATCTTAGAAAAGCTAAAGAACAATTAAATTGAAGAGCATCAGACAATTTAATCCCACTCCCCTTATCTCGTTGCGATAAAATAAACGATGGAGGGAGAAGGCCACTATTAATGTTTTTTTCTTCACATTTTCATGCTGCTAATTCTTAATTTATCACCAATTTTAGAAGTCGAAACGTTGCATTTTGTCCCTTTTATCTGTCCATTTTGGTCGCTCTTTCGCTACCAAGACCCATGGAGTCCAAGTCTCTTATTTTTGGATAAATACAATATTGAAGTCGCGCATTTGTGTTAGTGTTACCAATTCGGTAAGAGCCACTAATGTAAACCATCACTAATGTACACCTTACTGCAGCCTAATTGTCCCAATACAGATCCCTCCTCGATTTCAATGCACTCATCACGATAATCAACAGCCAGTGGAAATGGCATTCCTTGACGAACATTTAATTTGATGGTAGGGTATAATTTCTACAAATCGAAAATCACTTCAGAAAGTAATCGGAGAATATAATATCTAATTTCTCACCATGAAATACGAGTACCAGAATCAGCGCATACGAAGTTTCACCAAAGATTGGCACATTTGCTTCATGGAACCAAATATTGAAATATTCGGAAAATCGATAACAATATTATTTTTAAAAACAGTCAGACGAACAGTTCATGATTTATGGACTTTACGAGACCATACAGTATTCATTGACCAAGCTCATGCATACTGGCTAAAATAATGATCATAGGATTCGCACTCAATGCGCCTAGTCTCTCATATCACGTCATTTTACACGATAAGAAACACTACAGAGAGAGGCACGTTAGACCCATTGTTCTCACTATTTCATGGCAAAATCAATTATCTTTACATTACATTTGTTCGCGCTGTTCGATCCGCATACTTTGAACATGTATTGTTTAGATTCCTGCTTGATCTCAACCGACATTAGTTGCACTCGTCTACCTTAGTAAGGGAAAGTTAGTGTATGTTTGATGTATTACGCACCTAGCTCATGAATGTGATTATAGACTGCTGGGCTGATCCAAATTATAGTAATAGCCAAGAATCTTGATCACAATGAGATCTTGATAAGCTCAGTCAGTATCAGTGTTCTTCTTCAGGAAACTGCCACCGGCATAATGAATGTACGATTTGCACCAGGGGAGGACAGACTCTCATCCATGCCCGAATGAAGTTACATGAAAATCCCAAGGGCATTATTGAAAGCAACTTCTATTCGCATAAATTCTGGTTCTTCGAGCTTCCAACCCAAAATCAACGCCCGTGGTAAAATAAGATGCGCGCCCTAGCGAACCATCGTATCCCTATCAGACAACTCAGAGACGCAGAGAACGATCTGCTCGTAAACCACGTTGCATTGCCTCATCTCGCTTTACATGCTAGTTCAACTCTTTTTTCAGTTATTTCGCTTAAATTTCTAGGAAAATTTTGCTTGGTAGGAGATTTGCAATGCTGTACTCATTTCGCATTCGACTCATTTCGCTGCCCCGTAAAGGGAATTTATGCTTACAAGGGAAGCTCGCGGAGTGTCCGTGGAGTTTCATGGCGAGACCTAGCACATTCGAAAGAGGAGAGAATTCTAAGTACTTCTGTTGTTTTTAAATTTGCGGAACGCTTATTTGAAAATCTGCCCTCATAGTGGCGAACCCGTTCGAAAGGCCACAAACAAGCAATTTCTGAACCTATGTCCATAATCTCCCATACACCCTACACCTACACAAGAGCGTTCCGCAAATTTAATAAAAGAATAGAAGTTCTTAGAATTTTCTCCTCTTTCGAATGCGCCAGGTCTCATTATGAAACTCCACGGACACTCCGCGACGTTCCCGTGTTATATCGCGCCTCTCACGAGAGATTCGAGCTGAGAGAGGGAATAGAAGGAAAATCGGGAAATCTGTTCTGACCAGTTTTGGGCACCTTGAAGCATGCCTGACCGTCCCCCAAAGTCATATTTTGCATAACTCATTATGAAGCTCGCAGCACCGGGTCGGTGATCGGCACCTGCTCCTTTCGCATCGATTATCTCGATTCCCGTCTAACAGAATCGAAATTTGTTCTCTGAGTGACCCCCACTATTTTTCCGAGCTCTATCGATCTGTACAAACCGCTTCTCCTGAATGTCAATTCTTATCATGCTACAATCATAGCCAAATTTTTAAAAATGTAGGCAAAGGAGCAGCTCAAATTTTCACAGTGCATGCAGCGCATCAAGAGCTCTAGAATGAATGGCTTGCGCCGAAAATACGATATCATTGGTGTGACTTATGCCCATTTTAGTTTTCGTTATCATTTGAACTTTATTTTCACCAGAACAATTAAGTGAAAACGATCATTCTTGGCCGCGCTCTCAGATGTGAGCTGTGTGCGGGTTAATTATTACGTTGAACATAAAGTTCAAATGATAAGGAAAACTAAAATGGGCATAAGTCACACCAATGAGATCGTATTTTCGGCGCAAGCCATTCATTCTAGAGCTCTTGATGCGATGCATGCACTGTGAAAATTTGAGCTGCTCCTTTGCCTACATTTTCGAAAAATTTGGCTATGATTGTAGCATGATAAGAATTGACATTCAGGAGAAGCGATTTGTACAGATCGATAGAGCTCGGAAAAATAGTAGGGGTGACTCAGAGAACAAATTTCGATTCTGTTAGACTGGAATCGAGATAATCGCTGCGAAAGGAGCAGGTGCCGATCACCGACCCGGTGATGCGAGCTTCATAATGAGTTACGCAAAATATGACTTTGGGGGACGGTCAGGCATGCTTCAAGGTGCCCAAAACTGGTCAGAACAGATTTCCGATTTTCCTATTTTCCTTCCATTCCCAAAAATTGAGATTCTAGCTCGATTCTCCCGTGAAAGGCGTGATATTTACTATTTCGCCTTGTACATCGGACAAAATGCTATTGTTATTTAAATGGTTTTAGTATAAAATTGGGATTCAGTAGATTAGATATTGCATCCCATCATATTTCTTGAATGTATTAATTATGAATATTTTACAGATCCCTACGCGATCTCATTTTTATTTCATGAAAGCATGGCTAAAAATTTTAGTCGAACAGATGGTCATGAAAACCAGCGTGAAGAAGGCATTTTATGGATCGTAAGAATTATACTGCCCTATAACTGCGGACTACGTAAAAGTATAGTTGAAAACATTTTTTCAAAGTATATTCCGAAATTCTGCAGATATCAAGGATGTCATGAATGAATTTTAAGATCAAATTATATGAGCGCCTTCAACTGGAATGATGAGGTGAGATATTCAGCGAAACGACGTTGAATTGTAATGTTTCTTACACATCTTTAGGTTGTCAATTCATATCTCTACAGAATGGGGCACTCAATGGATTGTTTTCCAGAAAACTAAAGAACGTTTGTTTGTAAAAATATAAGTGTGAAATGTATTTGATGTGCTTTATTCGATTCATAATAATCACGATCCATATCAACAAAAAAGTCGATTTAAAAAAGGCTTCTTCCTTTTCTAGCTCACAAGCTCACCGCTCACAAGCTCAAGCTCACAGCTCAGAGAGCTGAAATTTCCCCTTTAAAATGCTTTGTGTGAGATCTATTGCGAGCAAGACTTCGAATTTGCTACAAGAAGGGTTGGTCAAGAAAGCACATCGTATAATGGTTCGATCGAATATTCAAAAAAATAAGAACATTGGAATTTTATTATCATTGTTATTTTGTTCGGAACACAATTAAATCGATTAAATAGACATACTGATGATTTGCTGCAATGATAAGGCTAATGATGACGCAGTAGTCATTGAGACATGTTAAAAATTCGTACGGAAATCGGTAAAACATTTTAAAACAACATATTATTTACACCAAGTTGATGTATTTTGGAATTGACATGCAAGAGTTGTTGAACACAAAATTCGAAGATGGACCGAATCACACATGCGCCCAGCAAACCATTGTAGCCACATTCAATAGTGCAAAGACGCAGAGGAAAGATAAGTTCGAACTCTTCGTTGTTATACCTTTTTCAACTTTTCTATATCACGATTATCATTCTCGATTTTTAAAATTTGTACCACGTGCGCTTTCCCTGGCTCTCATCGAGTATGTGATTTACATATCAAATTTGGCAAATTCCTACTCGATTTCAACCTTAAACATTTTTTTGGGATTTGGATTCGAACAATTTTTTACATGAATATCGCCAAGGTCATGTTTTCGAACATCAAACTTAAAAACGATTGTGATATTGAAATTACATATCGAATGCTGGTGTAGTTGTTGATGTTCTTTGTCAATGATATCAATGTATCAATGTCGTGACCACCCACCACTCCATCCTAAATTGCGCTCACCCCCCGCAGCGTAAGGGTTGTGAAAGGCTCGTGAGGCCGAGGGTGATTCGACAAAGTTGGGATGGGGCTTCGCCCCATCCCAAATTTTTCGAATAGCCCGAGGCCTCACGAGCCTTTTAATGTGAGTTGGTTAATCGTAATGCCGATTATTTCACACCTTTGATGAAACGATAATTGTTTAATCTGTATATTTCATTTCCAGTACACAAATATCTCGCCTGTGACATCATTGCTCCTAATGCCACTGCACTCACGCAGGATTGTGCGAGTAATATCAAGTTTATTTTGTAAAAAAAACCTATTAATCAGATCTCGTGATAAATCTTATTTAATTTGTATCGATTTGAAGTTCACGATGCAATTATCACAAACATAAAAGTAGCAGTATGCCATAAAAACTAATTTGTATTCCTTAAAGGGGTGTCCCGATGAATATTTATTCAATCAAATTTGCATTGATACCGTATAGAACTCCTTTGCCCGAACAAAAATCAACTAATGATGTCATAGTGGCTTCGAAATCCCTCGTCTTGAGCGCAAAGGCTAATTATAGCGCAGAATATTTTTGAATTCAAGGCATAATGTAAGAAAAAAGAAAAAAAATGTTTAGTTTTCCGAATTTCAAACTCATTATATTTATTTTCTGTGATAATTTATTTTTGTTGTGTTATGACAACATTTATTTTTGGGAATTTAGCAATAAAATAAGTGCAATATTGGGATTTATTAGGCCACTCGATGTTATGAGTTCAGTTACTAGGCGCACAACGCCAAGTAGAGTGCAGAATTGTCGTGATGGGAGTTTGTAACTTCCATTCAACGGTTAACTCCTATAAGCGCATTAGTACACAGATTCCCCTCGCTACCATGCATATCGGAAAAAGAAACTAGAGTGGCGAGTTTCTGCGCTTCCGCCCAGAGCGGTAAGTTTTTGGGGACTTGTTCCCCGTCATTCCATCACATTCTCATCTCATGTGGACGCCGTAGACTCAATTGCGTCTTTGGTCCTGCACCAGCTGATTTGCGCGCGAAAGCACAAGGCGTCGATAATTGAGATGAAGCGTTTTGGGTATATGTTAATGTTTCTAAATATATTATTTGTATTTTCAAATTGTTTTATCCTTGGATGGTGGTGAGCCTCGTGTCTAAGGGGAACTTTCCTTCAATCATTTTGAACCTTATACTTTCCATTTGAATTAGCAACCGGAAAATGGACTCTTTACCTCTTTACAGTTTCTTCTTTCGATCATGCGTTGGCTTCTCGATAAGGACCTCTCCTCTAATCTCGGTCTTATGGTCGAAAACGCGGTTAGTGTTGTGTTTTATTCATACAACAATTTTGTATAGTAGAAAAACGTTTAACGTGATATTCCATTGTATGATTTAAGTTCATGATTTCAGTTCATGTATGGTGACTTAATCTACGTAATGGGGGACAAATGGACTGGAGAGTGGTCCATGTACAGTATTCATCCAAGTAAATATTTTAAGTAAAAATATGGTTATGCGCATGTTTTCAGAGACATTTGAAATCGCATCGGTGCCAGTTTTCTATCATGTGAGTCTATGGTATTGTTAGCATAATTGGGAATAAAAACAAATGCGCATATTATCCGTTAAGCAAAAAAAAATTGGTATGTCAGGGCATCGACACATCACTTAGGCGGGACACACTCAGTGATCGAGTCGTCATTTACAAAGATGTCGCATATTTGTGGATCCATACTCAAATGGCCGCTGGAAAATTCGGTTGGTCCATGTTAAATGTATTAATCCCCGTTTTATGATATTTTGTTTCGTAATCATTATAAGTTCGTATAATTTTCCCATAAGTTCGCATAATTTTTTTTTGAAAATTTCTTTCTTTGAAGCGATGAATCTTACTGGCTAATAGTACATAGCCTTGAGTTGGGTGATCGGGCCTCTTCAATTTCCGTGCTACACAGTTAAGGAATTTTACAGATTATAAGAATGGTGCAATTCCGAAGTTGTGTATCAAAAATAGCAAAAAGTGAAATTAAGATATAATTCCTGTCTATTAAGAGATATAATTCATGTGACAATGCCTAGTTACTTTGTAGTTGCCAAGTAACTTACTGGACACTATCCCGGCCTTTCAAAATCGCGCTGTTTCTTTATTGTGAAAACCGTGATTTTCCGCGTGTTTGTAAAATTGTCATCGATTTTGTTACAAACAAAGTTTCCAAACTGCAACTAATAATTCAAAACCAATTTACATTGTAAAATGAGGGCGATTACTTAGCAAGCAATTGTGAAAATTTCAAAAAATCCGAAATGACCTTCCCAACAAGCAAAAACAACAATTTTTGCTATTTCCCGGCAGTTAATGAAGAAAGATCCAATTTTAATGGTTAAATTGAAAGTATGATTTATGCCGGTAATTCACAATAAACCAGAATGTTGCAACTTCAAAGGAAATAAAATGAAAAATTTTCAATAAATGGGCCAAAAACACACACTTTTTACAAAAACACACACAATCAGATAAAGAAATATCCTTCGCAAAATATAAAAATTTTCAATAAATAATCAGATAAAGAAATATCCTTCGCAAAATATAAAAATTTTCAATAAATGAGCCAAAAACACATACTTTTTATTATTTCACATTTTCAATAAAAATTTCAAGTCAAACTATGATAGATAAGCGTGGTGATTAGTTTCATTGAATTACGCTTCGTTTGAAAAAAAATTCAGAAAAAAAATATACGAACTTATGGGACACCCCTATATAATCGTTATATCCCAGAATCTGACGGTTTCCACTGGAGAGCTGTAGGGACAACTGGAGATGCCCCGAAATACGGAAATTTTAACATTTCTCAAGGTGTGATTGATGGTTAGTTTATTAAGATCTTAAAGAAGGAGTAACACGAAAAATTTGTGCAATTGGCCACTATGTGTGTGTAATAGAAGTCGGCGCCCGATCATGAATCACTTTATCCGAAGTTTCACATACAGCTCTCAGGCTATTTACATGCGCGCAAAGTTCATTGACAGCGCAGGGTCGTTTCAACTTCATTTATATTTCACTCGCTCTACATAATTTTCGCCTCGTTCTCGTGGTAAATTCGCTACAGTTTCCCATTGCGAGCGCAATATCTTCGTGGTGGGACTCCCTTGCATTCATTCGTGTTACCCCTTCTTTAATTTCAATTTAAAAAAATTCAGAGTGAAACATTTTGCTCATTTGATCTTATTCAGAAAGCTCGTCAAAATATGTCATGTTCATCGCTGACAATATCACACTTCCTCCAGAGGATGACACCTCATTTTCTGGGATAAATTACATATGCGAGCTCGATTTGAACACGATGATTTGGAATCGGAAAACGGTCATCGAAACCTAGCGCGTAATATTCAAAAACTTGCATGTGTCGACCATTTTATTTATTTATCATACACCACTAGGGTGCTTCGACAAGTGTGCGTGGAAATGAGGGGGGAGAAGAAGAACGGGCAGTTCGGGGGGGGGGGGGGGTCCATCTTCCGAATAAACAAGTCTCATTTCAGGAATTTTACTGTTACGTGCTATTCGCTACGAAGTCGAGAATATTTTCATTCGCGTGTGACGATAGTGATGACACAATGGTATGAGCCCGAAGAAGTGCCAATAGTTTCTAATGGAATTCTCATCAGACCATCGCTCACGTAGTCAAGAATGTGTACCATACGGAGAGCCTTGAGGTGACAAACACGAGAAGGCCCCATTTGGAAAGGGAAGCCTCTCCCTCTCGTCTCCCTCCTCCATCGATTCCCTCTCGTAGTGTTGGCAGCAAAGAGGTATATAGAGAAGGCAGCAGATATACGAAGTTTGATATGGGTAGATTTTTCTCGAACTCTTCACATGATCAATGGTATCGCTCTCTCCATATCATGTACTTTCTCGCTTACTCTGATCGACGAGAGAGCGTGAGGTTTGGAGAGAGTCAGATAATTCCTCCTTCACAGTGGACTCATGGGTAATGATGCCCTTCTTCTCATATACACGGTTTCTAGCATGAACAATGCGAGCAAGTATGTATAATGAAGATATACATGCGATTGCTCGTACTCATAGTGATGATGTTTTCTCGTAGTCTTCACACTGTACACATAGAGCCACAGAGTCACATCAAATATTATTTATCGGATAGATTGTACAATAAACTATCGGTGATATCGCAATCGATGCCTGAATAGAGATGTAGATATTTTCCTGGCACTAGATCGAATGATAACTATGGCGGCATGCCGCCTGTGATGCATCAAAGGCGGTATGACGTTATTGTTCTCATCCGACGTAGTTCCCCTTTTTCGTTCATGAGGTACTCAGACGTTGTCAGGTTGAGACAGCTACCAAACACTGATTCCACTTGATTCCATTGCTGCGGGGAGTCATTTCGAACTGGATAAGCAGCCTCGCGGACTCGATATAAATTAGGAATCTGATGATTCATAAACATCGATTGTGTTGCGTATCTGATGTATGAGTTGACAAATCATGCTAGGATATATATGGTCAAAAAGTGTGACTGTTTTGAATCGCAACTCACATGTTCATGTGTTGTGATTATTATTTTCATGTGTTTAGGTTACATTGGTTTGTAATTTTTCAGATGAATCGAGGTGGTATATACCTGCAACGTGTAATTAACCAAAAATACGACTAATATGAATCTGATGATTCAGAAACGTCGATCGCGTTGTGGTGCGTATTTCATGAAAGAGTTGGACAAGTATAATATGTTAGGATATCTACGGAAAATAAGCAACGGAAAATGCGCAAAAGCCTGAGCACAGGCCTCTGTGTAGGACTCGAAAGGAAATCCAATGAAAACAATCTAATGATGAGTATAGTAGCAAGAAGCAATATTCGACAAGGGAAGAGAATTCATAGCCTATCCATCTCCTCCTCTCAACCATCGATTTTCTCTCGCCATAGTGGAGAAGGAGAGCTACAGATAGCTAAAGATGCCTCTCCCTTTCGATTCATATCACGCAATCTCGCACTATTTTCAAGCTGATCAAATTAGAACGAACGAGGACAAACGTCAATGCTAATACGAGGGTTTAATTGAGCGAGAATCTGAAGAATTTTGAGAGTTCCCTCCTCAAAAAGATTAGGCTTCATGCCCTCAAACTGATGGGGGTACAACGGCTAAGACGAAAAGCACAGACATAGCTCCGAACATCGACCTTATTTTGTTTGCATTCCTGTTTTGGTTTTGATTTTCCCTTAAAACAACATTGATATTTAAGCTCGACAAATAATCTGAAATGGTGATTTATGAAAGATAACGACCCCTCGATGATGTCGATACTCAGAGTAAATAGTAATTAGTCGGGACCACTGACGAAGCTGAATCACAACCCTCGAATGAGATATTTCGAGTTGCTCTTTTATCGTTTGTACTTTTGTCGCTTGCGCTTTGCCGTTTACGTCACTTTGCGCTTTATGTCGTTGCGATTCGGTCAATCCCCCTCGAGCAATGGTCTGACTCTCTTCAGTTTGCACGCTCTCTCGCCGGTCAGAGAGACGAGAGAGCAATGGAAACTGAAGACAGTCAGACAATTGCCCCCCCCCCCCCCCACTCTACTCGCGTTTTCTCCCTCTCTTCCATTCTCTCGCTCCACTCGCGCTCTTCTATCTCCTTCATTTCTTCTCTCTCCTCTCTTCCCCTCTCTTCTCTATCCTCCTTCAATCTCGCTTCTCTACTTTTCTCGTAAATTTGCACTTTTTTCGCACACGTGAAGTGGGTGCTAGGCTGGACGAGAGCTATGATGCCATGCCGCATTGGATTTAGCAAAGGCGGCATGACGTCATAGTTCTCATCCGACCTAGTTAGTGCCAAGTGTTGTATCGCGAGAGGCGCAGGGCCGACCAACACTCCCACACAAATAATTCAATTGTGCCGACCGAATTTTCCCTTTCGCAGTATTCGCGAAGCAATTCGGCTCAATTCTACATGGAAATCCTCAAATGCTTCATTCTCAAACAAATGGAATTTCACTTCCACTGAATTCATTAATTCCGATTCCATTCAAAACTCACCGTGATCTATGCAGGAATCATCTTTTACGAGCTCAATCGCTGTTATTTGGAAGCGACTGCACAATTACCTTGAAATTGTTGTGATAATAGAACGTGTCTGCGCCAATTTCGTCTTTGTTAACATGACTTGACTGCACCTCTGCCAAGACATTGCTAGCTCCGCTCCTCCCTCCTTTGTCCCGGGAGTCATAAAGTAGGAAAGGGAGGAATGCATGGCACAACCATCCGATTCCCTTTCAAATGCCATCGCTCAAATAATTCCCTTCCCTCTCATATTTCCTTATTCTTTTAGATGAGCAACTGGGATCCTTCTGCACGCGATAAGGTCCTTCTGCTGGAAACTTGGAGCAACGACTTCGACCAGCTCTACTCATTAGGATCCGATATATATTTGTCAGTATCAGTTGGGTTTTGAGTATAATTTTCGGCTATCGTCACACTAATCCCGCCTTTATATGGACAATGTAGGCAGAACTCAAACATAAATCTGAAGCTATTACTCGACAGGTTCTCGTCTCCCATATATATCAAAACGGGTTTCGGCTTCCTTCAGGGGTAAGGATCCGGCGATAGCTTCAGAATATTTAGATTGTTTGGGTTCAGCCTACTTTTGTGGTATCCTTGTTAACACTACCAGACGGACATAGGCCGAAGGAGAACTATGACGTCATGCCGTCATGGTTCTCATCCGACCTAGTGTCATTTTAACATCATCTCTGCAGACACATCTTCGCGCAGAATCCGGCATGCAAGGCTGTTTTTCCTTGGATAGAAGAGTACGAAACCGCCGGACTTGACATCACTCAGACGCCCGAATTTCGCTCGCAGGCACTCAGATTTGTGCAGGTGAAATTGTCAATTCCCTGCAAATCTGGGCTGTGCGAAAGTTTCTCGATCTTTCATATAGCAATGATCTCTCGTCGATCCCAGAAAGCAACAGAGCGTTGCGAAACTAGATGTCGAGAATTTTTTTTGCACAGCCCAGCTGCAAACCTTCCTCACCACAATCCAATTGTTTATAATGGAAATATAGGCTCTACGTCGAATGAAAACAATGAGATCATTCCGCCTTTGATATATCAAAGGCGGCACGACGTTATAGGTATCATTCGACTTAGTGCTCACCCCACCACAATCAATGATTTGTCTCTTCTTCGGTTTCGGGCCACCCCCCCTCGTTTTTTATCCCCGCCAAGGTGGTTGAGCTGCCGAACATCAGGGAGGATTGCTCAGAAATGAGTGGGCGATATCAGGTGGGTGGCCAGAGCCCGAAGAAGTGCCAATAGTTTCTAATGGAATTCTCATCAGACCATCGCTCACGTAGTCAAGAATGTGTACCATACGGAGAGCCTTGAGGTGCACTTCCTTCCTTCCTCCTTCTCTTCTTATTATTGCATTTCTTGGCAAAAAAGGACAATGCATTATCCGTATCCGCATCCCATAATTGAATTTTCGTATCCTAAGCTGGATTAGTTCGGTATAATAATACTCGTAAATCTAATTAGCAATAAGTGAAATTTCTGGAAGTTGTCCTAGACTGTGCAGTAATGATATATTTTCAAGGCATTTCTCTATGACATCGGCCAACGGCACGTACAATACGCATCCAGAGGATTCAAGCCAATCTACTGGGATTTGTTTACCGTACGTTCCCATATCGGGGTACCTAATTTGATTAGCTCATCTAGGATGCAATGCAAGTTGCGCTCACGAATAGGATGACTACTCTTCCCGAATTGCCTAATAAAGAAGATCGAGAAAGGGCCATTGTGGTGAGTTATTGCTCATTCTCGGAGCACATCTGACATGCCGCGAGCTTGGTTTCGTAGGGCCGCCGTCTGTTTATTTTACACACTATCTCGCCTTTCTCCGAGATAATGAGTAAACTGAAGAGACGGCGACCGAATTACGAACTCTAATCTGAGCCCTTAATAGATATGGAGAGATATTGCTTTGTTCATCATTACCCACATGAAAGAAGGCTACAACGACGGAATTAAGGGAATTAACCGCTTCCCTGGACTGTGATTATGGCATGATTATGGCAGGTAGAACATGGCATCATAAACTATTATTTTCTCATGTTTACATGTGTCTAGCCGTGTACTGAGAATGTATCTTACTAAAAAAACAGGTAGTATCTTGAAATTTTTAAAGATCCGCATTGAACATTAGCTACCCCCTAGAAAAAAGTGATTGATTTAATGAATATTTGACCGGAATTTTATGGCATTTTCTCGTATGTGGTATCTTAGTAATCGCATTAGTTTCTCAGGATCCTAGAATTCCATATTTTGTACGTTTCAGTGCCCCATCATGTTGCCGAGTTGAAACCCGAAATCAGAGGACAGTGAGAATAATGATAAAATGGTGAAAATCATATTACTATTCTATAATATGTCAAGCAGCTCACAAAGATTTAATTAATTTAAAGGACTAGAAAAATAACTATATCTATTTATTTTGAGCCGATTCTTGATATTGCACGTAAGGTGTGGAATGTGTCTTTTTACAGATTTGTGACCTGGTGGGATAGATAATCATTTCGATTTTCGAATGAAGTTCAGTTTAAACATGTGTTCAAAACCGTCTGCATGAGGAAAATTATTCATCAAAGAAGTTGCACAATTTTTAATTCGTGAGATAGTGATAACTATTATGACGAGATAAGTACTCCTCCCTGACGTGTTTCTGCAATCCGGTTTTGACACCTGCCGATAAGAAGCGAGAAGTCGAAGAGAACGGGCGGACCTTGAATACCCTGAAGTAGAGTGAGCAATCCGTGCAATAGTCTCTTCATTCTGCACACTCTCTCGCCGCTCGTCCGGTTAAGATATATCAAATGCAGAATGACGTCTTGTTAGTTTTCATCCCCCCTAGCGCATTTTAACCGGTCGAGTGGTGAGATAGTGTGTTTGATAATTATTCCTGTAATCTTTTTAGGCAAAGAATGAGTGCATGTTGTATAGTTAATTTGTGTAGTCATCGCAATACACACTCACTTGGCCGGCCCGTCTGGATCTTCTTGCGACGAATCAGGAGCAATCATGAGCTTCCAGTCGCTCACTCAGATCGATCTCATCGTGGAGCATCTGATAGAACTCGTAATTCGGGTTGTCGTTTCGTCATTTCGCACACTCTCCAGACGGCGAGAGAGTGTGGATAATGAAGAGACCGTAAAAAGTTTCTTCAACTCTAGTATCTGATCGAAGAGTTGGCTAAGTAGCAGGGTCGAATTGTGCGATACACAACGTGAGCCACTAACTTGTTCCGTTCTTGGAATTTTGATAGTTATTTACTTTTTGGCAATTTCACAGAAGAACCGAGGCGGTGTATGCACCTACCAAGCATTATTGATAGCACATTTACTATTCGAAACGATATAAGCGGCGGAAAATACGCGGTGTGTTATTCACGAGGACTCTCCTTCTAAGTCTTAACCATCGATTTTCATATTGGAGAATGAGAGAGACAGATAAATATAGAAGCCACTCGCTCAAATATCATCACGTCACCTCGTCATTATGCAGATGGTGTAATACGAATCAGAGAAGGCAAATATCGAGGAAAACAACAAGGGCTGAATTGAACGAAAATGTTCATTCCTGGAGAGCTACCGTACTCCCTCAGATCGTCCGTATACCGTGGCCGACATGAAGGTCAATATTGGGCTTCCCATTCTGCAAGCGAGATCATCATGAGACGTTCCCTCCTCTTGCGCGCCGTCATCAAATGTTTTCTGTACAGTGAAAGTAGTATAATGTTCAGCCCAGCATGCCCTCAGAGACTCAATTGGTACGACAATAGAAAGAGCTCCGAGCATTCGAACATTTCGAATGTTTTCTTGTTTTTTCATTGTATTTTGGGAGTAAAGTTGATATTTATGCAAATGTTCGTACAATAAAATACAACCCGAAAGGACACGAGGAGGATGACTCATGGAAGAGTATCGTCGGGCTGGTTGGAATTCAGAAGAGGGTTGAAGAAGGGCTCCGCCAGCTTGAGCTGAGTCTTTGACTGAAAGTTCATGGTGGTTATGTATAGACATGGTCATCAAGGCTATATTTGTAATGGTGCACAAATGAGTGCTGTCTGAACTAACAATTCATGGCCAAGTGAAGGTAGATGAGTTCATTACCCTGAAGATGGAGTGTTTGTACATCGTCTGGCATAGGGAGTAGAGAAAGACGACATCCGCAAGTTGGAGAGTGCATGACAATTTTATCCTTGAATGCGTCGTTATAATTGATGATTGAAAACCTATTTTAATGAAAAAAAGTGAAACCCAGTAAAACGTACTCTATTGAACAAATAAGTTGGTTGACATGGTTACTGCTTGGTCGTTCAGCAGTTTTGAGGCAGAGTAGATGCCTGAAATGTTGCCAAGGATGGGAGGAAGGGCCAGACATTGTAAACAAGAAGAACAATAATTATAAATGAAAACATAAACTGAACATTCAAATTTCGTAAATAATCCTCAATAACATCGGCGAGAGCGGCTCTAAGGGGAATTATTGGCGAGAGTGACTCTAAGGGGAATGAGACGATAGGCCTCTCCCTCTCGTTGCCTGAGCATCGATTCTATATCGTAGTATCGAAGACGCATCAACGCAAAGCAAGAGTCGGAGATGTTATTCGTTTCGAATAGGAGGCAGGGAGCGTTAACGAAACGATGGGAAGAGAAGGAAAAACAGGATACCCCTGATGATGACTAATTCCAAGAGATTCTGAAGGCCTTTCCCCCATTTTGCCTCATGAGGAAGATTGTATAGTCGCGAAATATGAGATATTGAAAAATGGAATAAAGTGCGTCTTAACACTCTCTTAAGGAATATGATAATTTTCACTAGTGCAATCGCTAGTAAATTAGGACGGAGGGAGACAGAGAAATGCCTGATGCTCGCCCTTTCTATTATGGTATGTAAAGATAACGGAATCAGTATTTATTCACGCGTTAGTACAATAAAATGACCATCAAAAGGAATACATGAAGAAGATGGAGATGATGCTGGATGCAGCCTAATCTCCGCTCCTGTCCATCCCCGACTACTACGTCATCTGGCAGATTCCAGGGGTCGGACGGACGACGAATTGCCTACGCTGGAAGAGATGTGCATTACAATCTGGTAGTCATATTAGTATTTTTTTCTTATTTTGGCTTGTTCTACTGATGTTTTGTGTGTAAAAACCTAATCATGCAGCTGGAAATCTCAAACTCAAAAATGGAAACCGTTGTGGAAGGTTTAGGATACTTGGTCCCGGTCCTTGACTTCTGACCCAGCGGTGCGTCTGTTGTGAGATTTGCTTTGGACGCTGCAATTTGAACTCTACTTTTGAACTAATGTTTTAGAACCCTTTTCCTCGATTTAATGGAGATACCATAAAATAGAATACCTGACGGTGCTATTGGAATTTCTGCTGATTCAGTTGCCCATAATTGGCGGATTGATACATGTAAGAAGTATTTAATGACATCATTCTCTTCTTCGAAAAGATAGATGCGGTTTTTATGGAATGATAATCCGTTAATCCGAGTTAATCCGAGTTGATATTTCCCAAATTTGAATCGAAGTTGAGTCTCGGTTGTTGAGATGCTTCGAGGCAGCGTAGACGCCTGCAATCGATTGTATTTTCCAAAGATATCTTGCAAATGCATGCAAATTTGATCTCTTTAAAATTACAAAGAAAAAGCGCGTGATTCAATTAGCGATTCATAAGTCAATGAATCATTGACGATTCATGGGAAATATGCAATTTGAGATAGCGGGAAGACGGGATTGGAGGTTGAATGAACCACGGTAAATTATGATGCTATTTAAACATATGTAACTGAACATCCTAATGTGAATGGCGAAAGGTATGCAGTTTAGAATAGATAAGAGGGATGCCTCTCCTTCTCATCGATTCGATGGAAGTAGGCGAAAAGAGAGAAAATAACGTGACGTATGACCGCTCTCATGGCTTCATGTTCTTCCCTTTCTTCAAATCTCCTTCATAAAAACAAGGAGATAGAATACTTTCAGTAAAGTAGTAATTTGATCCTTCCCCCAATCTTTGGTTCAAATTAGGCCTCCCTGTTTTGGGCTCTTTTGAATCGTATACAAACTCGAAAGTGATGCAAAAATGCTCCAAAATACCCAATTTGATTTTGGTAGACGCGTTTCCGCCGGAGATGTGATGGATAGATAGTGAGAGCGCCTCTTCTCTGATTCACTAGAGAGTGTGCGAAAGTGTGAGAGTACAGAGACATGAGAGTTCATGAGAGACCGTGAAGAAGTGAGAGACGCAGATGGTTCGCGAGGGCGATTCGGAGGACCGAGAGGAGAGGAGGAGGATGAGGGGAGAGACGGTGGAAGAGTGAAGAAGGAGCAATGATCTGGCTATCTTCAGTTTGCACGCTCTCTCGTCTCTCTGATCGGAGAGAGAGCGTGCAAACTGAAGAGAGTCAGACGATTGCTCTGAAGGAGAGATGAGAAGGAGGAGGGAGAGGAGAGGAGGGTATTGCTCTCTCATTTTGATCACGTGTCTGATTTACATATTTTTCACTTGTTTGCACCCTTCTTGCACCCTTCGAATGGCTTTGGATCAAATTGACTGGGGAAACCTTGGAATAATGGCAAATGGAGTCCGAATGACTATGCTTTCTTATGCCGACGACGTTGTGGTGGTGGCTAGAAGCAGAAGTGACCTTATGAGAATGATGGAGAAGTTGATTGATGCAAGTGGAAATGTGGGATTGCAAGTTCACGACGGAAAGACCTTGCTATTGACTGAAGATGCAAATAATAGACAACCGATATCAATCAATAACCTCCAGTTTGACTATAAGGACGGTGGGAAGTATCTTGGCAGATGGATTTCCCTCCCGCTAGATAATCCAAAAGAAATTAAGAGGAGGCTGGTTGGAATGCATGGTCGAAGATAAGCGAACTTCTTCGACATTGCCTTGTTAGTGCTGAATCGAAAAGAAGAGCCTTTGATTCATGTATCACACCATGTGTTTTGTATGGATGTGAGGCTTGGTCGCTGCGTGCTGGTGACAAAGAGGCTCTCGCGGTAGCACAAAGAAAGATGGAGAGAAGAATGCTTAGAGTAAGATGGCAGGATCGATGGAGTAATGAAAGAGTGAGGAAAGCAACTGGAATCAAGGATTGGGTCAGAGAAGCTGAAAGAAGAAAGCTAATATGGGCGAATAAGATAAGAAATATGAAAGACGATAGATGGGCAAGAAGGCTGACTATATGGACACCTTATGACTATCTGAACATGCGAGGACAAGTAAGACCGAAGGAAAGATGGCGTAATGACTTGAAACGATTGATTGGCTCGAATTGGTGGAGTATCGATAATGAAGATTGGCGAGAGCGACTACCCTGATCAGCGCCCAGAAAGCGATACTGATAAATTCATTCATTCATTCATTCACTTGTTCTCACTTGAAATTTCGTCCTACTCGTCCTCCTTCTCCTCCACATGACGTCATCGGGCGTGTACTTATGGCATCATGATTATTTCATTGTGTCCTAACGCGCGACGCATCGTCAGACTGAACAAGTGATGCTTGATGACGACATGACTTGTTTATCATCACTGACACTTTGATAATATCATAAATCAAAAATGTGTGCGGGAAAATCAATAATATCGATGCGACCAAATATCGAATAACAGGATCGAGAACAAGACCTTTGAGGGAAGATAGCTCACATGAACGGAAAAGGGGCACAACATTAAAGTATTTCCTGAAAAGTATAATTATTGGGAAAAACGTCGTCGAATTTTTTTAGTTCCGGTTCATTTTTTCGCAAGACAGCAATGCAATGATCCCCGAGAGGAAGCTCTTTCTCGGAGATCTCAAATCTTCCTTTGGGTTTCTTTTCTGCAAAGTGCTAATCTGCCAAACGGATCTCTCTTGGTCTCAATGATGTTTATCTCGCCTTGGGCGCAATAGTAATTAGTTCTTCCGCAATCTCTCCCATTCTTCTTCATATTGTCATCCGTTCATTAAATGAAGGGCTGTTGTGTTCGAAGCTTTACGAAAACGGGCATTATATGCTGTGCATTGCTGCTCTGTTTGGCTGTAGTCTACTGCATGCAAGTTTCTCTATTCCCATTTAATTATAAATCGGTAGTTGTAAAAAATTATGATTTCATTGATCAGTTATTCTCCGACTATTAGTATCAACGATAAATATTAGTATCAAGAATGTGAGAACACAATGTGTACATTTCAGCGATCGGAAAGGAACAAATAAGGAAATCAAAGACCATGACAAACAAAGAACTGAAAATTCCTGTGAGTATTATTTTATTATTTTACATATGAGAGGAATCGCGAGAGCCATGACCATGCCGCGGCGGTAGGAAAAAAATGTGTCATTTCTGGCAACACATTTACGAACAAGTATTTCAAATGATGCTCTTTCAAACTGCGTCGTCAGAATTTTGATAACGGTCGTCATCTTTGAGTTTCAGAAGGCCAAACTTGGTACTATCACTTTTCGAAAGTCAAATCGCGATCACTTAAATGATCATAACTTCGTTTAAAATTGAGATAGAAGGTCGTTCTTCATTTCAGAAGAAAGCTACCATCATGCTCTAAAACTCTACTGCTGAAGTTATCATTCCTAATCTTCATCCTGGTGCGGGGTGGTCGGTTTGACCAAAAGTGACGCAACTTTGGAAATCGGAAAAACTATCTGCGTTTTCATGCTTAAGTTGTAGTCCATACATGTGTCTCACTTCTCTCCAAAAGTTAAAGAAATCGGGATATAGACAAAAAAAGGCTCACTTTTGTGCAGCGACTCCAAAATGAGTTCTGGAAAAGAGTACTTACGTATCTTCAATTGGCCTGATTTGGGCTCATAATCATTCAAAAACATCCAAAAAATTTGAAAAAAATTTGAAATTCCGTATTTTGACCAATTTCAACATGTGGGATGAGCCCAAATGCACTAAATGGGCTTCAAGTAATGTAACTACATCCGTTGAAACAGCTCAAAGAAAAAGGGCTACTGCAAAGAGGAAATTTCACCTGAATAATTCAAGGAAACACGCAAAACTGTATCTCTGTTCAAAATAGACATAGAGACTCGGCCTATGGCTAGAAATGTAGAGCACGATGAGCTAAACATTTAATCTGTTGAAAGTGAGTCTAATAGAGGGAAGGGAGAGGGAGGTCAGCCGGCGAGAGCGCCAGACGGGTAGAGCACGCGCTCTCGGGGGATTCTAGCCTATTTCTGGCCAACTTCCAGGCTCTTTAGCGCGCTTCAACGAAAATATAGAGACTCACTTTCAACAGATGAAATGTTTAGCTCATCGTGCTCTACATTTCTGTCCATATGCCGAGTCTCTTTGTCTATTTTTAACAGAGGCACAGTTTTGCGTGTTTCCTTGGATTCTTCAGGTTAAATTTCCTCTTTTCAGTAGCCCTTTTTTGAGCTGTTTCGAGGGATGTATTGGGGTGTCCGGAAAGTTCGTATAATGCTTCGGAAAAAAGTCAGTTCGCGATCAAATGCAGTGATTGCGCAATCTGTTTGTCAACAATGTATTGCATCATTCTGACGTTGAGTAGTGAGAGGATTTAATCTGTCTCCTAGTTGCTACATTGATTCTTGTGATGGACTCCCATCTCTACCTCCGAGCAGTTTTACTTCATTACTACCGTCTTGGCCGATCCGTGAAGGAGGCCCACTCTGCCCTGGCCCAGTCGGAAGGAGCTGACGCCCCCTCCATACCCTTCTGCTATAAGTGGTTCTCCCGCTTCAAGAAAGGGGAGTTTGGTCTCGATGATCAACCCCGCTCTGGACCCCCTCCCTCCCTCGATCAGCCTCTCGTTCTCCGCACACTGAAGCGCAAGCCCATGGCCAGTGTGCGTGAGTTGAAGAAGGATACTGGTACTCCCAGATCAACGGTGTCCGATATCCTCCATCGATCTGGGAAGAAGCCGAAACTCCCACAAGTGATTCCCCATGACCTCTCCCCCGAACAGCTGAAAAATCGTGTTCAAGTCTGTCGGGAATTGCTCCATCGTAGATCCAATCTTCGATGGGCCAATTCCATCATCGCTACAGATGAGAAGTGGATCACGTACGATAACCCTGTGAGGAGACTGCAATGGGTGGATGCAGATGAGAAGCCCACGCCCGTCCCGAAGAAGGAAGAGCACGGAAAGAAGGAACTCCTCTGCTTCTTCTTCTCAGTGCTCGGTCCCATCTACTGGGAGATCCTCGCCCCTGGCACCAGCATCAATGCCGACCTCTTCTCTGAACAACTGGAAGATGTCGCGATCAGAGTCCCTCCCAGACTCCTGAACCAGGGCAAAATTCTTCTTCTGATGGACAATGCTCGCCCACATCGAGCGAAGATGACCCAGAAGAAAATGGACGAGCTGAAGATCGAGAGGATTCCCCATCCACCGTATTCCCCGGATCTCTCCCCATGCGACTACCACTGCTTCCGCTCTCTTTCTGACTTCTGCAAAGGAAAGAAGTTCAAGAATCGAGATGAAGTTGTGAGGGCTTTCGTGAACTGGGCGGTCTCGAAGAAACCCGCATTCTGGAAGAGAGAAATCGAGACCCTGCCCAATCGCTGGAGGGAGGTAGTGAGAAAGAAGGGGGCATACATTGGTCACTGAGAATTGTAAAGCATTGAATAAAAAATAAAAACAAAAAATTATACGAACTTTCCGGACACCCCAATATATACATTATTTGAAACCCATTTAGTGCATTTGGGCCCCTCCCCAAATTTTCGGTCAGGTGGCCATTTATGACCAATGGAAGAGCTATAACATGGGGGTAGATACTTAGAATGTTGTTTTGGATGTTTTTGAATGATTATGAGCCCAAATCAGGCCAATTGAAGATACGTAAGTACTCTTTTCCAGAACTCATTTTGGGGTCGCTGCACAAAAGTGAGCCTTTTTTTGTCTATATCCCGATTTCTTTAACTTTTGGAGAGAAGTGAGACACATGTATGGACTACAACTTAAGCATGAAAACCCAGATAGTTTTTCCGATTTCCAGAGTTGCGTCACTTTTGGTCCACCCGACCACCCCGCGCCAGGATGAAGACTAGGAATGATAACTTCAGCTGTAGAGTTTTAGAGCATGATAGTAGCTTTCTTCGGAAACAAAGAACGGCCTTCTACCTCAATTTTAAACGAAGTTATGATCATTTAAGTGGTGTGAATGTCGAAAAGTGATAGTACCAAGTTTGGCCTTCTGAATCTCGAATATGACGATAGCAATCAAAATTCTGACGACGCAGTTTGAAAGAGCATCATTTGAAATACATATATGTGAATTTACTGCCAGAATGGACACATTTTTTCCTACCGCAGCCCACCCCCCTCAAATGGTCGATTCTCTCGCAATTCCTCTGATATAATTATTTGTTAAAGTTATAATTGTTTTATTACCACATTTCAGTGATCGAAAAGCAAACAACGAACACATTGAAAGCGGCTACCGCTCAACTGCTTACGAAAGCTCCAGAACTGAGCCAGGAGCCTAATAATGCTGTGAGCTATTCATGTTTTTTTGCAAATTATTTTCGTTGATTTCGCTATAGTAGTAGACATATCTTCTTTTCCCACAATCTCTTGACCGGTCAAGTGAGTTTGTTTTCAAGTGAGAAATTACTCCAATTGTGCACTGCACTACTTTCATATTACAGACAAAGAGATGGATACGCTACAGTTCCTGCTGTATTCAACCGTACTATTTCGCTGGAGATCGAGTTTCCATCAGAGCGTTTGCAGACTTAGAGGAGGACAAAAACTGCGATATTGTTATCCGTACGCTGCCAGTCGATGATCCACTGGTGAGTTGGTTTTAGATTTCCCTTTTCAGGTAATTTCACGTGATTTTATGTGATTTTCGAAATGTTTAAGATGTACAAAGTCGCTGATAAGCTATGTAACACACCTGGAATATACCTGAAACTTTCCTGATATTTGCTGTAATGCAAAGCACTAGTTTTGAACTGGCATCCGGCGAATCTTTTCGTTTTATCTTGCCGTTGACTTCTTTATTCCGTTGAGAAAATTTGCGAAATGAGCTGGATTGTGGGTTGTGTGTTTAATTTTCGATAGCATTTGCACCATTTCAGAAGTTCGAGAACGATTTAACGATGCTCACTCACATCAGCGCATCGGCTTTCAACGGAAGCTACTTGAGGAAAATTGTAGAAGTTTCAGTATTTGCATAATTTACAAAAAAATCCAAACGGACTTCAGGCTGCCATGGAATGTGAACAAATGCAAAAACAAATGGGCTAAATATCTAAAAAAACGCCATTTTTCTTCCAGGTTACCAACTGGCCAGGACCAATTTCCTACGCCATTTATGTGGAGAGCCAGGAAGAGCTAGATATTATGAAGAATATGGTAAATGGGCTTATTGAATTAGTCGTAACACAGCCTACAGATCAACGGCACTTCATTCGATACCGCTAATTATTCGAATCTCACCATTCACATTGTGATACGCAACGATGTGGTTAGTTTACCTACGACTGAAAAGGATAAATTTAGAAAAAAAAATCAATCATTCTTTGTGACAGTGCTATACTTGTGTTCTAATTTGGCGATTATGTGAGCTATCGTCTGGCTCTCTTCAGTTTGCACGCTCTCTCATCTCTCTGAAAGGCGAGAGAGCGTGCAAACTGAAGAGACTCAGACCATTGCTCGATTATAGCTAGTTCTACTCTTTGCAGGGCACAACCTGCGAACGTTCCCCTAATTCTTTGCCACTGAAAAATGAGCAACCTGTTTACACCTCCACTTATCCGATCAATTCAATGATGAATATAGCGAGACTGGTGAGTTTCTGCAATAAATAGATCCCGATTATCTATCAGTCAAACAAACTGCGACACATGACGGAAAATGAAGCTGGCCATTTTCATGTTTTTCTGTGACAGAGAATGTTACTTTTTTGTTCGCGCTTGCCAAGAAACACCATTATTCAAGTGATATTTTCAATATATTTTCAGTTTTCGAATTCGCGATATCTGGCATTCGCCGAATCAGATTTCATCTTCTCGGCAAATTTTTATTCTCGTATGCTGAACGCATTGAATCGAGCGCCGTATAATGAGAAGATTGTTTACAATTATCGGTTCTTTGAATGTGACGGCGACATGACAAAGAAATTGTAAGTGAACTTTTAAAATATGGCGTATGGTTTAATGTCTCAATTTTACAAGATTAATTATTGTAAGAAAATAAACCATTCCGAGCATTTCTCAAAATCACGCATCGGCAAAATGAGCGGTTCTTGCATTCAATAATCGCGCGTGCGAGCGCGAATTTTATGCGTCTATGCAATCTGCGCCATATTCATTCTTTCGGGTTTGACACACTTGAAATTCGTTTTGCACAGATCTAGTTATTTTATCAATAGCTTAGGAAATGACGTAAATAACGTGAGTGAGAAAAATCGTTCATTGAAATCATTCGACCGACCCACTGATATAGCGTTTCGACAATTAACAATTCAGGCCGATTGAAGGCGGAGCAAGCTAAAAAGAAAATTGCGAATGTTGAGCATTTTAATCTTACAAAATACATTTATCAGGAACTACTCTATCACCAAATCTGATTTAAAACGTATCATGGAAAAAAGACAAGCGCGAGAGTTTCATTCGCCATCCGCGGTAAGATACTATTTGATAATTAGAATACCTTACAGTAGTACTGGAACAATATTCCTAGTATTTACTATGATGCTAGTGTATACTTTGTAAATACAGTGAATTATTTTTGAGAGTAGAATCTGTAAACTGTACAATTGTAGCACGAATTCCATAGTGTACCATTGCTATGGGAGTGGATCACATCACCAGAGCACCTTGATAACAACATTTTCTACGATTTATTTCTGAGGTGAATATGCATATCCTAGAAATAATACAACTTTCTACTGTTCCAGTCTGTGGCACAAACCTCTCTGGGAATTTCAATTCATCGGATCAAGAAACATACCATACCATCACGAATATTTTCCATTTCGAGTTTACAGCAATCATCCGCTGGTGAAGAGCCTAAAATTTGCCCTTTCTATTTGCGGTTTTGCATACACATTCTATGACAAGAAGGGCAAAATATGAGAAAACATTTTTTTTTAAATTATTATTTGTATTTCAGAGATGGGAGCTGTGTCGTGCTAATTTCAAAGTGATGGCTGTACACGATTTGTTTGTCTGCCATTTAGTGGAGAAGCAAGTGGAAACCACTAAAGACTCCGACTCAATTAAAGTTGCCATTAAAGAAGCAAACAAGGACAAGTAAGATCATACAGTATGTAAACAACATCATACGTTGTTGTAGGTATACGTCAGTAATGCAAATATTCAACAAACGAATGCGAGCTCTATATCCGACCTGGATAAATGATAAATGTGCCTTACCATATTTTTAAACCCTCGAAGTCAATTCAAAATATGTAATTTATTTCTTCGCCACAAGCATATATTTTCCAATTTGATATATTACAATAATCACGTAATTATCTAAATTTGAACGTTTACTTCATTATTGAATGCCAGCTTTATTGACTATTATTTAATTATTTTTCTAATTAACAACGTACCCAAGTATAATGCCCCGACTTTTGCGTGTGACTGATTTCTCAGTTACGTGAAATCTGGAAGAATGCCTCCGATAAAGATTGGCAACATGTTGAGTCCACCGATGACATTGTCAATTTGATGGCGTGGGTGGCGCAGTGGTGTGAGGCGCCGCTCGTCATACAAGGGTCATGAGTTCGATCCCCCGCCTGGGCAGACCAAGCCCTCTATCCCCCCGGGGTCGGTAAATTGGTAGTGACCTCGGTCGCGAAAGGTAACGTTCCCTAGAAGCACTTTGGACAGCAGGGATACGTAGTCCTAGCAGTAGTCGGCTTCACCGCACTACACCACCTAGCGTAGTCGTTCACGACTGTAAAATCGCTTGACGTGGCTGCACCTTTACCTTTACCTTTTGTCAATTTGTTATTCCATCATAACTCTAAGAGAGAGTAGTTTGGAAGATAAAAAAGTTCACTTTCCGGTCACCTCTCCATCTCTTTCTTGTATGACTTTGAGAGCAATCGTCTAACTCTCTTCAGTTTCCACGCTCTCTCGCCAGTCAGAGAGACAAGAGAGCGTGCAAACTGAAGATAGTCAGACTTTGACTCTCCCATGAAGGATGGCTAAAATGAAGGCTAAAAGTCTGAAAACAACGTGGCGTATGACCACTCTCATAGCGTCTTCTCCTTCATACTCCATTTCCCCTATCATTCTTCAAACAACGTTCGTACTGCCTCTATCCTACCTACTAGGAAATACTTCTGCCTCTTTTTTTCGACTAAGAACAAATCAGAATGGACAGATGTGTTTTATCCTCAATACCCACCTTCTTTTTCAATGTTCCTGGAATTCCACCTTCACCCTAGCTTGCCTGTTTTTTTTTAAATTTTAATGTGAATATTGCGAAATATGCTTGTATATCCGTTCTTGAATTTGATAAAAATAATACTATGATAGGCACCTACTCTGCCTCGAACCTGCCATACAATGGATCAGTAACTATTTATCAATCGGATCTTCAATAAAGCGTGCTACAATTGTACAGTTTACAGATTCTACTCTCAAAAATAATTCACTGTATTTACAAAGTATACACTAGCATCATAGTAAATACTAGGAATATTGTTCCAGTACTACTGTAAGGTATTCTAATTATCAAATAGTATCTTACCGCGGATGGCGAATGAAACTCTCGGGCTTGTCTTTTTTCCATGATACGTTTTAAATCAGATTTGGTGATAGAGTAGTTCCTGATAAATGTATTTTGTAAGATTAAAATGCTCAACATTCGCAATTTTCTTTTTAGCTTGCTCCGCCTTCAATCGGCCTGAATTGTTAATTGTCGAAACGCTATATCAGTGGGTCGGTCGAATGATTTCAATGAACGATTTTTCTCACTCACGTTATTTACGTCATTTCCTAAGCTATTGATAAAATAACTAGATCTGTGCAAAACGAATTTCAAGTGTGTCAAACCCGAAAGAATGAATGTGGCGCAGATTGCATAGACGCATAAAATTCGCGCTCGCACGCGCGATTATTGAATGCAAGAACCGCTCATTTTGCCGATGCGTGATTTTGAGAAATGCTCGGAATGGTTTATTTTCTTACAATAATTAATCTTGTAAAATTGAGACATTAAACCATACGCCATATTTTAAAAGTTCACTTACAATTTCTTTGTCATGTCGCCGTCACATTCAAAGAACCGATAATTGTAAACAATCTTCTCATTATACGGCGCTCGATTCAATGCGTTCAGCATACGAGAATAAAAATTTGCCGAGAAGATGAAATCTGATTCGGCGAATGCCAGATATCGCGAATTCGAAAACTGAAAATATATTGAAAATATCACTTGAATAATGGTGTTTCTTGGCAAGCGCGAACAAAAAAGTAACATTCTCTGTCACAGAAAAACATGAAAATGGCCAGCTTCATTTTCCGTCATGTGTCGCAGTTTGTTTGACTGATAGATAATCGGGATCTATTTATTGCAGAAACTCACCAGTCTCGCTATATTCATCATTGAATTGATCGGATAAGTGGAGGTGTAAACAGGTTGCTCATTTTTCAGTGGCAAAGAATTAGGGGAACGTTCGCAGGTTGTGCCCTGCAAAGAGTAGAACTAGCTATAATCGAGCAATGGTCTGAGTCTCTTCAGTTTGCACGCTCTCTCGCCTTTCAGAGAGATGAGAGAGCGTGCAAACTGAAGAGAGCCAGACGATAGCTCACATAATCGCCAAATTAGAACACAAGTATAGCACTGTCACAAAGAATGATTGATTTTTTTTTCTAAATTTATCCTTTTCAGTCGTAGGTAAACTAACCACATCGTTGCGTATCACAATGTGAATGGTGAGATTCGAATAATTAGCGGTATCGAATGAAGTGCCGTTGATCTGTAGGCTGTGTTACGACTAATTCAATAAGCCCATTTACCATATTCTTCATAATATCTAGCTCTTCCTGGCTCTCCACATAAATGGCGTAGGAAATTGGTCCTGGCCAGTTGGTAACCTGGAAGAAAAATGGCGTTTTTTTAGATATTTAGCCCATTTGTTTTTGCATTTGTTCACATTCCATGGCAGCCTGAAGTCCGTTTGGATTTTTTTGTAAATTATGCAAATACTGAAACTTCTACAATTTTCCTCAAGTAGCTTCCGTTGAAAGCCGATGCGCTGATGTGAGTGAGCATCGTTAAATCGTTCTCGAACTTCTGAAATGGTGCAAATGCTATCGAAAATTAAACACACAACCCACAATCCAGCTCATTTCGCAAATTTTCTCAACGGAATAAAGAAGTCAACGGCAAGATAAAACGAAAAGATTCGCCGGATGCCAGTTCAAAACTAGTGCTTTGCATTACAGCAAATATCAGGAAAGTTTCAGGTATATTCCAGGTGTGTTACATAGCTTATCAGCGACTTTGTACATCTTAAACATTTCGAAAATCACATAAAATCACGTGAAATTACCTGAAAAGGGAAATCTAAAACCAACTCACCAGTGGATCATCGACTGGCAGCGTACGGATAACAATATCGCAGTTTTTGTCCTCCTCTAAGTCTGCAAACGCTCTGATGGAAACTCGATCTCCAGCGAAATAGTACGGTTGAATACAGCAGGAACTGTAGCGTATCCATCTCTTTGTCTGTAATATGAAAGTAGTGCAGTGCACAATTGGAGTAATTTCTCACTTGAAAACAAACTCACTTGACCGGTCAAGAGATTGTGGGAAAAGAAGATATGTCTACTACTATAGCGAAATCAACGAAAATAATTTGCAAAAAAACATGAATAGCTCACAGCATTATTAGGCTCCTGGCTCAGTTCTGGAGCTTTCGTAAGCAGTTGAGCGGTAGCCGCTTTCAATGTGTTCGTTGTTTGCTTTTCGATCACTGAAATGTGGTAATAAAACAATTATAACTTTAACAAATAATTATATCAGAGGAATTGCGAGAGAATCGACCATTTGAGGGGGGTGGGCTGCGGTAGGAAAAAATGTGTCCATTCTGGCAGTAAATTCACATATATGTATTTCAAATGATGCTCTTTCAAACTGCGTCGTCAGAATTTTGATTGCTATCGTCATATTCGAGATTCAGAAGGCCAAACTTGGTACTATCACTTTTCGACATTCACACCACTTAAATGATCATAACTTCGTTTAAAATTGAGGTAGAAGGCCGTTCTTTGTTTCCGAAGAAAGCTACTATCATGCTCTAAAACTCTACAGCTGAAGTTATCATTCCTAGTCTTCATCCTGGCGCGGGGTGGTCGGGTGGACCAAAAGTGACGCAACTCTGGAAATCGGAAAAACTATCTGGGTTTTCATGCTTAAGTTGTAGTCCATACATGTGTCTCACTTCTCTCCAAAAGTTAAAGAAATCGGGATATAGACAAAAAAAGGCTCACTTTTGTGCAGCGACCCCAAAATGAGTTCTGGAAAAGAGTACTTACGTATCTTCAATTGGCCTGATTTGGGCTCATAATCATTCAAAAACATCCAAAACAACATTCTAAGTATCTACCCCCATGTTATAGCTCTTCCATTGGTCATAAATGGCCACCTGACCGAAAATTTGGGGAGGGGCCCAAATGCACTAAATGGGTTTCAAATAATGTATATATTGGGGTGTCCGGAAAGTTCGTATAATTTTTTGTTTTTATTTTTTATTCAATGCTTTACAATTCTCAGTGACCAATGTATGCCCCCTTCTTTCTCACTACCTCCCTCCAGCGATTGGGCAGGGTCTCGATTTCTCTCTTCCAGAATGCGGGTTTCTTCGAGACCGCCCAGTTCACGAAAGCCCTCACAACTTCATCTCGATTCTTGAACTTCTTTCCTTTGCAGAAGTCAGAAAGAGAGCGGAAGCAGTGGTAGTCGCATGGGGAGAGATCCGGGGAATACGGTGGATGGGGAATCCTCTCGATCTTCAGCTCGTCCATTTTCTTCTGGGTCATCTTCGCTCGATGTGGGCGAGCATTGTCCATCAGAAGAAGAATTTTGCCCTGGTTCAGGAGTCTGGGAGGGACTCTGATCGCGACATCTTCCAGTTGTTCAGAGAAGAGGTCGGCATTGATGCTGGTGCCAGGGGCGAGGATCTCCCAGTAGATGGGACCGAGCACTGAGAAGAAGAAGCAGAGGAGTTCCTTCTTTCCGTGCTCTTCCTTCTTCGGGACGGGCGTGGGCTTCTCATCTGCATCCACCCATTGCAGTCTCCTCACAGGGTTATCGTACGTGATCCACTTCTCATCTGTAGCGATGATGGAATTGGCCCATCGAAGATTGGATCTACGATGGAGCAATTCCCGACAGACTTGAACACGATTTTTCAGCTGTTCGGGGGAGAGGTCATGGGGAATCACTTGTGGGAGTTTCGGCTTCTTCCCAGATCGATGGAGGATATCGGACACCGTTGATCTGGGAGTACCAGTATCCTTCTTCAACTCACGCACACTGGCCATGGGCTTGCGCTTCAGTGTGCGGAGAACGAGAGGCTGATCGAGGGAGGGAGGGGGTCCAGAGCGGGGTTGATCATCGAGACCAAACTCCCCTTTCTTGAAGCGGGAGAACCACTTATAGCAGAAGGGTATGGAGGGGGCGTCAGCTCCTTCCGACTGGGCCAGGGCAGAGTGGGCCTCCTTCACGGATCGGCCAAGACGGTAGTAATGAAGTAAAACTGCTCGGAGGTAGAGATGGGAGTCCATCACAAGAATCAATGTAGCAACTAGGAGACAGATTAAATCCTCTCACTACTCAACGTCAGAATGATGCAATACATTGTTGACAAACAGATTGCGCAATCACTGCATTTGATCGCGAACTGACTTTTTTCCGAAGCATTATACGAACTTTCCGGACACCCCAATACATCCCTCGAAACAGCTCAAAAAAGGGCTACTGAAAAGAGGAAATTTAACCTGAAGAATCCAAGGAAACACGCAAAACTGTGCCTCTGTTAAAAATAGACAAAGAGACTCGGCATATGGACAGAAATGTAGAGCACGATGAGCTAAACATTTCATCTGTTGAAAGTGAGTCTCTATATTTTCGTTGAAGCGCGCTAAAGAGCCTGGAAGTTGGCCAGAAATAGGCTAGAATCCCCCGAGAGCGCGTGCTCTACCCGTCTGGCGCTCTCGCCGGCTGACCTCCCTCTCCCTTCCCTCTATTAGACTCACTTTCAACAGATTAAATGTTTAGCTCATCGTGCTCTACATTTCTAGCCATAGGCCGAGTCTCTATGTCTATTTTGAACAGAGATACAGTTTTGCGTGTTTCCTTGAATTATTCAGGTGAAATTTCCTCTTTGCAGTAGCCCTTTTTCTTTGAGCTGTTTCAACGGATGTAGTTACATTACTTGAAGCCCATTTAGTGCATTTGGGCTCATCCCACATGTTGAAATTGGTCAAAATACGGAATTTCAAATTTTTTTCAAATTTTTTGGATGTTTTTGAATGATTATGAGCCCAAATCAGGCCAATTGAAGATACGTAAGTACTCTTTTCCAGAACTCATTTTGGAGTCGCTGCACAAAAGTGAGCCTTTTTTTGTCTATATCCCGATTTCTTTAACTTTTGGAGAGAAGTGAGACACATGTATGGACTACAACTTAAGCATGAAAACGCAGATAGTTTTTCCGATTTCCAAAGTTGCGTCACTTTTGGTCAAACCGACCACCCCGCACCAGGATGAAGATTAGGAATGATAACTTCAGCAGTAGAGTTTTAGAGCATGATGGTAGCTTTCTTCTGAAATGAAGAACGACCTTCTATCTCAATTTTAAACGAAGTTATGATCATTTAAGTGATCGCGATTTGACTTTCGAAAAGTGATAGTACCAAGTTTGGCCTTCTGAAACTCAAAGATGACGACCGTTATCAAAATTCTGACGACGCAGTTTGAAAGAGCATCATTTTTTTTTTTTTTTTTTGAAAGAGCATCGTGTTGCCAGAAATGACACATTTTTTTCCTACCGCCGCGGCATGGTCATGGCTCTCGCGATTCCTCTCATATGTAAAATAATAAAATAATACTCACAGGAATTTTCAGTTCTTTGTTTGTCATGGTCTTTGATTTCCTTATTTGTTCCTTTCCGATCGCTGAAATGTACACATTGTGTTCTCACATTCTTGATACTAATATTTATCGTTGATACTAATAGTCGGAGAATAACTGATCAATGAAATCATAATTTTTTACAACTACCGATTTATAATTAAATGGGAATAGAGAAACTTGCATGCAGTAGACTACAGCCAAACAGAGCAGCAATGCACAGCATATAATGCCCGTTTTCGTAAAGCTTCGAACACAACAGCCCTTCATTTAATGAACGGATGACAATATGAAGAAGAATGGGAGAGATTGCGGAAGAACTAATTACTATTGCGCCCAAGGCGAGATAAACATCATTGAGACCAAGAGAGATCCGTTTGGCAGATTAGCACTTTGCAGAAAAGAAACCCAAAGGAAGATTTGAGATCTCCGAGAAAGAGCTTCCTCTCGGGGATCATTGCATTGCTGTCTTGCGAAAAAATGAACCGGAACTAAAAAAATTCGACGACGTTTTTCCCAATAATTATACTTTTCAGGAAATACTTTAATGTTGTGCCCCTTTTCCGTTCATGTGAGCTATCTTCCCTCAAAGGTCTTGTTCTCGATCCTGTTATTCGATATTTGGTCGCATCGATATTATTGATTTTCCCGCACACATTTTTGATTTATGATATTATCAAAGTGTCAGTGATGATAAACAAGTCATGTCGTCATCAAGCATCACTTGTTCAGTCTGACGATGCGTCGCGCGTTAGGACACAATGAAATAATCATGATGCCATAAGTACACGCCCGATGACGTCATGTGGAGGAGAAGGAGGACGAGTAGGACGAAATTTCAAGTGAGAACAAGTGAATGAATGAATGAATGAATTTATCAGTATCGCTTTCTGGGCGCTGATCAGGGTAGTCGCTCTCGCCAATCTTCATTATCGATACTCCACCAATTCGAGCCAATCAATCGTTTCAAGTCATTACGCCATCTTTCCTTCGGTCTTACTTGTCCTCGCATGTTCAGATAGTCATAAGGTGTCCATATAGTCAGCCTTCTTGCCCATCTATCGTCTTTCATATTTCTTATCTTATTCGCCCATATTAGCTTTCTTCTTTCAGCTTCTCTGACCCAATCCTTGATTCCAGTTGCTTTCCTCACTCTTTCATTACTCCATCGATCCTGCCATCTTACTCTAAGCATTCTTCTCTCCATCTTTCTTTGTGCTACCGCGAGAGCCTCTTTGTCACCAGCACGCAGCGACCAAGCCTCACATCCATACAAAACACATGGTGTGATACATGAATCAAAGGCTCTTCTTTTCGATTCAGCACTAACAAGGCAATGTCGAAGAAGTTCGCTTATCTTCGACCATGCATTCCAACCAGCCTCCTCTTAATTTCTTTTGGATTATCTAGCGGGAGGGAAATCCATCTGCCAAGATACTTCCCACCGTCCTTATAGTCAAACTGGAGGTTATTGATTGATATCGGTTGTCTATTATTTGCATCTTCAGTCAATAGCAAGGTCTTTCCGTCGTGAACTTGCAATCCCACATTTCCACTTGCATCAATCAACTTCTCCATCATTCTCATAAGGTCACTTCTGCTTCTAGCCACCACCACAACGTCGTCGGCATAAGAAAGCATAGTCATTCGGACTCCATTTGCCATTATTCCAAGGTTTCCCCAGTCAATTTGATCCAAAGCCATTCGAAGGGTGCAAGAAGGGTGCAAACAAGTGAAAAATATGTAAATCAGACACGTGATCAAAATGAGAGAGCAATACCCTCCTCTCCTCTCCCTCCTCCTTCTCATCTCTCCTTCAGAGCAATCGTCTGACTCTCTTCAGTTTGCACGCTCTCTCTCCGATCAGAGAGACGAGAGAGCGTGCAAACTGAAGATAGCCAGATCATTGCTCCTTCTTCACTCTTCCACCGTCTCTCCCCTCATCCTCCTCCTCTCCTCTCGGTCCTCCGAATCGCCCTCGCGAACCATCTGCGTCTCTCACTTCTTCACGGTCTCTCATGAACTCTCATGTCTCTGTACTCTCACACTTTCGCACACTCTCTAGTGAATCAGAGAAGAGGCGCTCTCACTATCTATCCATCACATCTCCGGCGGAAACGCGTCTACCAAAATCAAATTGGGTATTTTGGAGCATTTTTGCATCACTTTCGAGTTTGTATACGATTCAAAAGAGCCCAAAACAGGGAGGCCTAATTTGAACCAAAGATTGGGGGAAGGATCAAATTACTACTTTACTGAAAGTATTCTATCTCCTTGTTTTTATGAAGGAGATTTGAAGAAAGGGAAGAACATGAAGCCATGAGAGCGGTCATACGTCACGTTATTTTCTCTCTTTTCGCCTACTTCCATCGAATCGATGAGAAGGAGAGGCATCCCTCTTATCTATTCTAAACTGCATACCTTTCGCCATTCACATTAGGATGTTCAGTTACATATGTTTAAATAGCATCATAATTTACCGTGGTTCATTCAACCTCCAATCCCGTCTTCCCGCTATCTCAAATTGCATATTTCCCATGAATCGTCAATGATTCATTGACTTATGAATCGCTAATTGAATCACGCGCTTTTTCTTTGTAATTTTAAAGAGATCAAATTTGCATGCATTTGCAAGATATCTTTGGAAAATACAATCGATTGCAGGCGTCTACGCTGCCTCGAAGCATCTCAACAACCGAGACTCAACTTCGATTCAAATTTGGGAAATATCAACTCGGATTAACTCGGATTAACGGATTATCATTCCATAAAAACCGCATCTATCTTTTCGAAGAAGAGAATGATGTCATTAAATACTTCTTACATGTATCAATCCGCCAATTATGGGCAACTGAATCAGCAGAAATTCCAATAGCACCGTCAGGTATTCTATTTTATGGTATCTCCATTAAATCGAGGAAAAGGGTTCTAAAACATTAGTTCAAAAGTAGAGTTCAAATTGCAGCGTCCAAAGCAAATCTCACAACAGACGCACCGCTGGGTCAGAAGTCAAGGACCGGGACCAAGTATCCTAAACCTTCCACAACGGTTTCCATTTTTGAGTTTGAGATTTCCAGCTGCATGATTAGGTTTTTACACACAAAACATCAGTAGAACAAGCCAAAATAAGAAAAAAATACTAATATGACTACCAGATTGTAATGCACATCTCTTCCAGCGTAGGCAATTCGTCGTCCGTCCGACCCCTGGAATCTGCCAGATGACGTAGTAGTCGGGGATGGACAGGAGCGGAGATTAGGCTGCATCCAGCATCATCTCCATCTTCTTCATGTATTCCTTTTGATGGTCATTTTATTGTACTAACGCGTGAATAAATACTGATTCCGTTATCTTTACATACCATAATAGAAAGGGCGAGCATCAGGCATTTCTCTGTCTCCCTCCGTCCTAATTTACTAGCGATTGCACTAGTGAAAATTATCATATTCCTTAAGAGAGTGTTAAGACGCACTTTATTCCATTTTTCAATATCTCATATTTCGCGACTATACAATCTTCCTCATGAGGCAAAATGGGGGAAAGGCCTTCAGAATCTCTTGGAATTAGTCATCATCAGGGGTATCCTGTTTTTCCTTCTCTTCCCATCGTTTCGTTAACGCTCCCTGCCTCCTATTCGAAACGAATAACATCTCCGACTCTTGCTTTGCGTTGATGCGTCTTCGATACTACGATATAGAATCGATGCTCAGGCAACGAGAGGGAGAGGCCTATCGTCTCATTCCCCTTAGAGTCACTCTCGCCAATAATTCCCCTTAGAGCCGCTCTCGCCGATGTTATTGAGGATTATTTACGAAATTTGAATGTTCAGTTTATGTTTTCATTTATAATTATTGTTCTTCTTGTTTACAATGTCTGGCCCTTCCTCCCATCCTTGGCAACATTTCAGGCATCTACTCTGCCTCAAAACTGCTGAACGACCAAGCAGTAACCATGTCAACCAACTTATTTGTTCAATAGAGTACGTTTTACTGGGTTTCACTTTTTTCATTAAAATAGGTTTTCAATCATCAATTATAACGACGCATTCAAGGATAAAATTGTCATGCACTCTCCAACTTGCGGATGTCGTCTTTCTCTACTTCCTATGCCAGACGATGTACAAACACTCCATCTTCAGGGTAATGAACTCATCTACCTTCACTTGGCCATGAATTGTTAGTTCAGACAGCACTCATTTGTGCACCATTACAAATATAGCCTTGATGACCATGTCTATACATAACCACCATGAACTTTCAGTCAAAGACTCAGCTCAAGCTGGCGGAGCCCTTCTTCAACCCTCTTCTGAATTCCAACCAGCCCGACGATACTCTTCCATGAGTCATCCTCCTCGTGTCCTTTCGGGTTGTATTTTATTGTACGAACATTTGCATAAATATCAACTTTACTCCCAAAATACAATGAAAAAACAAGAAAACATTCGAAATGTTCGAATGCTCGGAGCTCTTTCTATTGTCGTACCAATTGAGTCTCTGAGGGCATGCTGGGCTGAACATTATACTACTTTCACTGTACAGAAAACATTTGATGACGGCGCGCAAGAGGAGGGAACGTCTCATGATGATCTCGCTTGCAGAATGGGAAGCCCAATATTGACCTTCATGTCGGCCACGGTATACGGACGATCTGAGGGAGTACGGTAGCTCTCCAGGAATGAACATTTTCGTTCAATTCAGCCCTTGTTGTTTTCCTCGATATTTGCCTTCTCTGATTCGTATTACACCATCTGCATAATGACGAGGTGACGTGATGATATTTGAGCGAGTGGCTTCTATATTTATCTGTCTCTCTCATTCTCCAATATGAAAATCGATGGTTAAGACTTAGAAGGAGAGTCCTCGTGAATAACACACCGCGTATTTTCCGCCGCTTATATCGTTTCGAATAGTAAATGTGCTATCAATAATGCTTGGTAGGTGCATACACCGCCTCGGTTCTTCTGTGAAATTGCCAAAAAGTAAATAACTATCAAAATTCCAAGAACGGAACAAGTTAGTGGCTCACGTTGTGTATCGCACAATTCGACCCTGCTACTTAGCCAACTCTTCGATCAGATACTAGAGTTGAAGAAACTTTTTACGGTCTCTTCATTATCCACACTCTCTCGCCGTCTGGAGAGTGTGCGAAATGACGAAACGACAACCCGAATTACGAGTTCTATCAGATGCTCCACGATGAGATCGATCTGAGTGAGCGACTGGAAGCTCATGATTGCTCCTGATTCGTCGCAAGAAGATCCAGACGGGCCGGCCAAGTGAGTGTGTATTGCGATGACTACACAAATTAACTATACAACATGCACTCATTCTTTGCCTAAAAAGATTACAGGAATAATTATCAAACACACTATCTCACCACTCGACCGGTTAAAATGCGCTAGGGGGGATGAAAACTAACAAGACGTCATTCTGCATTTGATATATCTTAACCGGACGAGCGGCGAGAGAGTGTGCAGAATGAAGAGACTATTGCACGGATTGCTCACTCTACTTCAGGGTATTCAAGGTCCGCCCGTTCTCTTCGACTTCTCGCTTCTTATCGGCAGGTGTCAAAACCGGATTGCAGAAACACGTCAGGGAGGAGTACTTATCTCGTCATAATAGTTATCACTATCTCACGAATTAAAAATTGTGCAACTTCTTTGATGAATAATTTTCCTCATGCAGACGGTTTTGAACACATGTTTAAACTGAACTTCATTCGAAAATCGAAATGATTATCTATCCCACCAGGTCACAAATCTGTAAAAAGACACATTCCACACCTTACGTGCAATATCAAGAATCGGCTCAAAATAAATAGATATAGTTATTTTTCTAGTCCTTTAAATTAATTAAATCTTTGTGAGCTGCTTGACATATTATAGAATAGTAATATGATTTTCACCATTTTATCATTATTCTCACTGTCCTCTGATTTCGGGTTTCAACTCGGCAACATGATGGGGCACTGAAACGTACAAAATATGGAATTCTAGGATCCTGAGAAACTAATGCGATTACTAAGATACCACATACGAGAAAATGCCATAAAATTCCGGTCAAATATTCATTAAATCAATCACTTTTTTCTAGGGGGTAGCTAATGTTCAATGCGGATCTTTAAAAATTTCAAGATACTACCTGTTTTTTTAGTAAGATACATTCTCAGTACACGGCTAGACACATGTAAACATGAGAAAATAATAGTTTATGATGCCATGTTCTACCTGCCATAATCATGCCATAATCACAGTCCAGGGAAGCGGTTAATTCCCTTAATTCCGTCGTTGTAGCCTTCTTTCATGTGGGTAATGATGAACAAAGCAATATCTCTCCATATCTATTAAGGGCTCAGATTAGAGTTCGTAATTCGGTCGCCGTCTCTTCAGTTTACTCATTATCTCGGAGAAAGGCGAGATAGTGTGTAAAATAAACAGACGGCGGCCCTACGAAACCAAGCTCGCGGCATGTCAGATGTGCTCCGAGAATGAGCAATAACTCACCACAATGGCCCTTTCTCGATCTTCTTTATTAGGCAATTCGGGAAGAGTAGTCATCCTATTCGTGAGCGCAACTTGCATTGCATCCTAGATGAGCTAATCAAATTAGGTACCCCGATATGGGAACGTACGGTAAACAAATCCCAGTAGATTGGCTTGAATCCTCTGGATGCGTATTGTACGTGCCGTTGGCCGATGTCATAGAGAAATGCCTTGAAAATATATCATTACTGCACAGTCTAGGACAACTTCCAGAAATTTCACTTATTGCTAATTAGATTTACGAGTATTATTATACCGAACTAATCCAGCTTAGGATACGAAAATTCAATTATGGGATGCGGATACGGATAATGCATTGTCCTTTTTTGCCAAGAAATGCAATAATAAGAAGAGAAGGAGGAAGGAAGGAAGTGCACCTCAAGGCTCTCCGTATGGTACACATTCTTGACTACGTGAGCGATGGTCTGATGAGAATTCCATTAGAAACTATTGGCACTTCTTCGGGCTCTGGCCACCCACCTGATATCGCCCACTCATTTCTGAGCAATCCTCCCTGATGTTCGGCAGCTCAACCACCTTGGCGGGGATAAAAAACGAGGGGGGGTGGCCCGAAACCGAAGAAGAGACAAATCATTGATTGTGGTGGGGTGAGCACTAAGTCGAATGATACCTATAACGTCGTGCCGCCTTTGATATATCAAAGGCGGAATGATCTCATTGTTTTCATTCGACGTAGAGCCTATATTTCCATTATAAACAATTGGATTGTGGTGAGGAAGGTTTGCAGCTGGGCTGTGCAAAAAAAATTCTCGACATCTAGTTTCGCAACGCTCTGTTGCTTTCTGGGATCGACGAGAGATCATTGCTATATGAAAGATCGAGAAACTTTCGCACAGCCCAGATTTGCAGGGAATTGACAATTTCACCTGCACAAATCTGAGTGCCTGCGAGCGAAATTCGGGCGTCTGAGTGATGTCAAGTCCGGCGGTTTCGTACTCTTCTATCCAAGGAAAAACAGCCTTGCATGCCGGATTCTGCGCGAAGATGTGTCTGCAGAGATGATGTTAAAATGACACTAGGTCGGATGAGAACCATGACGGCATGACGTCATAGTTCTCCTTCGGCCTATGTCCGTCTGGTAGTGTTAACAAGGATACCACAAAAGTAGGCTGAACCCAAACAATCTAAATATTCTGAAGCTATCGCCGGATCCTTACCCCTGAAGGAAGCCGAAACCCGTTTTGATATATATGGGAGACGAGAACCTGTCGAGTAATAGCTTCAGATTTATGTTTGAGTTCTGCCTACATTGTCCATATAAAGGCGGGATTAGTGTGACGATAGCCGAAAATTATACTCAAAACCCAACTGATACTGACAAATATATATCGGATCCTAATGAGTAGAGCTGGTCGAAGTCGTTGCTCCAAGTTTCCAGCAGAAGGACCTTATCGCGTGCAGAAGGATCCCAGTTGCTCATCTAAAAGAATAAGGAAATATGAGAGGGAAGGGAATTATTTGAGCGATGGCATTTGAAAGGGAATCGGATGGTTGTGCCATGCATTCCTCCCTTTCCTACTTTATGACTCCCGGGACAAAGGAGGGAGGAGCGGAGCTAGCAATGTCTTGGCAGAGGTGCAGTCAAGTCATGTTAACAAAGACGAAATTGGCGCAGACACGTTCTATTATCACAACAATTTCAAGGTAATTGTGCAGTCGCTTCCAAATAACAGCGATTGAGCTCGTAAAAGATGATTCCTGCATAGATCACGGTGAGTTTTGAATGGAATCGGAATTAATGAATTCAGTGGAAGTGAAATTCCATTTGTTTGAGAATGAAGCATTTGAGGATTTCCATGTAGAATTGAGCCGAATTGCTTCGCGAATACTGCGAAAGGGAAAATTCGGTCGGCACAATTGAATTATTTGTGTGGGAGTGTTGGTCGGCCCTGCGCCTCTCGCGATACAACACTTGGCACTAACTAGGTCGGATGAGAACTATGACGTCATGCCGCCTTTGCTAAATCCAATGCGGCATGGCATCATAGCTCTCGTCCAGCCTAGCACCCACTTCACGTGTGCGAAAAAAGTGCAAATTTACGAGAAAAGTAGAGAAGCGAGATTGAAGGAGGATAGAGAAGAGAGGGGAAGAGAGGAGAGAGAAGAAATGAAGGAGATAGAAGAGCGCGAGTGGAGCGAGAGAATGGAAGAGAGGGAGAAAACGCGAGTAGAGTGGGGGGGGGGGGGCAATTGTCTGACTGTCTTCAGTTTCCATTGCTCTCTCGTCTCTCTGACCGGCGAGAGAGCGTGCAAACTGAAGAGAGTCAGACCATTGCTCGAGGGGGATTGACCGAATCGCAACGACATAAAGCGCAAAGTGACGTAAACGGCAAAGCGCAAGCGACAAAAGTACAAACGATAAAAGAGCAACTCGAAATATCTCATTCGAGGGTTGTGATTCAGCTTCGTCAGTGGTCCCGACTAATTACTATTTACTCTGAGTATCGACATCATCGAGGGGTCGTTATCTTTCATAAATCACCATTTCAGATTATTTGTCGAGCTTAAATATCAATGTTGTTTTAAGGGAAAATCAAAACCAAAACAGGAATGCAAACAAAATAAGGTCGATGTTCGGAGCTATGTCTGTGCTTTTCGTCTTAGCCGTTGTACCCCCATCAGTTTGAGGGCATGAAGCCTAATCTTTTTGAGGAGGGAACTCTCAAAATTCTTCAGATTCTCGCTCAATTAAACCCTCGTATTAGCATTGACGTTTGTCCTCGTTCGTTCTAATTTGATCAGCTTGAAAATAGTGCGAGATTGCGTGATATGAATCGAAAGGGAGAGGCATCTTTAGCTATCTGTAGCTCTCCTTCTCCACTATGGCGAGAGAAAATCGATGGTTGAGAGGAGGAGATGGATAGGCTATGAATTCTCTTCCCTTGTCGAATATTGCTTCTTGCTACTATACTCATCATTAGATTGTTTTCATTGGATTTCCTTTCGAGTCCTACACAGAGGCCTGTGCTCAGGCTTTTGCGCATTTTCCGTTGCTTATTTTCCGTAGATATCCTAACATATTATACTTGTCCAACTCTTTCATGAAATACGCACCACAACGCGATCGACGTTTCTGAATCATCAGATTCATATTAGTCGTATTTTTGGTTAATTACACGTTGCAGGTATATACCACCTCGATTCATCTGAAAAATTACAAACCAATGTAACCTAAACACATGAAAATAATAATCACAACACATGAACATGTGAGTTGCGATTCAAAACAGTCACACTTTTTGACCATACATATCCTAGCATGATTTGTCAACTCATACATCAGATACGCAACACAATCGATGTTTATGAATCATCAGATTCCTAATTTATATCGAGTCCGCGAGGCTGCTTATCCAGTTCGAAATGACTCCCCGCAGCAATGGAATCAAGTGGAATCAGTGTTTGGTAGCTGTCTCAACCTGACAACGTCTGAGTACCTCATGAACGAAAAAGGGGAACTACGTCGGATGAGAACAATAACGTCATACCGCCTTTGATGCATCACAGGCGGCATGCCGCCATAGTTATCATTCGATCTAGTGCCAGGAAAATATCTACATCTCTATTCAGGCATCGATTGCGATATCACCGATAGTTTATTGTACAATCTATCCGATAAATAATATTTGATGTGACTCTGTGGCTCTATGTGTACAGTGTGAAGACTACGAGAAAACATCATCGCTATGAGTACGAGCAATCGCATGTATATCTTCATTATACATACTTGCTCGCATTGTTCATGCTAGAAACCGTGTATATGAGAAGAAGGGCATCATTACCCATGAGTCCACTGTGAAGGAGGAATTATCTGACTCTCTCCAAACCTCACGCTCTCTCGTCGATCAGAGTAAGCGAGAAAGTACATGATATGGAGAGAGCGATACCATTGATCATGTGAAGAGTTCGAGAAAAATCTACCCATATCAAACTTCGTATATCTGCTGCCTTCTCTATCACCTCTTTGCTGCCAACACTACGAGAGGGAATCGATGGAGGAGGGAGACGAGAGGGAGAGGCTTCCCTTTCCAAATGGGGCCTTCTCGTGTTTGTCACCTCAAGGCTCTCCGTATGGTACACATTCTTGACTACGTGAGCGATGGTCTGATGAGAATTCCATTAGAAACTATTGACACTTCTTCGGGCTCATACCATTGTGTCATCACTATCGTCACACGCGAATGAAAATATTCTCGACTTCGTAGCGAATAGCACGTAACAGTAAAATTCCTGAAATGAGACTTGTTTATTCGGAAGATGGACCCCCCCCCCCCGAACTGCTCGTTCTTCTTCTCCCCCCTCATTTCCACGCACACTTGTCGAAGCACCCTAGTGGTGTATGATAAATAAATAAAATGGTCGACACATGCAAGTTTTTGAATATTACGCGCTAGGTTTCGATGACCGTTTTCCGATTCCAAATCATCGTGTTCAAATCGAGCTCGCATATGTAATTTATCCCAGAAAATGAGGTGTCATCCTCTGGAGGAAGTGTGATATTGTCAGCGATGAACATGACATATTTTGACGAGCTTTCTGAATAAGATCAAATGAGCAAAATGTTTCACTCTGAATTTTTTTAAATTGAAATTAAAGAAGGGGTAACACGAATGAATGCAAGGGAGTCCCACCACGAAGATATTGCGCTCGCAATGGGAAACTGTAGCGAATTTACCACGAGAACGAGGCGAAAATTATGTAGAGCGAGTGAAATATAAATGAAGTTGAAACGATATAAATGAATGCAGAAATTCCAATAAAATAATCGACAGGAAAGCTTACAACTTGTCCATCCTTGAGTATAATTTGTGGAAGAGTGTAGTCGTTGCGAAAAAAAAAACTGCTGAGACAGTGTACGTGCCTGGAAAGCGAATGAATAATAAAGCAATAATGCAAAAATGGAGAAATAAAGTGCAGAATATAGACGATAGATTTTGTGCGTAATAAGCAATTAGGAAGCAGTGAAAACGGTTAATGATGTGAAGAGATGCAGAAAAGGAAAAGACGATGGAAACTATATATAGTACAGGTGATGCATGAAAGGTTTGAGAAGAGTGTGAGAGGAGAGAGGCCTCCCTCTCTCCCCTCCTCATCGTCTTCGAATCGATTCATTATCGTAGTATCGAAGAAGCAGTAACACAAGGAAAGAGGGAAATATTCGGCTTGTTTAATCTGTCAGAAATGTGCGAGAAAAGTTGCGTAAAAAGTTGCGTAAAAAGTTCGCGAACTTCTGATTCTCTCCTGTTCGTGTACTCTCTCTCTTTCTCTAACCAGGTCGTTGAAAAGTTCACGAACTTTTCGACGAACTATGTTCGAAAATCATACTTTTCTTTTGTTTTACTTTTTTTTATAAACTATTTTTGCTTTTAACTTATGACTTCTTATAATGGCAACCTTCCCTTAGCTGGAATAGCTTCAGAATACAGCGTAGTGAAAGTAAACAGGGTTGGAGTATTTTTTTCGAAAATGGGTCACCACTTTCCCCACCCTGTAATGTCAAGCTATTCCATCAGAGGGAAGGTTGTTCTTATACGCAGTCATAAGTTAAGAGCAAAAATATTTGATAAAAATAAGTGAAACAAAAGAAAAGTACGAATTTCGAACGAATTAATGCCGGTTTTTAACGAACTTTTCAAGGAGCTGCGTGAAAAGTTAGAGAAAGGCGAGAGAGCACGCATTCTTGAGAGAGGGAACAGGAAGCAGTGATTGTTTACTTCCTTTTCCCTCTCTCGACAACGCGTGCTCTCTCGCCTTTCTCTAACTTTTCACGCAGCTCCTTGAAAAGTTCACGAACTTTTCGACGAACTATGTTCGAAATTCGTACTTTTCTTTTGTTTTACTTATTTTTATCAATTATTTTTGCTTTCAACTTATGACTGCTTATAAGAACAACCTTCCCTCTGATGGAATAGCTTGACATTACAGGGTGGGGAAAGTGGTGACCCATTTTCGAAAAAAATACTCCAACCCTGTTTACTTTCACTACGCTGTATTCTGAAGCTATTCCAGCTAAGGGAAGGTTGCCATTATAAGAAGTCATAAGTTAAAAGCAAAAATAGTTTATAAAAAAAAGTAAAACAAAAGAAAAGTATGATTTTCGAACATAGTTCGTCGAAAAGTTCGTGAACTTTTCAACGACCTGGTTAGAGAAAGAGAGAGAGTACACGAACAGGAGAGAATCAGAAGTTCGCGGACTTTTTACGCAACTTTTTACGCAACTTTTCTCGCACATTTCTGACAGATTAAACAAGCCGAATATTTCCCTCTTTCCTTGTGTTACTGCTTCTTCGATACTACGACAATGAATCGATTCGAAGGCGATGAGGAGGGGAGAGAGGGAGGCCTCTCTCCTCTCACACTCTTCTCAAACCTTTCATGCATCACCTGTACTATATATAGTTTCCATCGTCTTTTCCTTTTCTGCATCTCTTCACATCATTAAAGGAGGAGGAAAGGGAAAATGAACTTCGTCTACTAAAGATATATCCGGATTTATTCCTTGAACGACAATAGAAAGCCAAAATTTGAAAAACGGAGATCAAAGATCAAGGGAGATACGCGCACGGGTACTGTAATTGATAGCTCAGGGAAATGGCTGCGAAAAGATTGCGCAGCGCACACTATCTCACTACCTCTTTCTCCTCTTTCTAGTTCGATCTGTAGAGCGGCGACAACGAGAGTGGGAAAGGGACAGGTTCGATTCCCGCCGAGGACTAACATTTTGCCGCGGTGGTTTCTGCATTAATGCAATGAGGGAAACCTATTTAGCATATTGTGACACTCATTTCCATTTCTTTTATCAAACATTTTCATTTTTACAATGCAATACAACAAAACAGTACAATAAAGAGATTGAAGAATTCGATTTTCCGTACAAATTCAATCCGGTGAACAATCATGATTGTAGATCATTCGTTTGAGTCTCTATTCTGACCCTTTAGACAAGTGTCTAGTCAATCGATGAAAGATGCACGTACGCAAAGAATGGGACAAACAGCTCTTTTCAAACGATTTTATCATTGTCTTGATTGTTTTTTTTTCATTACACAAGTTACATTATTGTATCACTAATTGATCGATTGATTGAACTCTAGATGACATCACTTCCCGATCCCTTTCTCCCCGACCCCAAGCAAGCGGACAAGATTCTGGCTAGAATCAAAGCAGCCAAGGAGAGGGAGCAGAAGATCTTCGCAGATGGGGTTGACCTCGAGAAGACTGTGGAGTGTTCCTGCACTCGTTGTCCCCCTAGAGATCTCGAGGAAAGCACGATTACTGCTGCAAATCGCTGTTTCTCTACCCTCTTCTCAAGAAAGGAAATCTCTTCAAGGAGGGATTGCTGGATAAGCTGAAGGACCACGGTAGGAAAGCCTGCATTACGCAGGATCAATACTTCAAGGAGTACCTGCTCACAGAAGCAGTTAGGTACTATATTTCCTATTGTTGATAACTTTCATCTCAATCACTCACTTGAGGGTACGGAAGCTGCAGTTGCCCTCTACGGCTATGCGAGTGGACATGTGGCCATCGATGCGAATCAGTGAGTTCCCCTTTCCAACAATCGTTTACTCTATTGAAAGGCTATTGTATCCGGAATACACTATATCAATCAAATAGATACCATGGATAGAAAGAATGAAACTTACTATTGAGGGCGAGAAGACACGGGTGCTATCGAGTGATAGTGGCCTCTCTTCTCGGACCACTCGGACGAGGACAGAGAGTTCGACTCCCCGCTTGTGTCATCGATGCCGTCCGGAAGAAATGGCCAAGTGCCGATGGACATTACACCGGCTTCAAGCCATCTGCGCTATTCGATGAAGAATAGCTATGTCATGGACTAAATGATAAAGTATTTGTATACCCACAAGCTAGTATTGCTAATTGAAATGTAATATTCATGTGCAAACTATCGTCGATACTATATCGTCTGCTAATGTAATCCTCCCTATCAGATGCAACGACGAGCTTGCGTCGTGTGCCATCAGAGGAAATTCCAGAAAGAGATGCACGCATTTACGGAAAATGAGAAGAAACGGACAACGTGGATAAACGCTGTCCGTTCAACCCCAGAAGGAAGAAGATCTCTCATGGCAGTGGTGAATGCATCCATGTGTCCCTATCTCTGTGCAAGTCACTTCTCCCCCTCTGACTACACATACTCGGCAACTGCTACCGTACTTCGACCTGATGCTGTCCCTTCCTTTGTGGTGAGTAATATACACAATTAAACGGGAGAAAATATATTTATCTATGTCATACAACGGAAACAGAGGCCTTTAGGAGACGACTGCTCCATCTACAGTATCCCAACCATCTATCGTACTCCCTCCTACCTGTTCCCCTCTTCTCTCGCCCTTCCCCTCTTCATGTTCCTTCGTCTTTCCTCGCCCTCGTCCTCTTCAATCCTCTCTTCCGTCTTACGTCCGTCCTCCTCCACTCCTAACTCGATCTCCTCTTCTCTGCTGCGTCTGCTGTTGCCGACCTGAACAGGTATTCATTAATTATCATTACTGCATTCCATCTCGCACTAAACTAACTCAAATTAGATTATTTAAAAAATGAGGTATTTTTGATAACTACTTGAAGGCTCGAGATATGAACGAAAGCTCCGAATGGACTCCTCCTACCCCTGCCACTCCCCGCATCGAAAGTGTCCCTCTATCGAACTACATGATAGTGTCGAAGGAGTCATTGACCTCCCTCCTCCTAGAATGTCCCAAGTGCGAACAGGGACAATGTCATATATCCTTCCACATGGTAGGACTCGCGGCATCATGCACGAGGGAGTGCAACAGATGTGATTTCACTGCCACATGGCATAGTAGCCCCGTCTTGAAGACATCTAAGGCCTCGAATAAGGAGAAACTGCCTAAGATCAATGTAGATTTCGTCTCAGGAGCTATACTATCGGCAGTTGGAGGCACGGTCAGTATTTCCTATACGCTAACGCTTCAATGAGTATTCATTGAAGAAACTGAGGCTTCTTCTCATGATGAGTGGAGTGACTCCCCTCTCTACCACTTCATTCCACCGTTTGAAGAAGTTCTACGTTAGTCCTGCAGTGGATGAATTATTCTTCAAGAAACAAGGAGAACTAATCGATGAACTCCGGAAGAGAGTTGCCAAGGTTCGATTAGAATACTTTTAATAATAGAAAGGGAATTGAAGGGAGAAAAGATACATATTTGTGGAGACGGCTCATTCGATTCGCGCGGTTATTCGGCGGCCTACTGCCGTTACTTCCTACTGAATGCAGAGACGGGAGAGGCAATTCACTATGTGCTAATCCACAAGAGTGAAACAGGAAGCTCAGCTAAAATGGAGGTGTGTTTGTCACATTTCGAACCAATAGGTGAACAAAATGTTAGGTGGCTGCACTGGAGCAAGGGCTACGGGAGCTCTCTCTCATGATTGGAGGATCGAAGGGAATTGCAAGTGTAGTGACGGATAGACACTCTGCTGTGGCCAAGATGATGAAGGAGAAGTACCCAGGGATCAAACACTTCTATGATCCCTGGCACTTCTTCAGAAATATCACTATGACTCTTCTCACAGTGAGTTCGGTAGATATGGCAATGGAAGAGAATCAGTGTCATTCTAGGTATGCAAGGCCAAGTATATGGAATCGGTTAGATTTTGGGTAAAACCAATCATAAACCGATGCTATGATGCCGTGATAAGTGCTCAAGGCAATGGGGAGTTGGCACAGGAGAAGTTCAGGGCCATTCTCCTCTGCATTCAGGGCAAACACAGATTCGATCAAGTGTGATATTAGAAAAAAAACAGCATGGGCGAAGTATTCGTGAATTATTCTAGGATCCCTCGTTCAAGCTCATCAACGAGTGTGGCCACACGTCCTCGTACAATCCAGAATATTATATCAAGACTAAAAGGATCATAGATAGGCTAGAGGAACTGGTATTATCATATCTAACCCCCTCCCATTATCACTCTCTCGCAATAAATACATATAGATATTCACCAGCAAGAATATCGAGGATATCGCATCTGTCTCATGGATTCTGCAGACATCTCCTTGTGAGAGCATAAACGCTCTCGCTTGGAGATACGCGCCGAAGGATTATTTTTACGTCAGGTATTTAGTCTTCTAAGGTAAATATTAAAACCATTAAATAGATCTGGACACGAAATGCGCACTCGATTAACTATACTGCACTGGAATCATCTCAAACAGGGTGTGATTGACGGAACGAGACCAGTGGTAGGAGAGCAATTCTAATAACCTGCACTAAATGTTTCTTTCATGTGGGAAAAAAATCATACACCAATCCGTCCCATAAAAACAAAGTGTGGAGGAAAGTGAGGAATGATGCTACCCACACTTGGAGGACTGACGTCAAGAATCTCACGTACCTGGTTCGGATTGTGATATAAAAAAACGCGCCTACACTCCTACCCTAGGTACGAGGAAGGATGATCGAGAGCCCAGAGACTACGGAGAAGAAAAGAAAAATTGCTCTCGCCGAACAAAAGGTAAACAAGGAGAGGTAATCAATTTACGAACCATTTTTAATTAAGAAGTTGTGGGAGACACTCACCCGTCCTCTTCGTCCTCATGGAGTCGACAGCAACTTGGAGGAGGAGGCGCCCGAGAACGACGACGAGGGCGAGGACGACGCCCTCCTCCCCCCTCCTCTTCCTCATCTCCCTCTCCTCAATTCGATGGCAGACGAGGCCCTAGGATATATGACTGATGAGGAGTAGTAATAAAAAAAGTTTATCATTGCTACGGACTGATATTTATTGCTTTGATTAATTTTCTAGCGTAATATGTTCGTATATTTTTTATATTTCTATCTAAATTGTTATTTGAATATCCTTAACTTATTTTACGATAAATGAATTGAAAAGGTAATCATTCACAAATAAAACACGAGTAATATTTAAATATAGGCCGAAGAAAGAGAAACGAACCTTTTTCGCGATGGCCTTTCACCATCGGAAGGGCCATGATCTTGGCCGGACGACGTTGGACGTAGTTCTAAAATACAAGAATGAAATTAATCGATACAGCAAAGTGCGAAGCAGCCAAACTAACTGACAGGTCTGGGAGAAGCGAAGGCAGCACCGTCCATGCCCATTTTTTATCATCGGTGATGACCGCTGACCTGGCTTCAATGAACAATTAATTAAACGGTAGAAAATAAAGAAAAAAATGAGCAATTAAGCAAGGTTGAAAGCAAAACATGTAAATAATAGATGGGCCAACGACGAAAAAGAAGAAGTAATTAAGACGACGCATTTAGGGAGAAATTGTGGCAATCGGGTCAAAAGTTAGTTGAAACAGAAGCAATTTAAATATTATCGACGTGGAATGAGTAGAATCACAGATAATCGCCCCAAAGAAGAAGATAGAACTCATGAATCCAACTGAAAGGAATGCGCGCGTGAAAGGGGTGGATGGGAAGTGATCACACAATCGATCGATTGAAGTAATATTGATTTTGAAATAACAGGATGAACTAGAGTACAGATATGCGTTTAGCAACAACGCAACACAATCAAAGCGAGCAAACGCAAAAAATAAGAAAAAAAAGAGAGACGCTCCGTAGCCAAGAGCCGCGTCGGGGACCGGTAATTGGTGTTACTTTCACTGTTTTTAGCATGGCCTGTTTTTAGCACATTGACAGCCGGGGCATTTCGTGGTAGGATGAAATACGTTCAAATTTCCAGCTTTCGCTTTCATCCTCCTTTAACCGTTTTCACTGCTTCCTAATTGCTTATTACGCACAAAATCTATCGTCTATATTCTGCACTTTATTTCTCCATTTTTGCTTTATTGCTTTATTATTCATTCGCTTTCCAGGCACGTACACTGTCTCAGCTTTTTTTTTTCGCAACGACTACACTCTTCCACAAATTATACTCAAGGATGGACAAGTTGTAAGCTTTCCTGTCGATTATTTTATTGGAATTTCTGCAGACTCAATTATGTTCTCGCAATCTTCTCGAATCCCATTGGGCAAGCGGCGGAAATCAGGCCAGTTTACTATTATGATCATTGCATCACTGAAATATCGTATAACTCGAATAAAACATGGAAATGGTAGTTCATGAATTTTCGGTTTCAGATCTAGTGCATGCACAAACAGTACAAGTCGTAGACATTTACTTCTGGCCAAGCGACTACTATATCCCGGTACAGTAACCCCAGAATACAGCATGCAGTAACGCGCATTGATAATTTTACAAAGATTCTTGAATAATTTCCCTAGACATTCTTTCAATAATAATATCTTGTTCAGAATCTAGCGGTCGGCCCTAAGCAAGATGATTCTTATCTCGGGAACGAAGAACGACTTCAGCGAGAGATTGAACGCTGTTTAATTCACCCCAGCCGATATTAATTGCACAATTTAGTGATTGATAAAGATATACCAAATTATCTTCTTCTGAAGATAATTTCAGCATACATGTATACTACGTATTTCCTCCTGACCTAGCTAACAAACATGCTTACATCACATGGGAGAATCGCGAGGAGTTGTTATGGGAATAACATCTCCCTCTATTTCCTTCCCCTTTGCGCCTTCGATACTACGATATGTAATTGATTCTGAGGCGACGAGGGGGAGAGACCTCCCTCTTCTCACCACTCTTGTTGATATGTAATTTCGCTTTTTTTCGCGATCTCTTCTCTTTTCGGCATCTTCCCTTTTCATACTGGTTCAAAAATAATGGATGTGCATACACTGCCTCAACTGAACAACCACCTCTGCTACTTCAAAGCATGTGCTATTCAACTGGATCATCGGTCTGTTCAGGCAAGTCCTACTTCATGATATACAGTAAGAGTCCCTTTTCAGATATTGCCGTCATAGTCGAATCGCATGTTGACGGGACAACGAATTGGTACGAGTTCGATTCCACGTCTACGCTGGCGTGATCTGCTTATCTCGTCGAGGTGTCAACTTTTGATGCCTCAGCATCTGCGAATTGAGGAGATTGATAAAGATTTTGCTATAAATTGGACGCTTCTGAACAAAAAAAGAGCAGTGGCTACATATTGTCTTCCTACCCTAGTTAACAAACGTATTTTCATCACAGAGGGAAAGAGAAAAGTTTCGATATGAGATGAATAACAACTCCCTCTTTTTCATTGCTTTGTCGCGTTTTCACTACTACGATATAGCATCGATTCTCAGACGAAGGGAGGGCGTCGCTTTACTAGAGTCTCTCGTTGATATTGCTCTCATATTCTATCTTCTATACTCTGGCCATCCGTCCCATTATCTCCTCATTTTTGCACTGCTTATTTATTATTAATTTGATTTCCAGGCAAATACACTGCCTCCACAGTTCCTATTTTGCAACGAGTATAATGTTCAACAAATTACCTTCAATTATACACAAATGGTTTGAGTTTCTATTAAAACCTGCCTTATTGACCATTATATTGTCATTTCAGCAATCTCAATTACGTTCTCGCAATATTCTCGAATCCCATTTGATCAACGACATATATCAGGTTAGTATAGTTTATCGTATTTAATCTGTACAATGTTGAAATACTTGCCAATATTCTCTGATTCAGGTCATCAAGAAGAATAAGTCGATATCCGTAGAGAAGAGCTACTGCACCTGGGAATCTACTATATCCCGGTACAGCAACCTCTTTATTAGCATGCAAATGCATTGTTAAATCTACATTTAAGTTTAAATTCAAACTCGATTTACGAAAGATCCCTGAATAATTTCCGAAGCTATTCACGTTTCATCACGGTTACCATTTTCAGGCGCACAGTATCTGTGGTGAACAAGCTGTTCCGTATCCTTGCTGTCAAGGGTGGCGTTACCGTCAAATCTGGATCACAACAACCGTCCCACTCTTTCATAATTGAGCACAATTAATTGTTGATGAAACATTATTGATTTGTGCCTACAAATTGTTAATTTCTGAGCAACATTTCAACGAGTTTGTCCAGCGACTACTTTCTTTTCAAGCAAATGTGATTTCATTTCAGTGGGAAAGTGAGGGATTGATATGGAGTGAATAACATCTTCCTCTCTTTCTTTGCGTGGTTGCGTCTTCGATACTACGATATAGCATCGATTCTCAGGCAAAGGGAGGCCTCGCATTTCTCGCGTCTATCGCTGATATTGCGCTCATACTCCTTTTTTATATGTTTTGTGTGAAGATATCTACCCTTTTGCGCTCCTTCCTAATTACTAATCCGCTTTCCAGGCACATACACTGCTTCAACAGTTGCTAATACGCAATAATAATTACTGAAGTTCATTAAATATTGTCCAAGGAAACACAATTGGTATGAATTTATGTTGAAACTTGCTACTTCGATCAATGATTTACATCAAAATAAGTATTCAGTGTATTCGAGAAAGGGGGTTTTCAGCATTTCCGGGGCTCTCTTCCTCCTCCACATCTTCTGGACCAGAATCAGAGAAACCTACTATTCGTCTTCCTCTCAAAGCTACTTCAATCATGTAGTGCATGCATAAGCACTTCAAATCTGGTGAGATGAACTACTGATCCCCATCTAGTACGTAACGATACAGTAACGCATGATTAGCATACACTCACATTGATATTTGACCACGTCTAATGTTGCAAACACATGTAAAATTAGGAAAGAGTGAAGTTCCCATAACAGTTCGACCATTCAGAGAGTCGATTCATCTGTCTTCACATCACAGCTAGTATATGAAGGCCTCCACATCCGATTAAGAAGGATTCCTATATTTGTACAACAATATTGATCTATATTTGTATAACAATTTTGATTGATAAAGATCCATCAACCATCATGATGTACACATACTTCAATTGCGGAATCGAAAGATGTGGAACAGCGACATATTGTAGAAGGGAATAATTAAGTTGAATACCGGAAAGATGAAAAACTTGGTGATTGGTCTCTACTGTGCATACTAGTACGGTAAACCTATTCTGATAATGACAACTCGAATCTATTCATCATTTACTTCTCTCGTACACTATTCACTGCCTCAAAGTACATAAAATATGTGAAAATGTAAGATCTTGTTACATTTTCGAAACTATTGGTAATTTATCAGTTCATTAAACTTGTACTCATCATAGATGTTGCTCCGAAGAATAGCGTTGCAGCCCGATACCTTCCTAGTCTCTAAATTTTGTACAAATTTGATAAAGACATTATAAAATGTATCCATCTGCACAAATTGTCCACACAGCTGTACATTGACGCAATAATGTCCTTCTACTTTAGCCGACGTGTTTTCGTCACAGACGGGAGGAGAGGGAGGCTGCTATGGAGTGAATAACATCTCCCCTTCCTCTCTTTATCAGAGGTATTGCGTATTTTATACTACCAGAATTGAATTGATGGCAAAGAGAGGGAGAGACCTCCTTCTTATCACTCTCTCTCATCTATCTCGCACTAATTCTAGCTTTTTGCTGACTTTTTTAAAATTATATTTTTGCCCCAAAATGCCTTTAATTCGGTTGCGCGAAAAGCGGTATCTAGGTCACAGTCTCATTTTTCCTCATCGTTTGTACTCATTTGCAACTCGACAATGATTCGAAAAACTAATTTTAAGAAGCCACACAAATTGGCTGAGTGATATGGCTCAGTGATGACTCTCCGGTTCAATATACTCTGAAGTTGCACTGTATTAAAATAAATTCATATTAAGTTTTATTGTTTTCCGATTACAACGTTTACTGCGAATGAAATAGTGTGTGAACACTAAGTACTTAGTGAACAAAGTGTTCCTAAGTACGTAATACGTACTAAGTGTACTACCAAATAAATGCAACTTGTTTATTTGGCGTCGACTAAAGTCGAATAACAGGCGCAGCATTCCCTCTGGCTCAGCAGATGCGCGTTGAATGCGGCTTTGTGGCGGCAGTTTACCTAGCTGGATGCTTCCAGTGAGACTATTCAAACCGATTCAGTCATAAGTCATTGGCATTAGCTTATCTCCTATGGATCTAGTGTGCACGGAAATTGAGCATTTATCTATTACTGACGCTGATGAGGCGCAACTTCATCTATGGAAATCTCAGGCAAGATTAGGTTTTGAATTAAGATTTCGATATGTAATATTTCAGGATGCTATACCAGGCATGCCATCGGGCAATTCCTTTGATTTATCTAATCCGACTACGTTAATCATACGTGACGCGAATAGTGATGTACGAGTCACCATCAAAGGAGATGAACAGGATGGCTTTCCCGATCCTCTCACGTGCGTTTCTGAATAATATCACCGAGTTGTTTCAGTTCGATTCTGAATCATAATTTTAGAATGTCAAACGTCGAGGTGTGGCGAGACTATGCATTGTGTGCCTCCGATAGGAAAATCTGGGCGTGCAGTTGCATCTCGAAAAAGTGGAAAGTCGTTGTACGTGTGGATGTGAGTTGTTTCTATCCGGAATAGAGGATTATTTTCCAATATAAGGGGTTACATTCAGTACAAATATAATTATGTTTGGGACCCATATACATAAATTGTTAGTATATTATTGGTGAGCTGAAAGAAAATGCTTCGCAAGAACTGATATATCCATTCCTTTCGACTATCATACCTGTACATGTTAACTGAAGAGAGTCTTGCGAAGTCATCACTAATCTAGAAACGTGTATTGTACAACTGATTAAACACGCACATAAAATACAATTAGCGAATTCAAAGTTGACCATTTGAACCTGAAACGACATTTATCGAGCAATTACTATTCAGGGTGATCGGAGCTCTCTAGATTATGTGATGTATTCTTCGAGTGACACCAATGCGATGATTTTGGCCCAATTTATACCAAATCGTCAGAATTGTGAAAGTATGATTATTCGACAGTACAGACAGAATGTATGCCATACATCAATTCAACCGTCAGAGCATCTAGTGAGTCTTTAGCACATTTTTAGTGTTCATTGGATTCAGAGTGCGAATTGTAATCATGCTTTTCAGCTCGTGAAGTTTGTGATATTTCGGAGTTAAACGGTGCAAGCACTTCAACGAGACGGGAAAGGTAAGCGATACGTTTTTTTTCATTAAATCATAAATGTAATACTTCAGTGATAAATCGTGCAAGATCTGTCTCCGGGATGATTCTACTCCTCGAACTGCCATTGCTCCCTGTGGTCACGTAGCCTGCTCTTCGTGCATTGAAGCATCGCTTGCTGCCAAGAATGAATGTCCATTCTGCAGAGGGAAACTACAGTGGTTGCTCAGACTGTATGAGTAGGTTGGACACTATGCTTAACAACAGATTGTATTCCAAATTCTTTTTTTTAACCAGCAACTATGATATTTTTTTGTTGAAATAAATGCTTATTGAAAGAAAATGGCATGTTTCTCATTTTCAGTTTTTACTATTACGGAAGATTATATTTTTAACCATGTATACGTAGGCAGATATTATTTTGTTTTCGAAATAAATGCATTTTCCGGACAATAACAGGCTTCAAATACATAGTTTATTGCTCGTGTTCATAGCTGATCTTCGATCCCAGTGGCATTTCTTCGTGAATTTCGTGAACTTCATTTCTTCCCACGCCTCGATGGTGCAGGAGCAACAGTATCCCCGATGGATCTTGCACTGGGGTTCTCTTTCTGGGCTTCTTTGAGGGTTAAAGATATATAATGCGCCTGAAATATGCCCGAAAATGAAAAACACATACACAAAAATGGAACCCTAGCGTGCATGGACGCACACCTGTCCCATACCCTCCACACTTAGAAATTGACTCTCTTTCGATCCCTCTAGGTCTCGTTCTAAAACTCCAACCTAACCTCGCGGCCATTCCTGGTGAGTCTCAAATTCCCTTATTTTGTTATAACATAAATGTGCACGTATCGTTTTGCACATCGCATACCTTCCATTCCATTGTTGCAATGCTGACCCATATACCTACAGCACTTTTAGGAATGGCCACTTGGATAACCCGATCTGTCGGCTACCTTTCAGATGATCCATTTATCTGTGCCACTCCATCATGTCTCTTCTTGGTAATCTAATTTAAAGGAGGACTCTCGGCAAAGTAGCCACATCGATAGAACACGTGTGAGGGAGCTAAAGATCATAGCGCGAGCTAGGGGTAGTTACCATCGGTGGGTTAGCTCAGTGGTCGGACAGCCGTCACGTGATCGGAAGGTTGCGGATTCGATTCCCGCCAGTTCTTAAAGATATTTGAATTCGCGCACTTCCCTGTCCCACAAGCGTCCATGGCACCCAGCCAAGTAATCATAATTATGTTGAGAGTATATATATTAATGTAATCTTTTTGGAGCCTTTAGTCGTTAAGAGGAGCTAGGCCATGGTTATGAAATGGTCCTAAGTTGAACTTTGCCTTCAGTCCTCCTTTAAGCTGACTTATCCAAAGGTGCCGCACTCGTGTAATGAGCCTAATGTATCTTTATTTTTTCCTCCATGTCTCTCTCCCCTCTCTCTCTCTCTCTCTCTCTCGAGCAATGTTAATTTAATCCTCCAATTTTTCTAATTCCTACCACTGAATTGTCCAATTGTAAAGATGAAATATCAGATCAGAATTGTAATTGTTGATTACGATGTTTCAGCCGGTAAATTCCCCTGATCGATCCTTCGACTAGCGCATCCTCACTCTCTGAGGTTGCATCCTAATTTTGACAAACAAAACCGATAATTCCTAACGTTTCCACTACTTTTGCTGTACAATGCATAATGTCCCAATGCTGGCACCTGTTCACGAACACATGAAAGAGGTCTGAGAGGCCGCAACATTTGCAGTGGCAAAGCAGATTTATTTTAAATGCGACGTTATTGAGGCGGTGCTTTCAGTCTGACTATACACGTCTACTCTGGCATACGCCAGTAATTAATTCATTTGAATTCGCTCGTCCTCAATGGATCTAGTGCGCACGGAAACTGAACAGTCAATTCTCACTGACTCTCCCGAGATGCAATTTTACGTAAGGCTAGCTCAGGTTAGACACGGTTGTATTCCAACACAATCAAGAAATAAGCTAACACCGACGTCACACTAGAGTTTGACTATCATTTCCCAGGATCTGCCGATTCTGCTACACACATATTTTATGATTTCATTCCGGGTGTTGCACTTTTAGCGGGTGGACAATCATACGATTTCTCCAGTCCGGAAACTCTGTTCGTATGTGACCGAAGTTCTGTGATAGAAGTTATGCTAATTAAAGGCGAGGAAAACGATGGGTTTCCCGAGCCAAAGACGTGAGTATCCCCATTATTAGCAATAACAATTTAAAATTACACATTTTGATTATGCTCACTACTGGAGGGTTAAGCAGAAAAAATTCTCATAATAATAATTTTAGTAAAAATAAATAATTATTTAGTAATAATAATATTAATAATAATTTCAGAATTTCAGAATGAGTAACATATTCATCTGGCGAGATTATGCAATATGTGCTGCTGATGGAAAGATCTGGGCATGCAGTTGCAATACTAAAAATGGAAAATCATTGCGGTCTTCGGAGATGTTAGTAATGCGATGACAAAATGCGAGCAATGGTCTGACTCTCTTCAGTTTGCACGCTCTCTCGTCTCTCTGACCGGCGAGAGAGTGTGCAAATTGAAGAGAGTCAGACAATTGATCCAAAATGCACTGCAAATATAGGATCTTGGTTGAAGATTCATTTGAATATAATAGCATGGAACAAAGTAGATTTGGCTGAGATTATATAATGAGAATATTACCAAATTTTGTACCATTGCGTCCTGATAACATACAATTTTCGATCCATTCAGGATAATCTGAGCTCTCGAGATTATGCGATCATTATTCGAGTGAAAATATAGATGATAGAGATATGATTTTGGCCCAATTCATCCCGAATCGTCAAAATTGTAACAGTGTTGTTCTTCGAAAGTACACCCTTGCTAAAATTGCTCCATGCATCAATCACACCTTCAGGAATTTGAGTGACTCTTACCACATTGCTAATAGTGTACTCAATGAATTAGAAGTGTGACATGTAATTGTGGTCTTTTAGATAGTGCTCAAGTTGGGTATCCTTCAGAAGATCAAGGGAATTCAAAGAAAAAGAATAGTGAGCAATCGTTTACTTATATCAGGTTGATTCGAAAGTTTCTGACAATCCCATTTTCGAAGTTTCTATTGGTGTATTTAGACTCCCTGCCATTGCTTCATGGATTTAGTTAAAGACTTGATAATATACGAGATATATTTGTATCGAATGTAGCTTCTAGTGCGCCCATGAAAAATGTCATTATGTGAGAACATGAAAATAGTCAGAAATTTTTCACCAATTATCACTTCAGTGATAAATCGTGCAAGATTTGTCTCCTCGATGCTTCTACTCATCGAACTGCCATCGTTCCATGTGGTCATGTAGCCTGCTCTTCGTGCATTGAAAAATCGCTGGTGACGAATAATAAATGTCCATTCTGTAGGGGAAACGCGGAATGGCTGCTCAGACTGTTCGAGTAGATCGGACACTATTTAGGGCACTAGGCAGGATGAGCACTATGACACCATGTCACCTTTGATACATCAAAGGCGGCATGACGTGGTTCTCATCCGACCTAGTGCCTATTCAGTATCTAATTTCTCTTTGACTTATTCAGACTTAATCTTAATCTTTGACTTAAACTACAACGTTTCATTACGAATACTAAAAGCCGTCGATGATTTTTACGGTATTTAAATCATTGATAAACTACAGTTAATGTGTGTATACGAAATCCATACATTGTCTCGTTTCTTTCTCTCGAAATAAATGCAATCTGCACCCGGAAACAATCACGGATGTCAAATACAATGTGTATTTATCGTGTTCATAACTGATCTCCGATCGTTGATCTGTGATCTCAGTGGTGTTTCTTCGTGAATTTCGTGCACTTCCCGTCCTCTCTCGCTTCGAGGATACAGTAGTAACAGTCGTCCCAGGATACCGCCTGAACAACAATCGACTAATTGTAAGTAGTATCGATTAGCCTAGCTAGTAGTATTGTAGCTGACGGGAGTCAGACTATTGATCGGAGATCGTGGTGACCAATCGATTACATTTTGAAAATAGAGACTGTTGCAAGAGTGACCCCGTATTGTTGCGAGATTACCGTACCTCCTGGCAAGTTTCCTCATAGTATGGGCAAACATCCTTCACTCCAAGGTCCTCAGCAATTGGCATCTCCGATTCTCCCTTGATATACTTCGCCTTTGCTTGCTCGCGGTGGGCTTTGTGTTTCGCTTCTTGATCGTGTTCATGGGAGTGGCCGTGATTACCGTGGGCTGAAATCAAAGATCAAAGAATAGAGAGGATAATATAAAAAAGTGTTATTGAGTTTACTGAGTAAAGAGCGAAGAAACGGACTTTTATGATTGGAGAAGACTGTATTTTACTAATTGCAAATGAAACTAGAGAGGTTCCCATTAAGTTAGTAAGAAGATCACCGGATAAGTTATTTTTACGCAAAACTAGATGAAGGATGATCAGAGATCAAAGATCAACTCACCAGTTACGAGCAGGAGCAAAGCGGAGAGGACGAAGCAGAAAAGGATAGATAGAAGAATACAAATTGCACGTAAATAATCAGAAGAAGGAGTTCAACTTGCCAAGAATGAGAGCGAGAAACATCGATATAATGCTGCGGTGTGTTCAAAGATTCATAAATCTCACTTTCTATAAACTAATTGTCGGTAGACCATCATTAAAATATATTTTATTACTCGTGCATGCTAACGAATAAGATGTCGGCTCTTCTTGAATACCAGAAGAGGTGATTGGTAGGTCATGAACTGCAGTCGATAACTGATACAAAAAATCGTTAAATGGTACAAAAATCGATAAATGATGCAAATAAACTAAATCAAAACAATGGCAATGATGAATTCACGAACGCTCTATGCACAGAAATTAATGGGGTGAAGTAGATGAAGTGGATGCTGAGAGGATAGCGTGCCTAGTTGTGGGTGCCAGCACTGTGCTAGCTCCTGGCCCACACCGCAATCCTTACTCCTCTCTTAGGGTTCGAAAGGTATAAATGAGTGGGGAAAGGGAAGAAATGAATGGTGGGCCAAAAACTAACGAAGTGCATGGTGCCTAATCTATCTCCTGCCCTTGCCCAGAGGGTCGTCGATGTTGGGATAGTCCCTGGGACAGGAGCCGCAGACGCGGAACGATCGAGATCCTTGAGGAGTGATGAAGGAGCAGGTTGAGGGCGTCTGCAAAAAAAATAATATTTTAATAATTATAATTTTGTCAAATAGTTTAGGTAAGAATTTACAAAAGGAAATGCATTGCGATAGGAATATTTGCTGAAAACTTTAGACTTTCGCCTATTTTGTGATCTCGATGGTGCTCTAAAGTACGGTATTCCTCCTTCTCACAAACCTCGCACGGCTGCACGTGATCATTCGCTCTTCTCGGGCAGTGGAAAGGCTTGAATTTGTCGATTCGATCGAGTGAAGTGGGCGATTTCATCCACGAGATGAGCTGGGAAACCGTGACGGGGTAGACGTCCTTCCTTGCCAGGGTCTGCACATTTGCATTGTAAATTTCATTAGTACTTCCGAAAGAACAAAGATATTCGAGAATTGCATTATTACAGTGAAGCATATTTGAATCTGTCTTTCTCTATTTTGAATTAGGTGCAGAATGTGAATTTTAGATTAACCTCTTCCAGAAAGTCGATGAGTCCATTGACTGCTTCATTCTGGGGAAGGGCGAACATGAAATCGGCGTCGAGTGAGAGGACGAGCGGAGCACGGGAACCCTGAAAAAATGCATCTTACTTCTTCTAGCGTGGTCTTTACATTCATAATGTTTCATCACAATCATTGTATGTTTCACGAATATTACATACGAACAAAAATTTATGTAGACGATTAGAAGGCGGCTCACGAGAAAAAAACCATTCCCAACCTGATAGTTCCTGGCCAGATTCTTCCTCAGTAGATCAGCCACGCTCGCTCTCGTGTCAGTAGATCGAATAGCTTCTCGCAGTCTCGCCACCGAGCGGCCATCCGTGGTGATGATGCGGTTGACGGGCGCCTTAAAAATAATCCATTCATGCATTATTTACAAATTATATTCCGTGTTTTCTGTACTATGTGTCTGCTTTAGTAAGCTTTTTTTCCGAAATATTGACGTAAAATGCGATTGACAGGAGCCAAAAAATATCTTATCTATTCACCTGCTTTTAGACGTCTTTAAAGAGACTATGTGATTTTTTTAATTGTTGTCAAATACCAACAAATATTTTTTAAAAAATGCGTACCTCCCAGACTCCCTTGAATGACTTCGACGGGCAGGATCCGTCCGTGCACAGGAATGGAAGCGTGTGGTCGAGGGTTTGCGGCCTGAGCAAATTAATGGACATGTCACATAATTATCATTCGAATTCGAATTCATGAGAAATACGAATATGACCATTTCACATTGCAAATATTCTTGAACTTCTAATATGGGTGATGCAGAATTTTGAAATTCTCACCAGAATGGTCCTCCATCTGGAGCAATAGAGTGGTCGTAAGTGAAGTTCCACGCGGAGAGTACGGAGAAGTGAGAGTCGCCTGAAAATATGCCATAATTATCATTCAAATTACCATTTCTACACGATTGTTTGATCATCGTCAAGGCTTAACGCTTTTGAATCACTTCATCTTATCCGTTACCCGTTAAAAAGTCATAATCGTCACCTCCAGTCTTCATTCCGGGCGCTCTGACTCCTCTGATCGAGTCTTCCTCGATCTTGGAGAACTCGGCTAGGGCCATTCGCATGCCCTGAAAAGCGCATTTGTCATCTCGCTTTATGAATCTTTTGTTGTGTTATGTGTTCATTTATGCAAGAATTGGTGTATAAATCGCGCACTTGCAACTCCGCCTTCCATCGATCCTCCGAGCGCGAGGCGAGAGATGAGTGGCTGTAATTTGGCAATTTCTTCATTTTCTTATTTCGGATCATAGTTTTGTATCACGATTTGTACTAAGCGGCAATCCCTGCAAGTATGATACTCACCCCATTCCAGCGACGCCGATCTCGTTTCCTCTCGCCGCCAGCCACTGCACTTGATCGTAGTTCGTGTACTCGTGAGAAACAAAGAACGTGGCACGGAGAGGGCAGTCGTGAGAGCGGAGACGACCGGAGAAGAGCGACTGGAAGAAATAGGAAAATTCTTGTTATTGTGGTTGTTTTTGTATTTTTATTGTTCAAAACATCTTGCGTGTATGTGTTTTCAAAATGTATGTGTCTAAATTTCCTGAGACCGTAGAAGATCGACTACAATTAGTAGGGAATACTTATAGGCTTATAGGAATACTTATAGGGCTAGCAGCCAATCTACCAAGCCCAAACTGACACAATCTGTATTGAGGCAATCGTTATCCATAAAATATTTTCGAATTCCGGTTTCGACATCTCAATTCAGAACCGAGCTATGGATGTTTCTATGCATTGAAAGTGGACCTGTGCACAGGCAAGGGTCGCAATGAAATGAGAGAGGTCTTATCATTCCTCATAATGTTAAAAATATGTTAACTACCTTGTAAATTCTGGTGGTTCTGTCAGTAACAGCGCCTTCGAAGGTGATCACGATCATCTGAGGAGTCTGCGAGGGAAGAAGGGAGGAGGGAGGAGCGGTTCCTGAAAATAGGTAATATTGGAGATGAATCTGTTTCATGACAAATACAAGTAATCACATTTTCGTGTAGAATCAATGAGCGTAGGTCATCCAGTTCAAGAAAAAAATACTAACTAAAAAACGTTGGGTAGCATGTCCGCGAAGTATTGTCTGACATTCCCTAACTCACCGCTGCTGCTACAGTAACGCACCAGGATGTTACAGTATACCTCACTACCGTATGACTAAAGTATATTCTGAGTATTTCTAACTCACCACTGCTGTTGCAGAAACATGCTACAGCACCACACCCCGCACTACCGTATCCCTACAGTATATTCTGAGTAATTCTATTTCACCGCTGCTGCTACAGTAAGCCCTAACTACCGTATGACTACAACAACTTACAGTATTTACTCATCACTGCTACTTCAGTAACAGCGCAACATGTTACAGTACCCTTTACTACGGTATGTCTAAAGTATTTCCTGACAAATCTCTAACTCACCACTGCTGCTACAATAACAGTCAGGCAGTTCGCAGCTTCCATCCGAGGAACAGGGAGAGAGCGAGCGTGAGTCGTAGTGGAGGGTGTTGGAGGAAGAAGGAGGGGAGAGGGAGAGACCTGTTCAGATGATTAGTAAGCGATTTCTTGAGACTAATCACATATTTTTTTTTGTTTTTAAATTTAACAATCAGATCTTCAGCGATGAATATGCTTCATTGATTATTCAAGAAATGATAAATGATTTAGTATTGATTAACGATGGGAATGGATCATTCAATACAAATTCAATAAAATATCCGCATTTGAATAATTGTACCTAATTGAACTTCATATATCTGTTTTTTTTTCGGTTTTTTAGAGCCATTATTAGTTAGGTGTTGGTTAGACGCAACTATCAAACTGGTTATTAATGTTACCTTCCGCACTCCTCCGCAATCTACATGCTTCGCCTGGTTTAGTGTGACCGGAGGGACACAGACAGGTGCCGCCCATGCAACTCGAGCCACCCGTGCACTCGGGCGAGGCCTCGCACGAACCACCCGGAGCTAAGGTAAAGGTTAAGGATAATGCTACGGGAGAGGAGAATTAGGACTAAGGAGTCGGTGATTAGGGTTAGGATTACGTTAGGATAGGTTAAGGTTAAGGTTAGTACCATTAGGATAGGGCAGGCACTGGTCCTTGGTTAGTTGCAGGCCTGGTGGGCACACGCAGACACCCTGCTGGCAGTGGGCACCGGCGCCGCACTCGTCGCCGGAGGGACAGGGCGAGCCGGGAGGGACTGGAATGGAGGGAATATTCATTAGGTAAATTAACAATTAATGTTTTTATCAATATGGTACAATAGTGACATGGGCGATCAAAGGGAGACCGGAGGGACTGGAATGTATAGTTTTTTTAGACTGCGAGGAGCTTTGTGATCATCAACCATTTTACAATTTGAACGTATTGGCTCGTTGAAGCATACCATTAGAGGTTCACGTTGTTCGAATGGTAAATTGTGTCTGCTAACGAATCTTTTTTAAACGTTTTTTTCTACATTCATCTGCAAAAAATTGCAAGCCATGGGATGAGTTTGATTAACTCGATTAACCTTGAAACACATAGCATCCTTGGGGGGGTGACAAAACGAAAAGCGACAAAACGGAAACAAATCACAGCTCCTTCGGGATTAGACATAGGGACGTTTGGGTTGTTGCATTGTTATTAGTATACGCTCTACTACATTTGCATATACAATTCATGTTACTAGGCGATACTGAGTTTCACTCCAAATCAACGATCCGGGGTTCATGGTATATGGATTTCCATGAAAAATAATTTCAAATCTCACCAAGCGCACTTCTGAGCACGCATTCTACCTCAAGAACTATACTATATGCATTGATTCAAAAGTTTGGATATTGCATAATATTATTTTAACCCACCCAGTGCGTTCCTGAACACGCACTCGCCATCATCCGTCTCGTTCATCGTGAAGGGACACTCGCACGTCTTGCGAGGACCGCACACTCGAGGCATCGCGCAGTCCTTCAGAAGTATATTGTTGTTTTGTTTATATTCATGTTATTTGTTTAAGTTTCCCTGTTTATTATGAATTCCCACCTTGTACGAGGAGCATTTCGTAATCTTCTTAGAGAAGGTTTTCAGCGGAAGCGCGGCAACTGCAGTTGATGAAAATATATGAAAATCGGATCTTGTTTTTTTTTCAAAAATTTTGACTTGATGTTGGTCAGTATAACTCTTGAGGTCCCTCTGATATAATCATATGAACGTGATAGTCTCACCTTTCAAACAGCTTTCATTGATCCGCTCGTATCCCTCTTCGCACAGGCACGATCCCTGATGGCAGATCGAGTGGGGAAGGGGAGAGCAATCGGAGGAGGAGGAACAGGAAGAGCCCAGTCCTAGAAAGCGGAATTTACTTTGTCATAACATGTTTACTGGTCAAGTCGCGGAGCAGTGCTTTATTTTTGTTATGCAATTTTTGAACACTGATTGAACAAGGAAGAATTGAATCGATTCGTTTCTTCCAACCTTGAGCCCCAATTGAAACTCACTGGCAATTGCCTCGCTCGCTCCCCTGCAGAGACCTTCGGAGTTCGCGCGTTCCTCTCCCTGAAATTTTTGATTCAAAACTTTTAAAAAATCAGTCCTCGATACCTGACAGATACAGTAACCCGATACACAAGCCGATCCGCCCTCGCACCTCTCACCATTTGCGCACTGCGCTCCCGGTAGGGCTGGAAGGGGGATTTGTTTGAATCTGCGTTTAGGGGAACGTTTCAGTTTCACTATTTCTACAAATTCTGAACGACTTGTTCAGGAATGATGTGCGATCGGAATATAAGGGGAACAATCAGTCAGTTTTTAATAACTATACACAACTCAGAATCGTACCTCTGGGCAGCACATCGATCTTGTTCCTCTGCTCGCAATGCCCCGTTGCATTGGTGGTCGTGTCGGAGAGGCAGACGCAGTAGCCGAGGAAGCAGTGGGATGACTTGAGACAAGTGAGCGAGGAGATACAGCGGGAGCCGGGGAAGAGCTGGACGATGATTCAGATAAGTGGAGAACATCATGAGGAATCGAGGAGTGCTCAGTTGGAGTGACAAACTGACAGTGCTACCTATAGTTTTGAAATATGAGGTAGCGATAAATTCGGAGTGAAGAAAGATTCAGTAAGCAACTCACCAGTGCCTCGTTCTTCA